>CM030016.1:17157500-17619733 GCA_017639485.1 Pluvialis apricaria
CGTGCTCACTGCCCGCTGTGTCCTGCGGCGTCCCTGGCAGAGCACCGGTAGGCTGTGGCCAGACAGCCGCCTCGAGCCCGGCTCTCATCTGCCAGCTCCTGGGGGGTTTGGTGCCCCCGGTGCTGTGGCAGGAAGGGGCTGATGATTGGCAGGTGCCAGCGCGGCATTTGCTGTGCTGGCGGACTCGTGGCCAAAGGAGGCTCTTGTGAGAGAGAGGACGGGGATGCCAGAGCTGGAGAGCAGCGGCCGTGTGCTGGCTCTCGGCCGGGAGTGGGGCTGGGGTGAGCCCCGTGCCCCGGAGCCTGTGAGCTGCCTCGGGGTCACGCCAGGCCTTGGGGCGGCTGCCGTCACCGACATTCCCGGGCTCCCTGCTGGCTCCTGGCTCTCCGGCGTTCACACAAGGATGCTCCCCGAGTGCTGCCAAACCCCTGCCAGCAATGTTTTATGTGTTTTAATGGACAAGATTAATATTAATTTGCACTTTTTTTTTCTTTTTCCTTTTTATTTAATATTTAGCAGCCCAGAGGACTTCTCCTTCCCTTTCCCACCTCTGGCAGAAACAAAAATAACTTGTCAGCAAGGACTGGCTGTGGCAGGCGCGTTTGTGCTCAGCTCCAGCCAAGCGCTTCTGCTCACATTTAGCTGTAGGCACGTGCTAGGGCCTTTTGCCTGCAGCGCACATGTTCGCGTGCTCAGCGACCGGCCTGTGCCCAAGCGTTGGATGGATGAGGCCAAAACGCTTTCTGAATGTAGAAATGGGTTTTGCTCCTGTAGGCAAAGCTGGAGGGGAATAGGTTAACTAATTGTTTCTAAAACTTCTCTGTTGGGGCGCTTGAGGGAGCAGAGGCTGCCCCGAAAGGATGAATTTGTTAGGGAAAGGCTGGTTTTAACCAGAGTGTTTCCTTCCCTCCCTTGAGGGAAGGAAGGCAGGGGGAGAGGCAAATCTGCCTTGCTGCTGCCCTTGAGAAAGCACCTGCGGAGCTGCATGCTATCAAAAAGAAAGTTAAAAGGAGAAGGGAGGAAGCAAAGGTGCCTCGCCCAAGTGGTGCTGCCCACTCCGGCAGCTCGGGTCCTTCCATCGGCTGCTCCGGGGCTGGGGCCGAACTGGAGATTTTGTGTTTAAAGGAATTTTATCTAGATTTCCCTTATCTCCTTGCTTCATCTGGGCCTTTTCCCATGGATGCCTTTTACTGCTGCCTCTTGCTGTCTTTGGGGTGGATCTGCATCTCCTTCCCGGCCCCAAAGCAGCGATGCTCGGCACAGCCCTGTCTGCAGCTCCCTCTTGCAGCACAGGAGGGCAAGAGCGAGCTGTCAGGCGTGCGGGTCCCCAGCCTCATGGCTGCTGCTGCTTCTGACGGTCTGTTTTCTTCCTTCCTATTTTCATCTGCTCCTGTTTCCCCTCCAGGATGGTCCTGCCGCGCTGCATTAAATGGTGTTTAAGAGAAAGGGAGGGCAAGTGCGGTGTGGGTCGTTGTGCTGCAGGAGAAGATGTTGGTGAGCACAGGCAAAGTTAGGGATGAAATTGGGGAGTGCAGAGCAGAGATCCCCTTGGGGAGCCCATGGGGATGGGAAGTGGTAACACGCTGGCCTTGTGTACAGCCTCTCTCTGCCTCCTATCATCCCTGCGAGAGCTTCATGATACCAACGCTTGCAGGGTGTCTTTCTGTCTTGCTGTCGCTGTCAGGTGTTCTGGCAGATCCTGGTAGTTTTGCCACCTTGTGTGGTGGGAGTTTGGAGTCTTTGGTTCTCCAGCCCTCACCAGAAGAGGGTGGCAGAAGGTGACCGGACTTGTGCATCTGCTGCTCCAGGTTGCTGGCTGCCATATTGTCTCGTTATCCAGGAGGCTTGAGAGCAGGTGGCAGGCAAGCACTAACACTCAAATGGTGCCCTCTTTCTTGGTGTCCCCGGTACCCCCTGTTCTTCCTGGACTCCTTTTTTTAGGCCGGTGTGCCCTGGGGGAAGGAGCCTTGTCTCTGCCTGCTGGTTCCTTCAAGCATCTCTTTGGGGGTGGAAAGGACGGCAGCTCTGCTGGGGACCAAGGAGGGAGCTGGGCTCCGATCTCAGCAGTAAGAAGGCACATTGCGCCCTTAGGTGCTCCTGTGGGGAGTTGCTGAGCTCTCCTGCTCCCTGCCATGTTCCTGTCTAGTGCCGTGGGTAAACGTGAAGTCGAGTGGTGGGATTTTGTTAAAAAACAGAAATGAAAGCTGTGGCCTGGGTCAGCTTTGGCATGGCGATGGCCGGAGTCCCATGGGCCATCACTGTGCCAGGAGCAGAGCCTTGAACACCCCCCCCTTGCTGTGCTGGGAGCCCTGCAGCCTCCTGTCTTAATGGGAGGCACCCCCAAATCTGGAAAGAGAATGTGTTTTATGTTTTGTGTGCAAGGAGATGTGTTTTTCATTGTGTTGCTACAAACAGCTTGGTGACTGCATGCAAGTCTTATGTCCCTCAGTTTCCCCACCCCTAAAATTGCTCCGGACTGAGTGCGCCTGCTTAGAAGGGACCCAGCAGCCTCCGGATTTCTCTCTGGCTTAGTGCTGGTGGCCCGAGCTGGTGGGTTGCATGTCCAGGCAGCTGCTAGGGGCAAGTACCCCTGCAGGGTGACCTCCTTGGGGGTGGGATGGAGGTAAGCTGGGCAGGTTGTGGTCACATCTCTTTTTGGCTTCCCCACAGAGTTGCAGGGATGTCCTGCAGATGGGGACGGCGGTGAGCACATCTCAACAGTCAGCTCTCTGATGTGGGGGTCAGGAGAGACGCTTTCTGCAGTGGCTGTCACCTGGGGTGGGTTTTGGGTGAGCAGCCTAGTGGGATTTAGTTATTCTCTGCTGCAACTCCCTCTGCCCTCCAAGAAGGAGAGCAGTATCTTCCCCACTGGTCTGTGAGCTTAGGCTGGGAGGAGTGTGGACAGTTTGGGCCTGGATCAGTCTTGGTTTGGAGCGGGTACCTGGTTTGGTGTGCCTCATCGTGCTGGGCCATAGCATTTACCCTGGTTCATGGTGGTCTCCTGCCTCCATGCTCAGCAGGTTGAGGTTTTGGCAGGTCTTAAGCCTCTCTCTTCTTCTGACACTGTCTGTCTGTCCCCCTCGATCAGGTGCTTCCGGAGAAGTGCCGCTTTGCCATAGGCCGAATCCTGAGCGAAGGAGATGCAAAGCCATCAGAAGAGCAGATCAAGCGGTTCCAGAAGTATGGCTTCAAGATCTTCTCCTTCCCTGCTCCCAGCCATGTGGTCATGGCGACCTTCCCGTTCACTACGCCGTTGTCCATCCATCTAGCAGTCAACCGTGTCCACCCAGCCCTTGACACCTACATCAAGGTAAGCAAGTGTGGCATGAAGAGTGTTGCATGTGTTTGGTGGACTGTCAGAGGCTTCTTTTGCTGACAGCTGATGGGGCTGCTCCGACGTGTCATCTCTTGATGTCTTCCCTTGGGCACTGCGATCAACATATCCTCCTTTTGCAGTCTGGCAGGTAGTTCCCCAGCAGACATGTCCTCCTGTTCGCTCCGTAGGCACAGGGGTGTCTTTTCTGCTGTTTTGTGTTTACGAGAAGCAAGTTCTCATCTGACGACTTGCTGCTCTTCTCCTTAATGCGGAGATAAAAGCTGGTTTTCCCCTTGAGTGTCTTGCTTGTTGTTAGGATCTGGCAGGTATGTGCCCCTTCGATGTAATGCATCGTGCCATGAAAATTCTGTTTCAAGTGCCAGCCTCACCCGCGGGGCAGCTGTCTTCTGCAGGGGCGGGAGGAGAAGTTAGAAACTTTCTGGCCTGCGGGCTTATGAAGACTTGGTTTCAAGCAATACATTGAAATTTGTGGTCCTTGGCCCTGACTGGGCAGCCGGCTGCTGGGGGCTGTGTCCACCCTTGCCCCCGAGTGGAGCAGGTGGCCATCCCCTCTGCTTCTGGTCTTTTAGAAGCCAGCTCTGCTGCCTTGCTCTGTCTGCCAGACCAGCTGCGGCAAGGTGTTCCCAAGCAGCACATCTGACACAGACACCTCTAGATCCAGGCTCTCTAGAGAGCGAGGGTGGTCCTGGCCAGCCGGGCGATGGAGGGAAGGGACTGTCCTTCCTGGAGGGGGAGGATGCTGGGGAGGGGCCACTGTCGAGTTCTGCCGCTTTCGTTTGCTCGTGTTGAGATGCACTATTTATAAACTTGCTTTTCCTGGCGAAACTCCCAGCCTTGTGGGGGAACCGTGCGAATCCCTCCAGCCTGCACTGTGCCGCAGCGTGGCTGCCCGGGTGCCAACCCCATAACTTCAGCTGGGGGCTCTTTGCCGACCCTCTTGTCCACCCCGGCCTTAGGCAGCTGCCGGCTGGTGCCGGCAGAAGAGGCATTAACGCCGGCAGTGGGTGAGACTGCCGCTGCTCATGCCCACTTCGTGCTGGAGAGCTGGTGGAGAGCACAACCAGTTCCCCGTTCTCCTCTTCTCGCTCCATCCTCTCTATGTCTCTTCCTGGAGCTCTGCCGACTGTTTTGGTGCGGGGGGTATCGGGCACTGCTGCCAGCCCTGCGGCGGACGCGTGGGTGTGCGGGGAGGGGGCTGGCGTGGGTGGGAGCATCAGGTTGGCTGCGGGAGCACTCGACGACGTGGGGCTGACGCTGCCTTACTTGGGGAAAGGTCCCAGTGAGCGCATCTGTCGCATGAGAGATGGAGTTGTTAGAGCTAAAAAGGGAACCACGGGTTGTTCTGGGAGCACCTGGCAGTGTTTAATGGGAACGGCTGATTTTGAATTAAAATAAATAACTGAAATCGTATGGAAACACAGCATTCAGGGCCCTGTGTGGAGAGAGGGGATGCGTTTAGATCTCTGCCACAGTCCCAACAGCACGTGTGTCAGGGTGCGTGCCTGCATCCATCCCCAAATCCTGCGGCACAGTGTGGCCCCCCTGCCCGCGTTAGGCTGCCCGTGGGGACGCAGGCAGGGAGGCAATGGGGGTTGCCTTGCCGGTGTGGGGCAGAGGGGACTGGGTGCTGCCGCTCCCCACACGCTACACCGTGGGGATACCCTGCCTTCTTCCGATGTGGCATGGGGGACTTCGGAAGCCGTTTGCATCCCTGCCTGCCTCTCCTGCAGCCCTGCTGCTTCTCCCTTGAGCTGGACTGCCTGCACCCCTGGGGCTGCGCTGGCACTTCCCGGCGCTGAGGGATGGGGAAGGAGGGGGGGAAACTTTAACGGAAACAGGTGACCTGTGCCCGCTTGGTGGTGGGAATGGGGGTTGCCATGGAGACAGCTTCTCCAAATAGCATCCTTCATCCCACCCCCGGCACCCAGCTCCCTTAAGCAACCCGAGACGGCAGCGAGACAGAGATTTGCTTTATTTATTTATTTCACGCTGTACCTGCTTTGAGAAGGGTGCTGTTAATGAGAGCCGGGGGTCAGGCCTGCCGAGTGCCCCGGAGCCCCGCTGCCTTCCCATCCCGGCGGCAGCGGGGAGGAAGGGGCTGGGATGGCAACAGCCAGGAGCCATGAAAAGGGGTTCAGCGGCAGAGGTGAAACGCCGACTCCCGTGGAGAGAGGGAATTAGCTGAAGTGGAAGGAGGATAGCATGTCCACCTAGTCATAAGAAGGAGGTGTGGGAGAGCAGGGGTTGGAGAGGAAGGTGGAAGAGGCAGAGAGAGGGGTGGAAGGTGGGGAGGGAGGGTGGAGAAAGCTTTGGAAAAGCTGAAAATAGGGGAGGGTAATGGGAGGAGAACGGTACTGGAGGGGAAGCGTGAGGTGAAGGAGCTGAGGGTTTGGGGACCAGTTGAGGGAGCAGGACCGCTGGAAGTGGTGGGGAAGTCTGGGGCAGAGCTGGAGGAAAACCCACTGTGGGTGGCTCTCCAGCCCCCTTCCAGTGGTGTCCCCTGAGGTTAACTGCTGGGGGTGGCAGGCCCCTGAGGCTAAAGGCTGGTGGATGTGGAGGGGGAGCATGGCTCCCTCTGGACTCGCTGGTGCTGTGCTGAAGTTACAGGGGATGCCCGTGGCTCGAGTTTCCCAAGCAGTGCGGGTGCGGTGGTGGTGACTTTCAGCAGCCTGGGCTTCGTGTGTCCCAGTCTGCTGCTGCTTCAGAGTGACAAGGAAGACTAAAAATACAATTTATAACAATAATTAAAAAAATAAATAGGATGTGGGGTCTCCTTTTGTTAGGGACGGAAGGAAGAGGGGCTGGCATGGAGCAGGAGGTGCTGTGGTCAGGCTGCCCTTGCAGCGCGCCTCTTCACTCCCTGGCTCTGGTGCGGCTCAGGAGCTGGCATTTCCACGACTCTGGGTGCAGTCACGGCTTTCAGGAACTGTGGGGAAATGGCTGCAGTCATTCCCAGCAGGTAAGAGGACATCCTTCCCCTGGGACGGCAGGCTGACAACAGCAGCAGCTTGCTGGCTAGAATTGCCTTTGGAGAAGCCCAGGAGAGCCTGCTTGCTTGTTGCTCTAAGCATGGGTTATTTAAGGTGCAGGCTGGGGTTATTTGGTGTCCCTCGAAAGCATTCTTCCCTAATAGCTCCTGCTGATGCCTCTCTCTGCTGCTAGGCAAGTGTGCCCTGCTTTCCCAGGGTGTACACTCCTGCCCCATGGCATAGTTGCCGGTCGGACCCATCAGTCCCAGCTCTTGTGTGCAAAGGAGAGCTCCTGCAAAGCTCTTCCCTGGTGGGGACCCTTCTGACAGCTCTGGGAGCGGGTTATTCCCCTGTAACCTCCTGCCATTTCAAGGAGTCTTATTCTGGCTTGAGTGTAATGAGCTTTCCATGTTGGGCTGTGTGTGCCTGCATTTCTCTGCATCCGTGCTGACACTTAGTGGGCACTGCCATGGGGTGGGCTTGGATCTCCCAACCCTGAGTCTCCTCTGGCGGCTGGAGAGGTGACTTAGTAGCATCTGTGGCAGAGCTGGCAGGTGTCTCCCACTGCAGCCCTAGAACTGACTGGCTCAACCTGGCCTCTTTCCTTGGGGTTTTGGGTCAGTTTTGTGCTCTCTCTAGCTGAGGAGGATGTGCAAGTGGAGGGACGAAAGAGGAGAGCGATGCCAGCATCATCCTGGCTGCCGTGCACCCTGCTCTGAACCAGACCACGAGCTGGCTGGCTCCAAACTCTGACTCTGCCTGACTTGGAAAAACTGGGGTTTAATCTCTTTAGCTGGTTTTGAAAAGGCATCTTCCAACTTTCAGCAAAAAAACCCAGCTCTTTCCCTTCCCCTGGGCTCTGTACTAACATTCCCCATGTCCATGGGATTGTGAATCACTGCTTTACAGTGCACATCTCAAACAGCAGTGGCAGGTATGGGCTCTCTGATGCCAGGAAGGATTTGGGAAGCTATCGGATTGGCACAGGCTGCCATGCTGCTCCACACCTTGGCCCCTTGACTATGGTCAAGCAGGGTGCTCCGTAAGGTGCTAGAAAGACGTGGCTTGCTCCTGTTTACAGCCAGGGAAACGCGATATTCCTTTGGCTGCTAGCTTGGAGCAAGCTTTGCTCTGCTTGTCAGCCATGGCAGTTTAGGATGCAGTCACCTCTTGCCTCTGTCTTTGATAGGCTAAATATACAGAGCTTGTAAGTCTTCCAGTGGCATATTTTCCAGTATTTTCCATATTTTCCAATCTTAATTCCTGCATCCTTTTTTTGGACCTCTTTTCAGCTTTGAAAGTTCTCTGACTTGTCAGTAGCACAAATGGATGCTTTATTTCAGCAGTGGTCTTATTGCTGTGGTGCGCAGATCTCTGGTGGAGATCTTGTCCCCTGCTGGGGACATCCCCCGTCGTGGGTTTGTTCTGAGCCAGCTAGCAGTGACTTCAGACACATGCCACCATCCTTTGATGGAGTTGTAGTTTCTTGATTAAAAATGGGAAACACTACCAAATCCTACGTTGTCTTTGAGTTTGAATGAATGGCACGAGCACTGGTTTGTTTATCAGTCAAGCCTGCAATCCTCATAAAAATAAATCACGTTTGCCAACAGGATCTGACAGCTGCAAGCATGTGTTGGTTGGCATTAATTATGCCGGTTTCCTTTGCTTCCTGGTGATCTGGTCTGGTTGTAGCCATCCGTTTATTTTGCTGTGGCTCAGTCTTTGCCTGACCAGCCTGTGCTTGCCCAAGACAGCTATTTACCCATTTGAATATTGGCAGGTACAGGCTGCTGTCTCTCCTGGGACTTTTTAGCATCTCCAGCTGGCCAGAGATCACCCTTTGACATGCAGACAGCTTGTCAGCTGGGAATTCAGCATGTTTTAAATGTATGTTATCTGGACCTGTGAGCTGTATGTTATATCTTCCTATGGAAGAGCAAACATTTCACCCGCATCCTCTCCCTGTTTTGCCTGGCTTTGTCCTAAATTCATTGCGGAAATACTTGCCGAATGCTCCTGCGTTCTCAGTGGTGCCACCGAGGTTTCCCTCGGCTGACGTGTCCGGGATCTGTGCCATCCTTCAGACTCTCCTCCCCTACCCAGCTCCCTGAACGGCTTCTTAATGTGAGCAGCTTTCTGCCTGCAGAGGACTGGGAACCTACACGTGGTCCTTTTTGACAGCTAAACCTTGGTGCCCAGCGCCCTTGTGAGTATGGCTGCACCTCATCTTTCCCCTCCTGCTCCCCTGACCACTCTGCCATGGCTGCTGGTTTTGCTCAGGTCTGTTGATGTCGCTTTTCTCCCAGTTGTTATAAATGATGGTGTGTGGAGCTGGGTTCCCATCCCAGATGGTTTGTGTTTTAAAGGTGAAACCATGGAGCAATCTTTTTGCTTGGCTGTGTCGAGGGTTGGCAGCTGGTAAAACACTTGCAAAGAGGGCTCAATTATTGGGATGTGTTTCCACTTAAATTCTTTCTCCTGGCTGATTTAGTTTATTTATTTTGGGCTTTGTGAATGAAGCCTTTTTAAATACCAGCTTGTTGTGTGTGAGCGGTCCAGACTGCAATCCGCGTGTGCGTGAGACTCAATCGCAGCGGCAGCTCCAGCCGGTCAGCTCCTGCCTGAGGTTTTCCTCCGGGGGTCTAGGAGGTGCTACAGATGCCCAGCCCTCTCTGCACTGCCCTAGCTTGGCTTGTCCTCATGAACTCCTTTGGTCTCCTGTGAGCTCTGGGGACCATGTGTTAAAGACCACTGCCCAAGGTGGAGCCCTTACTGAGCCAAGGCTGGTCAAAGTTGCATATCCATCTCTCCAGGGAGGATGAGGAGCAGGATACCTTTATCCAGAACTTATCATGACCAACCTGGGACTCTGCTGCCCTCAGTGTCTCATCACATGGGCCTGGAAGGACTCATCCAGATGACCTTCTCCTTCCTTGCATCAGTGGGTCACCCTGCAGAGTATGCTTGTGGCTTTCTGGGAGATGGAGCTCTCCATCCTCCTCTTTCCCTTTTCTTGTGCCCCAAGATGACCATGGGGATCGGTTTGTGGATGCCTTGAGAAAGAGGTGGCGACTTGACTGCCTGGCTAGGTGGGATCACCTTCAGTTTAAGACCACATGCACCTGAATATAGGTCTGTAGAGTTCCCAGAAAGATAAGAGGTTATTTGATGCTGTTGTTAAGCGATCCTCATGCGTCAAATAAGTACAGGGGGAGGAAGAAAAGCCCTTGAGATTCATAGAGGATTTGACGTGCCTAACTCATATTGATGGCAGAGACGAGACCAGAGCTGACAGCATGACAGGCTGCTGGGCCCTGGACTGGCAGGGGCTTGGAGTAAGGATACGGACTCTGGGGGAAGTGTTTTGGGAGCCCTTGCATATGTCTGCGCAGGTCCTAAGCTGGGCTGTAGATTGGGTCACGCGTGGCTTTCACACTGCAGATAGATCTCACAAGCACCTGGTGTCCACCAGTTGCGTACCTAGGGGCTGCAGCAGTGGTTGTCTCTTGGATACCTGTGGTGTAGGTGTAGCCACAGACTGGTAACATCTCCACTGGGTGATACTTGGTTGTGGTGGGGAGGTAGCTGATGATGGGAAACCCCGGGGAGGTGTGATTGCTCGGAGTGGACGGTGCAGACACCCTCCTGCTGGAGGGTAAGAGTTTTTTCCTTTCCAGATTTTTTTTTTTTTTTTGCTTTTGTCATTTTTTTGACCTCAGTGTTATGGTCTGACTCAGAGTGGGGGACTGATGACAAGCCACCTCACTGGTTTTGCCCCACTGGTGGTAGCCATCCAGCAGCAGGGTGTTTGGAAATGAGGGGGAAGAAACAAGACCCATACTACTTATTTTCCACTCTTAGAAACAAAGCCCAGCTGAAATGCTGCTCTGGCTTGGTTTGTCCTATGACCAAGGAAGCCCTCAACAGTGTTGTCTTTGTCACCTATCACTCATATCTGCAAGTGGTATGTAGTGGATTGAGTCTCTCTTCTCCTTTAGGAGCCCCATTGGGCTTGGGGATGTGTTGAGTGTTTGCAGTCGGCTTCCCAAAAGGGCAGTGGAGCACAGCCTGATACTTTCAGCATCTCCCTGCAGTCAGGGAAACTGAGGCATGGGGGATGTCGCATCCAACCTGCCATGTGCTGTTGAGGTCTTCCACCACTGCTCACGGCCACAGGAAAAGAAGAAGGGAGAGCAGAAGAGGGCAACGTCAGCGATGGCTTTGGGCGAGTGTTACTGGTTGCCTGGGGGCTGGTGGGCATTGGAGCATGTGGTGGTGCACATTGAGTCCATCACAATCCCTCCTCTCACATAGGCTTTACACACCCTGTTCTTGCTCCTGGTAAAAGAGGTGATGTAAGTAGATGAGATTTTGGCCTCATATCTTTGGGGAAGACAAACTAAGGATGGGGGTGCTCGCAAGCTACATGTCTCTCCCTACCCGTGCCTGCTTCCCCACCAGCCTGGTTGATGTTGAGGGTGAGCACTGGAGTAGCTTGGCCAGCAGCGTTGGAGGACACCCTTGGCTGGCGTGTGTTCTCTGCCAGGAGCTAGTGAAGCTCTCGATCTTGAGCTGGGCAGGAGGAGCCGGTGACAGGTGGGCACCACAATGCTTCACCCCAAGCCTCTCCAGGGTGGCATGCGACTGTAGGAACCGGGGAGGGACCCTGAGGTGTCTCTGCACGGGCTTGGCGCCTTCGCAGGCACATTCATCTCCTGCTGACCTGCACTGACAGCTGGTTTTCAGCGGCCTCTCTCCAGCGAGGCTGCCCGCTCGCTGCTGGTTGGCAACCCCCAGCTGCATGTCACATCATATCAGTTGGCGCATTCGTGGCAACTTTTATTTATTAAGTATTTTAAGTGACAAAACCCTCTGAAGAAGTTTCAGCCCTGTGAATGACCTCGCCTTCAGCACTGCGCAGGGGAGCAGGCAGGGGAGGGCAGGACGCCCACGAGGTCAGGCTGGGAGCTGAGCCAGGTGGAAGGGATCTTTGGTGGGCAATGTCGTTTAATGCCATAGGGATCTCTGGACCCAGCTCGGGGTCGGCTGGTGCAGCGGAGCGGGTCCGTTTAACCTGTGTCTGCAGGGAAACACGCTCCTCCTGCGCCGCTAATGGAACATATGGGGATCCAGGGCTCTGCGTCACGTCTCCTGCCACTCGCAGCAGGCATCCCCACTTTCCTGCTTCTCCAGAGGAATTTGGCAGCCCCAGGCCACTACTCATCTGCTGTCAGTTTTTCCCTGGTCCTTGCGGGTGAGCAGTGACTTAGCACTGGCCGTGCTTTCATGTTCAGTGCTGGACGCTGCCCTGACGGAGCCGGCATGGCCGAATTGTGCCAGGCACGCCCGTGTGCGCCAGTCGGTGTGTGTGCTGACTGCCCGGCATGTGCCAGTGCCGGACCTGCTGCTCTGCCGCCTTGTGCTTGCAAGCCCCTTTCCTCTTGCAAGCATGGCTCTTGTTTCGGCTCTGCTGTTCGGTTGCATGGGGGCAGGTGTAAAACCGCAGCTCTGGCGGCAGCGCTGCTTTGAGCAGAAAAGAGGTTTTCTGGCCAGCTTTGAGCTTCGGTAGTTACAAAGGCTCCTTCGCTGCCTCTGCAGCTTGTCTCATGTGTGAAATCACACGGTTTTTCCCCAACCTCTTGTTGACTCTGTGCAAGTGTCTGCCCCGGCAGCAGGCAGAGGAGTCCTGGTTCCGGGGAAGCGGCTGGTGTGGGACGCAGGCTCCCGGCCACTGTGGCCTCCCCGGTTCTAATTGATCACAGAATGGGAACAGCCCAGGTTGGAAGGGACCTGGAAAGATAGTCTGGCCCAACCTTTCATGGGAATGGGAGCCTGGATGAGGTTATCTAACACCCGATTGCATCTTGAAAGCCCCCAGCGATGGGGACTCCACTGCATCCCTGGGGAGGTTGTTCCAGCTGGTGACTGAGCCGTGGGTCTCTGCCATGGTGGGTGCTTTCCTGTGACATCCAGCATTTTGATCCTACTACCATCCCAGCTCCTTTTCCAGGAGCATTTCCAAAGGCAGCTCCTGGAAGGAGAGCAAACTTCACGCACCTGCCTTCCCATGCATGCCAAACCGTGCCGGCATCCCTGATGGCCCGACGGCCAAAAGCCTGGCCCAGCGCTGCCTCTCAGCCGGTGGTCCTGCTGGGGGGGGCATTTTCATCCCGGGAGGGAGCAAGAAGCCACCTTGCTCTCCCAGCCACCGCTTTGGAAATCTGGGGCTCGCAGCCTCGTAACAACTTACCCAGCCTTGCAAAATTGTCACAGAGATGAATCCGCTCAGACACAAAGATGTGCTCCCCCCTCGCCTTTGCAGCGAGGATTAATGATCACGGAGGAAGCCGGGGATATTTCATACGGCTGTCCAAGGGAGAGAAAGAACCGAATAGTTTGCCTTGGGCAAGGAGGGAGAGTAAAATACTACAGTGCTTTTCTGTCAGATCTCTTTATCGACTCAGTCTGTACGTGTGCTCTCCCCGGATGTATTTATAGAGAATCCCAGAGGATGCAGTCGGCTCAAAAGGTTTTCTTTGTCAGGCATTGGAAATGGGTCCAGCTCTCTCAAGCAGCGACACCATCCCAAACCTTAGGGTCTTTCCTCCTTACCAGCTAGTCAATTAATTCGAGGGTAAGATTGATCTGCCTCTCCGCAATTATTTTAGCAGGGTCCTAATGATTTTTTTTCTGGGCTGGTTCTTCCCTGTGGCCCTCCGAGCCAGACCTTG
Source organism: Pluvialis apricaria (assembly GCA_017639485.1). Lineage (NCBI taxonomy): Eukaryota > Metazoa > Chordata > Aves > Charadriiformes > Charadriidae > Pluvialis > Pluvialis apricaria. The sequence continues at coordinate 17,170,541 of CM030016.1, forward strand.
CCAGCTGTGCCAGGCTTGAGAAACAGCAAAATGAACCCGATCAAATGCGAAACAGCTTCTTAGAAATACTGCTCTTTTCCAGCAAACGCTGTTGGCCCAGTTTCCCTGCTTGTGAAGTTCCCACTTTGAAACCTGTGGAGCAGGGAGATAATACATTTGAAAGCAGTGGCATTTTTACCTCCAGAAAAGGGACCATTGTGCTATGACTAACTTGCACTTTTTCGATGCTAGTTAGGGATAAAATGTAGGAAAGGCCCCACTTCGGGGAGGGCAGGAGAAAGAAAATATCTCTCTTCTGCACCGAGTCAAAATATGGATGGATGAGTTGCGAGGTTGGGTGGTGATCAGATCACAGGGATGACAGAACAAAATCAGTTCTTGCTCCTTCCCGCGCTGAGAGCTTATGTGCTGTGGATGAGGCACTGGCTTTGGGGCTGCATCGATGGATGGAGCACCGGCGAGGTGGCCGAGCCCAGCTGTTCACTCTGAAGCATAGGGTCACACTGAAAGTCCCTCAGGGTCTCTTCTTTCAACAGGGAGATATATATATATATTTCTAACCCTGTTGTCTCTGCTGTCCTGCAGCAGCCGCTGCCCTTCGGATGCTGTTGGAGTTGATGATGCTGTGCGCTGGTGGCCTCAGGCGGAGGCAGCAGGCTGGAGGTGTCCTGAGCTGCCAGTCCTCCTCATCGTGGCAGGCATGGTGGTCTGCAGAGCTGCTCACATCTTGGGGAGGCTTTCACGGGCTCAGCGTGTGCTTTTCCTCTGTTTATGCTGTTGCCTGGTGGCTGTCACTCTGCCTGCACCCATAGGGACTCACAGCAGGGTACGGAGAGGTGCGATGGTTCAGTGCAGACCTATGTACCACCAGTACATCCCATTTTGCTTTGAGGAGCAAACAGCTGGTGCTGAAGTCGGGTTGTCTTGACAGGCTGCGGAAAATCATGCTGCCAAATCCTGGCCCTCTTGAACTCCTCCAGATTTGCCAGGACCAGGTTCAGCTTTGTGGTCTCCAGCTGCCTCTGCTGCTGCCGGGCTCCGGAGCAGCTTGCAGCCCGGTCTGTGAGCTCCTTGAAAGAGGAAGGTCGAGCTGTGCTTAATTCTTGGCTTGCAGGCTTTTGGAGAGTGCCTGGGACCCCTCAGCTCCAGGACTCCTTTTGTCCCATTTCTTTTCCAGCATGTGGCAGCTTACTGCAGCCTCTCCGCTTCAGCCAAACCAGGGAAAATCAAAGCCTTTAGTAGAAACATTGGCAGTTTGTAACTCCAGCGCCCGTGCCCAGAGCTGGCAGGGATGACTCCAGGTTTGAGCTCCCTGAGGCAGCTGATGGAGGTCTGCAGCCTGGCGGGGATGTCCGGGCTTCCTGCGCTGATTCTCCTGCTCCGTCCCAGGCGAGCATCAAGCCATGGCGAGCCTCTTTGCCTCCGTGTCCAGCAGGCGCCTCTCCTCTTCGCCCAATCGCATAGGAGTAAGAAAAGGCGTTCGTTCCCCCGCTGTCAGACCACAGCAGGCAGAGGAGGCTGCGGCTCCCTGGGGACCAGCTCAGGGATGAGTCAGTGCTTGTCCTCTGTCACCCTTGAGCTGACTTCTCCCAGGATCTCTTCTGTGGTGTCTGGCGTTAGTAAGGGACCAAAGGTACCTGTTACCCTCAAGAGTGGATCAGCACCTGATGGACCGGTGCCTCCGGGTGTGCCAAGGCAGCATCCCGTTTCTTTGTCCCCAAGCCACCTGACACTTGTCCTTCCTGGGCTCCTTGATGCTCTGGTGAGCGTAAGGAGGTGGAGGCTCATGCCTGGCTTTAGCAGATGCATTTCTGCCGCGTTTGTTGGAGATATGTTCTCCCTTAGGTAGGGTGCCTCTGCCCTTCCAGGGCTGGTAGGAGGGCTGGGGCCGTAATGCAAAAAAATGATGTGCCTTCAGCACGGAGGAGAGAAACAAACCTGGCTAAGAGGGGAGATGATGATGGAGAGCCACCTCTCCTTCTGGGTAGCAGAGAGAAACTAGAAAGAGGTTTCTGTGCTGACTTGGAGCAGTGCCTAGGTACAGCTTTTGGGACAGGATTGAATTCCCGTGACTGCCATGTCCACTTTCTACAAAGTTCACCTCTTAGGGGTGTTCAAAATATGGATCTCCTGGCCTGTGTGCAGAGGAGGAACTGAGGAAAGCTTTCGGAGGCTTTCAGGATTGTGAGAGCAGCCCAGCTGCAGCAGAGAGCCTGAGGTCCGCTCCAGCTTGCACCCAGGCAGCACCCGAGGGATACTGGCTGCCAGCCGCTCCAGGAGAGCCGGGAGTCCTGAGCCACCACGGAGAGGGGAGGGACTCGCAGCTAGCCTCCTCCGGCACTGGGACGGCAAAACAGAGATGCTGGGGCTACGAAATGGAGTCACTGGTGGGGCTTGGGATGTGCTTGTCTTCCAGGCCACTGACATCTGTATTCTGCACGTCTGCATTTTGCATGGCTGCGTTCCTCCTAAAGCTCAGCGAGGCTCTGCCGGTCTGAGGCTGAGCTCCAAATTAAATGACACCGAACGATGCGGCTTTACATTTCAAAGGGTCTGAGGGAGCGGAAGGATGCCTGGGAGTTTCTGGTGCTATGGAGTAATTGGGGTGATTTTTTTTTTTTTTTTTTTTTTGGCGGCTCGTATGATGACCACTGGGTGCTTGCTCCACAGACGGATGGTTTTACCTGTTCATCTTCTGCTAATGTGAGGAATTATAACAACCCTGCAGGGCTGAAGGGGGGGTGACAGAGCCGACTGCAGCGGGGAGGTCAGGTTAGTAGCCGCTCTGTATCCCTGAATCTGCCTGCTTACTGCAGTGATAACTTGTGGATGGGCACATGTTCACATTGCAGGACCCCTAGTAACTTCTGCTTCTGTCCCTCGCTCCCACACAGCACCAGCCAGAAGATCTGGTATATTTAAAGCTGTTAGAGTGTCCGTTTCCCTGATCTTCACAGCTCTGCGGGGTGGATCCTAAGGCAAAAGTGCTGCTTGAAGGTCAAGGACAGACCTGAGTGTCGGTCTGGGAGTCTCTGTCCCAGCGCGGCGCTGGGGGCTGTTGCCTTTCAGATGAAACCCGAAGGGGTGGCCTGGCCCCGTGGGGATGAAGAGGACGCGCTGCGGCTGTTCACAGGACATGCCTGTCTGCAGCTGCCCGCCCCTTCTTCGTTTGCTGCCGGGCTCTGTTCCCGCTCCGCGGGGTTGTAAGGCACCCCGGGAAGGCTGGAGGGAGGGAAACCGTGGCCTCATTCCCACTGTGGACACTGGCATTTTCTCCCTGCCGCTGGATGGCCGGTTACTCTCAGCTGCTCCTCTGGGTTTTATTTCTGCTGGGAGCTGACGACAGCTCCTTGACATGCAGAAAGGTAGATATCTATCATCTGCTGCGGCCAGCTGCTCTTCTTTTCACGCTGTGCGGATTCGCAGCTTGGGGTAACGTCTGCCCAGTGGTACAGTAACCAGACGGTGAGTTGGCAAAAGCTTATCAAGAGGTCAGTGTCAGAGAAAGGCTCGCTCCGGTACTTCTCTGCCGAGCGTTCAGGAGACGAGCAAAGCAGAAGCGGCTGCAGGAGCTGCCCGATGCTGTGGGCTCACAGCGGGGGAGCACCGCCATCGGCTCCTCTCTGTCCTTGCATCTTCCTCCTCTTCTTCTCTCACATGCATCTCTAGGTGCCATGGTCACTTGTCCCTCCCTTGCTCAGTTCCTGCCTCCCCGAGAAGCCCTCCCCTGCGTCTTCCACCAGTTCCCCTGCAAAGCTCTGTCTCCCAGCAGGAGCTACTATGGAACCTGTAGCATCAGCTCATCTCTGGCTTTATGCTGTGCCGTGGAGCACAGGCCCAGTATCCAAACGCCTCCTCTCTTGCTAGCCTAGACCCTGCAGCCTTCCTGGGATGGGGCTGCAGCGGCGCAGGGCCAAGTCTGCTCCCTGCCCACGACGAGCTGCTTGGGGAAGGGCGAATGGGGGCAGAGGTGCTTCCCCAAGGTCCTCCCCATTCTCCAGGTACCCAGAGCTTGAGGGAGGCCACCATGGTGCTGGGAAGAGGAGGGGTGCCCTCCGGGGCTCAGGGGGCACTGATGAGGATGTGGGGCAGCTCTGCTGGCTATGACGTTGGCTGATGTGCTGCTGTTGATGACGTTATGCAGGGCTGTGCATGGTTTGGGGTACCCGGGAGAGGGGAACAGTGTTGGAGGTGTCTTCCCGGCAGGGAAAGACCTGGAAGGCTGAGTGGCGTGGTGCGTATCTGGAGCTTTCCCGGCTCATGCAGCACCTCTGGGAGCATATGGGACCTGGAAAGCCGCAGGCTTGTGGAAGCGCAGTCAGGCTGGGCTCTGTCCTCGCATAACTCACTTCGATTTCATCTCCTGATTGATCTGCACAGTCAAACTCACAATCCTGTGCTGGCGGAGGAGCAGTCACCAGACTGCAAAGGTCACTGAAAGCAGCTGCTCCCCTCCCCTGCTGCCTCCGTTGCCAGCAGAAGAGCCTGGCTTTGGAGGCGCTCAGCTTGTGTCCCCGCTGGCACCGCCAGCCATTGCCTCCCTGCACGCTCTGGCACACCACGGCGGCGCGCTCAGCAGGCACTTTCCTCTCTAGACCAAGGTAATGAGCCCCCTAGGACTCTGTGCTGGGGTCCCTGGTGTGCTGAAGAGGAGGAGGAGGAGGTGAGGGCTGCCGAGGAAAGGCAGGCGCCCAGCCCCACCTCACCTCCCCGTACCCGCTCTGGGCAGGGCAGCTGGAGAGGTCGGTCAGCACGTGCAGCTGCCGAAATGGTGTGTCCTGGCTGGAGGATATCTGGAGCTGTCCTGAGGTCCTGGAGGAATTTGCCTGGTGCCCCTCGTTTGCCCCCCCCTTTCCCCCTCCTCGCCTCTGCCTGCGTTTCCGCCTCCTCCCGCGTTGCAGGCAGCCTGCCTGTCTTTTTGCCTTTTGCTTTCTGCCCGCCAGCGCTGTTTGTTTGCGCTGGGGATTTCCTCGGGCGAATCGTTACCGCCGGCGGCGTGCGGTGGCTGGAGGCTCTGGGGGCTTCGTTAGCTGAGCTCACCGGCAGGAGTTGTCATCACACTGGGGCTCGCCAGGGTCGCTGGCTCTTTGCCCTTTGCCTCGCAGGATCGCCAGCTTTTTGGGGTAGAGGTGCAAGCTCTTGGACGTGGGGGTTTGAAGACGACTTTCCTGGAAGCCTGCGGGGAAATGTCTCGTGTTCATCTATAAAAAATTCGGAAAGGCGCTTGTCCTAGGCTCTGGCTTGCTTTTAAAACATGGGGACGTCTGTCCCCAGGGCAAGGGAAGGAGAAGCAGGAGCAGTGAACCGAAGGTGAGTGGTGGCCTGTGGGCAGGTGTCCTGCAGCAGAGAGCCCAGGAGGGATCTCTGTCACCCGAGGCAAGTCTGGGCCTCCCTGAGCAGGAGGTCAAACAGTCTGTCTCCACTGTTGGCTGCACTTAGCTGATAACTTGGGAAATCCTCCTGTCCTGGAAACTTGCTTTTTGCTGTTAGATTTGCCAACGTGCCGTACTGGTGACATGCTGATGGGCGTCGTGATCGTCTTACCCATTCCTCCTCAGCAAACCAGGCTGAAACCCGCTCGATCTTCCTCTTTGGTGGCCTTCCTTGCCTTCTAAATGAGGCCGAGAAGCCTGACATTAAGTCCCTGTCGGTGGGGAGGCAAGGACTATTTTGTCTGGGAATCAGGCGCTCGCCTCCCGGCTTTGCTCTGGGCTGCTGGTGGCTTTATCTGTGCAAGTTCAGCAAGGTTAGGTTCTTCAGCTTCCCTTTTCAGCTTTCTGAGCTGCGAAGGGATGGTGTGAGGCTGAGCTTAGCTCATCGTGAAATATATTCCATGAAGCCTGGGAGCCGGGGGCGTTGCAGAAAGACAAGGTTGTTCAAGGAGGTAGGAAAGGATGGGGGGTATTTATTCCACTGCGCCATGTTCTTCCCGGGGGCATTAGTGTGACACATGTCCTGAGTTTGTCCTGGTGACAAACAAGCTGTGGAAGAGCAGCTGGAGGTGCCCACAGTCCCGGGAAGATGGCTTGTGGAGCTGAAGAACAAGAGGAAAGGGCTGAGATTTGCAGGGGGCAGCCCGGACCTTGGCTTGGGAGACTGAGAGCTCCCACATGCTGCAGGCACCAGGCACTCCTGCTCTTGCTCCATCTCTGTCACTTTGGTTTTGCGGCACAAGGGTTTCATCACAGGACCCATTACAAGTGAGGACGTGTGTGAGAAGTTTGGGAAGGACAAGCCTCCAGTGAATATCCCTGTTGCAGAAGGCCAAGTACTCAAGCGAGTGGTGGCCCAGGAGATAAAGGCATCAAGGTGGGTTGGGAATGTCCACCTGGATGAGGAGCCCTCCAGGCTCTCAGCTGTGAGTTAGCCGTGGAAGAAGATCTCTCACCACAAGAAACAACCTGTTGTTGGGTGTCTCGGGGAGGGGTTGCACTCTGGGTTAGGGCTTGCTCTCCCTGTGAGCAGCTCGACGAAGACCCATCTTTCAAAGAAGCTCTTTTTACCTGCATGATGCCCTGCGTAGGGTGGGAGGCTGCAGTGTGATGGGCTGCCTGGCCAAGGTGGGATGGGGAGGAGAATGTCTTGGGCGATAATTCCTTTCCGGAAAAGCCCTGCCTTAACAAGAGGCAGAGAAATTGCCACAGCTGCTGCTCCTGGCAGCCTTGCCGAGGCAACAGAGCAGGCAAAGCGATTTAGCATCGCTCCAGTCATCCGTGATGGCAGAGATCATTGCATCAACCTCTTCAGCCTTGTGATTAATGCTGAAAAAGCATCCTCTGAGGGCTGGAAGGAGAGCGCTGGTCCCCGGAGACCCGCACTCTGAAGCAGAGGCGACCCTCTCCAGCTGTGGTCCTCCTGTCCTGCAGTCTCATCCATCTCCTTTTGTGCGTGGCTGTTGACCCACACGCTCCCGTAGTGATGGAGTTCCTAGGGACAGGAACCCAGGACTAGTTCCTCAGGGGAGGAGAGAATATGTGGATTTACGTGAATTTGTTGTCTTATAATGAAAATCCAGTGTTTGAGCTTTCTGAGTGGTTAAAACCAAAGTCACCGTTAGAGAGCTTGTGTGTGGCAGTGATGGGAAAGGAGGAGGAGAGGAAGGGATGCAGTTGGGGTCGGGTAGGAGGAAGAGTGAGAACATATAGTGGAGCTCCGGGAAGCTGGTGAGAACTGTCTGCCCAGCTGGCTTCGCTTACCCGTGGTGGGTACAGGAGCAAGGCAGAACTTGGGGACATGGAAAGCACTGAGTTTTTAGGAAAATTAATTTTTTTTCATGCAAAAATTGTCTTCACTTCTGAAACTGTCTGCTCCAGAACTAATTACTACCAAATAACTGTGACACCGGGGGGGACCCAAGCCCCATGAATTGTGTGTGTTTGCACCATCTGCTCCTTATTCTGCAGGTGATGTTCCCATAGTTGGGGGCAGTAAAATACGTCCCTGGAAGCGCATGGACTAATGTACCTGAGCATGTCTGGGCTGGCAGCCTTGTCCAGGGCTTGTCCTTCCCCCATACCGGGGGCTCTGGCTGCCCGTGGCTACTTTCTGAAAGGTTTTATCTCACTGGGACTCGCTGCCCGGCTTGTCTCTGAAGATGGAGGATGCTCCTGGATGTGCTGCAGGATTTCTCTTGCAGCTTAAGTGGGTGCTGGAAGGGAAGGAGGTCTGGAGCACGTCTGCATCTGCAGTGAGGTGGGGCTGGAGCTTACTCCCTTTGCTGGAGGATGGGAAGGAATCTCCATCTCCATCCTGGGGAGGAGGAAAGTGTTCACGACTCTCACTGCAGCTTCCACCAGCGACCTGGGACCCTCTGCCTGGTCCCCATGAGCCCTCTCGGGGTGCAAGGACCTCCCGCCCACCAACCCACCCGGACTCGTTCCTTCGCCTCTCAGTTTGTCTGTGCCCGGCAGATGCCACTTTGCAGCTCCCGCGGCTCCACCGGGGCGGGAGCAGCTGGGTGATTCGGCCCCGGGAAGCGCAGGCAGGCAGGCGGGCAAGGTGTAAATTGCATGGCGGGCTGCCTTCGCCAAGGTGAAAATGAAAAACTCTCCCAGCTATCGAGCCTGGCGTTTCACGGCTCCCACGGTCCAAATGCGCTCCCTCTCACCGCGGCAGAGAGGATCTTGGGGGCTGATTTTCACCTGCTTGTCCTGAAGCCACGGCGCTGCTGTGTCGGCAGGTCAGTGTCCTGGTTGCAGGCAGGACAGGGACCTGCTGCGGGAAGTGGGGGGAAGGATGCTAGCGCAGAGGGCAGGGAGGGATGCTGATGGGTGCAGGAGGGTGCTAATTGCCAGGCACTGTATTTTGCTACCTGGAGGATTTGCTGTCCTTTCGCGAGACAGTTTTCCGCTGCTGTAGTGCTGGTGGTGCCACTCGTTTTTCCTGCTGGCTGACGGAAACGGCCTTTTCTTGATTGCAATAATATCACCTTCTGTTTCTGAAACACCTCGCAGCCCGGAGGATTTGAAAGTGAAGTGCACGTGCGTGGGAGCAGTCTCACCACCTCTGAAATGTGAGTTTCTCCAGGCTGGGAAGCAGCAGCTGTTTCGCAGCCCTCGGCAGCATGGTGTTCACGGCTGTGCCGTGTGCTGGAGCTGGCTCTGAGCGCCGGCCGTGCCGGGAGGCAGGGCCTGCTGGCTCCACGTGCACCCTGCTTGAGCTGCTAGCTGAGATGTTGGGGGTTTCCTTGATGCTTGTGGTATTACTGGTGTAAAGCATGTCTGCCTGCCTATCCCTCCAGCAACTTGTCCTCCCTTCTGCCCAAACCATCTCTTGGGCCGATGGTTCCTCCCCAGCCCCTGCCTGACTCCTGCCCTTCAGCGGGCAGCCCTGGGCACCCAGGCTTCATCCCTCTCTCCCGTGGCCAGGCCGCGTCTTGGCAGGGAGAGGACCATAATCACAGAAGGGTTTGGTTTGGGAGAGACCTTCAAAGATGCCCCAGTCCCAGTCCCCTGCCATGAGGAAGGGCATCTTGCATTAGATGAGGTTGTTCAAAGCCCTCTCCAACCTGAGCTCGAACACCTCCAGGGATGGGGCATCCACAGCTTCTCTGGGCAACCTCGTCCTGTGTCTCACCACCCTCATAACAAGACATTTCTTCCTTATATCCAATCTAATCTGCCCTCTTTCGGTTTAAAACCGTTGCCCTTGTACTGTTATTATGGAAAAAAAAAAAGTCTCTCCATCGTTCTTACAAGCCCCCTTTATATATTGAAAGGTCTCCCTGAAGCCTTCTCGTCTCCAAGCTGAACAACCCCAACACTCTCAGCCTTTCTTCATAGCAGAGGTGTTCCAGCCCTTGGACTGTTTCTGTGGGCTCCTCTGGACCTGCTCTGACAGATCGATGACTGTCATGTGCTGGGGACCCCAGAACTGGAGGCAGTGCCCCTGGGGGGGGTCTCACGGTGCAGAGCAGAGCAGAAACATCCCCTCCCTCATCCTGCTGGCCACGCTGCTTGTAGTGCAGCCCAGGAGACACTTTGCTTTCTGGGCTGCAAGTGCATGTTGAAACCAAGTTTGAAACCCGGGGAGGAAGGGGCGCCTTTATTTTTGTTGCTGTCATCAGCTCAGACTTGGGACCAAAGCACTGTTTAACCTCAAGCTACTGTCTGGGCAAGGAGAAATGGAAACAGGGACTTCCCCAGTCTGGGTGTGGGGCAGCGGGATGGCCCAGCAAGGAGTCTGTTCCCTGGCTGAATTGGGAGAGTGCTGACGGGTGCTGTGTGCTGTGCAAACTGAATTGCAAAGCATCTCTGCACTACCTAGCGCCCGTGGTCTAAGATAAGCAGGGATGACACACCGAGCGTGGAGCGTGTGAGGAAGCGAGGAGGATGTGGCACACAGCGCGCTCCCTCCGGTCCTAGCTGGTGGCTCAGTTTCAGCTCTAATTTTAGCAACTGATTTTAGGGCCCTTCGGCTCCACGTGGTTTTGTTGTTTCTTTAAAATCCCTGGGACCGAATCGTCTGACCCCGTCACCGGGAGAAGAGGATGGCTGCCTCCGGTTGGAAGCAAGACATGGGGGAGTCGTGTTGTCTGTGCAGGCAGGAGGTGCTGGCGTGTGGGGACGGGGCTGGCGGGTCCCCTGGGGGCAGGGGGTAGTGCCAGATGACTTGCTGGCACTAACCTGAGTGGCCCAAGTGCGGGTGCCGTGGTGGCAGCCTGGGCAAGGGAAAGCTCACGGCAGTGAGGGTGATGCTCTGGCTGGGTGGCTGGGGGAATGCTGGTGAGCCCCCCCCGGCGAGCGGCAACCCTCAGTGATGGGCACAAGCCGCTCATGTGTTCGCACCCGCCGTCTGTTCCTCTTCCAGGTGCAGCGGTGTTATAAACAAAGGGAGGGGAGCCCTGGTGGAGCAGGGGGGCTGGAGGGGTGTCCCTTAGCATCCCTCCGGCACTGCCCCCAGAGCAGGAGCCAGACGCCCACTCTGCATCACTGGCATTTAGCGAATCATACTTGAGGCTGCCAGTCCAATTCAGTAGCAGGACAGACCTGGCTGTAACCTGGCGGTGGGCTGACCCCATTCTCCCGCTGCCTACAAAACCCCCCCTTGTGTAGCTGGTGTCACTTCGGGGCCACAGCAGAATGTGAATGGAGCTGGCCCCATGTGCCCGGTGCCCGTCTGCTTCACTGCCATGGTGGTGGCACATCCCATCGCCATAAGAGCAGAGGTGAGTGGTGGCACTGGGTATGTTGTGCCAAACTGATGTTCAGACAGCCCCGGTAGACAACCCACAGCTGCTCCTCGAGTCTCCCGGCGCAGGCTCGCGCAGCATTCTCATCGCCTCTCTGGGAAGTTGTTCTCTCAATTGGGACTGTGTGGAGAGAAGTCGATGCTTAGGCTGGATCCTCCACCATCGCTTTCCCGGTGGCTGGCAGGCTCCAGCCTGTCCCAGCCTTTCGGCAGTGCCCCCCGGCAGATCCCTGGAGGGTGCGTGCCTGGCCGGTGGCAGGCAGGGCAGCTCAGGGGGCTGCCTCGTGCCCCTAAGGTAGAAGAGAGGAAGCGTCTGCCAGGTATCAGGTTGCCGCTCCCTGTGGGTTTTCCAGTCCTGTGTGGGTTTACGGGCATTTTTGCACATGTTGCAGGCAGGAGGTCCTCCGGCAGGAGTGGTGACAGGCGCAGGCGATGGCTGTATACATGTGGCACAGTGGTGGCTAGGGTGCAAGGCGGACGTCTCTGTGGTAGAGCCAGGAGCTGCTGGGCAGCGCGGAGAGCTCAGCCCCCAGCCCCGCTCCAGCAGAAAGCTCGGTGGTGGCATGAAAAGCCTCTCCCCTGCTGCTCCCACAGCTGTCGGCCCTGAAACAGCGACACAGTGGGCTGGCGTGGCTTAACCATCACGCCCTGGGCCATGCCAGGAGGTCTCAGTGATGAGGCAGGGGGGCTGTGGGGCCAGAGGACTTGTGGCCAGAAGCAGGGCGAGGACAGCGGCTGCTTCCCCACCATCTTCCTGGTGACCCTAGAAGTATTTTGGGGCTGACAGTGTGTTCAGCTGGAGCCTGAGTGCCAGCATGCCCAGGCATGGCGAGGATCCTGAGAGCATCTGCAAGGCTCGTTTGCTGGTCTCCTAACAAGCTGAATTCCTCCAGCAGTGGGAGATTAAACAAATCCAGTTGGTGGCATTTGAATTCCTGAGCAGTCGAGCCTGATGGAGTGACAAAGCCAGTCCCTGCAGTGCCCCAGCTTACCTTCTGCTTCCCGGCAGGCACTGAGGGGCACAGCATGGTGTGAGCACCCTGCCACCTCCTTCCATTTTGGCACAGCTCTGCTGGGATTTTAATGACTGCAGGTCATGTCTCAGCCACCTCGTTATGTGTCTTGTAGCTGTGGGACTGCTCTCCTGCCTACCTGGGAAAGTGAGGGGGCATCCTCTGGCTGGGAGGACATGCCCAAGCTGTTCTGTGGGCAGATGATGGGGTCTGTTCCTTAACGAACGAGTCGGGAGAGGAAGATCTGTGCTGCCAGGGAGGTGCCACCTCCTGCTGCTGGGGAAGGTCTCCTGAAGCACTGGTTCGGTGCATAATCCTTGTCGTCTTTTCTGATGTATGAAGCCAGGGGACGTTCCATTCCTGGAAGGATGAGGCCAAGCTGGAGAAAGTCCTACAGGGAGTCAGGGGTGGTGGGTGATTTGGAAACAACCCAGGGGTAAAGATTGGGCGGGATGTTATTTCACCTGGGAAAGAGGAGTGCAAGGGTCTTCCCCTACATAAATCCTTGTTCCCAAGAGGATGGAGAGCAGCACCCCACCATGGCCCTCAGGTGGGCCAAGAAGGAGTTGGTTGCATGGGAAGCAGTGGGTCTGGCACAGCAGGAATATGCCGGAGCTGCTGTGCATGTCAGGACTGACCTGGTGGTCTTGGGATGCAGTGGCCTTTGCTGTGTATGTGTAGCTTGACTGTATGGATTATGTGCAATAAATCCCGCACTGCGGGTGCCCGGTGGAGGGTCCTGCATAGATATAAGCCTTGCGTGCTGCGCTGCCGCCTCCATCTTTGCTGGCCGTAGGAAGGGCAAGCTCCCGGCGGAGGCTGAGAAGGGAGGTGGCACAGCACGACCTTGCGAAGGGACGAGTCCCCTTGCCTGCCCTACTTACTGGTCCTGCTGTCCTAGCCAGAAGCCTGGCCCCGACACCACGGGCATCCCACTGTTCACCTCTCGCTGAGCTCCTCCGCCCGTGTGAGACTGCATTTGATTTGACTCGAGGGCTCTGCCTTGCAAACTCCACGTCCACCTTGCTGCTCCATCTGTTGGCTTAGCGGCACGGTTAGCGAGGGGCTTCCTCCTCAGCTGCAGAGTGTATTATTGCCTGTTGAGCGTCTCTGTTGTTTTGCCACATTGTTGAGCCTTCGCTAATTCGCTCTCTGCTTACGCCTTCGCCTTTGGACTCTGCTCTCCAGTCTCTCCGGGTTGTTTCTTTCCCTTGCAGTAGCCTTGCAGCCTTCCTCTCCACTGCCATAATCCTAAGATCACTCTGTCCTATGCTGACACCCACCTCTTGGTTGCACTTTGCTGGACTTCTGCCTGCGCTTGCCTGGCCACTGCCTGCCTCCTGACCTCCTTTGGGATGGTCACAAGGGTGATCTCCCTTGCATCCCCTTTGGATGATCCCCTTATGCATTTTTTTGGATGATCCCCTTATCCATTTCTGTTGTCCTGGCTCCCCACCTCATCGCCTCTGCCCTTTCAAGTTTCTATGCAGCCTCATCCCTTTGGTCCGAGCCTGGACGGGACAGTGTTCCCAGCTGCCACCTTCCTGCTCCTTCTTGGGGACGTCGTCCTCTCCTGAGCCTGGCTGCCCGTGCTCAGCTCTGCAGCAGCCCTGCCAGGACCTGGGTTGCTCCGGGAAGAAGCACAGAAGCAGAGGCCAGCTCAGTAGCCTGGCTCCCAGCTTGATTCGTACAGGCATAAATTAGGACCACCCGGCTCTGGTTTCCCTCCATTTCCTTTTGGGGAAAACCCTGAATGAATTGGGCAGGAGGCAGGTATTGAGCATCCTTGTAGTTGTCCGTAACAAGGCAGGCGTTGGTATTGACTGTGAGTGCCCGGCCACTTCAGCATCGTCCCACCGACCTGGTCCGTGGCTGTGGGCTTTGGCTGCAGGGCACCTGGGCTCTTCTGGCTTCAGGGAGACAAAGCTGCTTCCCACCCTGGCAGGGTGGAGCATCCTCATCACTCTAACAGGATAATCCTTGAGTGTGAAGTGGCATTTGGCTCAAGACCCAGTGCGGGACCCTGCTCTTCATACAGATGTGCATTTTTATTCCTTAAAGAGCCACGATTCCCACATTTTGTGTGTGTGTGGAGGGGGCGTTGTTTGTGCTTTGGGGGAGTCACTACTATGGCTATGTAATTGGAAAGGGAGTTGCAGCAGCCTAGATAAATTGTAGGGAGAGGGTACAGCCCAGATCCGCTCTTTAGGAATCCCAGGGTGGGCTTTGGGAAGTCAGCTTGGGATGTCTTGGAGGCTGGACTGGACCCCTGAGGTTTTAGACTGGTTAGAGACTTCATATGATTTTATTGAAGGTCTCTTTGCTCTAAGATTCTTTGAGTTGTCCCAGTCTGCATTAAGTGTTGGAGGGCCAGCTGGATGCATCCAAAAAACCTGCGAATCTTGGAGATACCCGTCTCTGGTATGTGGTGCAGTAACCTAAAATAACGAACCAAGCTGAAGATTGGCTGATGGGCTTGTGGTTGGTAGAGCAAGGGGCAGAGCGGTGGGGAGGGTTCTTGTCTGCGTTGTCGCTGAAAAAGCAGGAGTGATATGAGCCGCCTCTGCTCTGCTGCTAAAAACAGCCTGGCTTGTTTTTATTTAATACAGTTTTGATCTGCGTGTGTTAGTGTTTCACCTGCCTGCGAGTGGGAACTCCGGGCTCCGTGCGCCTTGGAAGCCCGCCTGCGTCCCTGCGCGTCCCTGCGGCACGGGGCTCGCAAATGTGGTTCCTCCACATCAGAGGAAAGACTCTGCCGAAATTCAGGCTCGAAGGTGTTGGGATGGGACAGGTGAAGCTTCTGCTGGGTTTTGTGTTTCTGCTGCTGTAGTACCACTGGGTAAATTGGGCCTCTGCAGGGCCAGCTCCTGGGGGCTTTCCTGGGAAAACAGACCCAAAAATGGCTCACCTGGGGTTTTCTCCCTGTCTTGCTTACGCAGCATCCTGCCAGCACGGAGGGAGCTCTCCAGGTGGCCTTGCTGCCAGCGCTGGGGGCAAGGCTGGCATTGGCTCCTGTCTGTTGTGGATTCTGCCTGGTGCCAGCATTTGGCTGGGAAATAAATGATTCGAAATCTGCTTGGTCCATCCCCAGGGGTGGCGGGGGTCAGGAATGAACGGGCTTCTGTTGATGCGTCCATAGAGCTCCTCCTTGGAGAGGGGCCAGCCCTGGCTTCGGAGAGCCCCGGATGAGTGGGGATGCTGCCGGAGGATGTCTGGGCAATGCTGGGGAGGGAATGTGGCAGGGAGGAAGAGGAGGATAGTCAGGGCAGGGAGAAAGAGGAGGGTAATTGGGGTGGTTGCAGGGTTAAATAAAAGCTGTCAGTGGTTTGAAAAGGAGAAAGAAAGAAAAAGAAAACCCGCTGAAGAGACACTCTCCCTTCTCACCCGGCTTTTAATCAGCCGCCCCCTCTGCCAGCGAGCAGCTGGCGGGCGGGCGGGCGAGGAGGGGGTGGCAAGAGGGGTCCAGCTGCTCCTCGGCCCAGTCCCGGTGCCCCAAGAGTCCCCGCAGCCCCGGCTCGGCGTGGGTCAGGGCATGGCCTGGGGGGGAATGTGTGCCCCGTCACAGGTCCCTGGTGGGCTTTGGGGGGGGCTGAGGTGTGGAAGTGTGCTGCCAGGGGGAGGTGGGGCGAGGAAGAGGAGGAGGGGGAGTTGTCTGAAATGCCAGGGATTCATCTCCCACTCCCCCTGCCCTCGCCGTTCTGAAAGGAGCTGCTTGAGCTGTCGGCTCTGGATTATATTAATTAGCGGAGAAGTGCTACGCCTGCTCGTGGGGCTGTGCTGCCAGGAGGAACCAGAGACTTGGCAGGTCCGTGCGAAGCAGCTGCTGGGTTCCCCGAAACCCCTCGCTCCAGCCCAAAATGAGCATACCAAAACCAAGGCTGAGCTGGGGGACCTGAGTCTCCCTGGGGCTTCAGCATCTCCCCCTTGAGGCTGTCCGGCTGCTCACCCCCAGGGCCGAACCTGCCGGCTCCGGCACTCAGGGGGCTGTTGTGGTGGGGAAAGCAGCACTGCGGTTTTGGGATGGGACCCACTGCTCCTCACTGGACCCCCATGTCTGTGGGTGAAGCAGGTCAGTCTGTGACGCTGCCAGACCGGCAGGCCCACATGGTGGGGGGCTACCAGGGTAGGGGGTGAGGGTGCATCCCTGACCTGGGATCGTCTGCTGTCTTTCAGGAGAGGAAGCTGTGCGCCCACCCCCGGATCGAGATCTACAAGGAGGACCGCATCTACTTCGTGTGTCCCCTCGCTCGCCAAGGGGACTTCTACGTGCCTGAAATGAAAGAACTGGAGAGGAAGAGCAGGGCTGCCGCAGCCGAGGCTGAGGATGCCCAGACAGACATCACAGGTATCCATGGCTCGCGCATGGGCTCCGTCTTCGATTGGCATCAGCCCTCCCAAAGGTGGAGGTCCTGGTGTCCCTGGTGCTGCCACCTGAGCAGGCAGAGAGGGGCCAACCTGCGCCCACCTGGCACCCAGCCACTGGGTCTCAGCACACCTCTTCCCCTCACCCCGGGCTGAGATAGGATCTTGCCCCCGAGGTGTCACACTGCGCCTCGGGGAGCACCCAGGCACCCCTGCGGCGTCGGAGCGAGGGCCAAGCTGCCACCGAGCTGCCGCCCCACTGTTGTCAGAGCAGAGCTGGATCTCGCAGCTTTTGGTTGCAGCTGGGCTTGTTTTTCTCCTTGTCATATACATCTTCCTTGATCTCATCTTCATCTGTTACATATTGGGATTGCAAAGAGCTTAAATACCAGGTTGCTGTAGCTGGTGGTGGAGTTACCCGATAGCATCTGCTCAGCGAGATCTGTTGGAGCCTGGATGTATTCATACAGGAAGGGACCACAATGGCTGTAGGCGCAGAACAGCAGTGCTATAGTAACCCGAAATGCTAGTTGCCGTCGCCGGCCCACGTGTTCACATGTCTGCGAGATGCGGGAGCCGGCTAGCCGAACATTCCCAGGTGCTGGACGGCATTGCCAAGCCGGCCGCTGGCAGGGGCAGCTGCCTCCGCCTGCCCTGCGGGTCACCCGCGCTTGTGTAACGGGCATGAAAAAACCATGACGGCTCTCCTCGCCTCCCGGGGAGTTTGGTCATTTCTTTTAACACATCTTCAGGTTTGGGTTGCTTTAATTCTTAATCGCGTGCGGCGTAAAAGCAAGCCTGGGAATTGCTTTCTGGGAGCTCTGTCCATTTAGCGCTGCGGTCGAGAGTCTAAATGGAGCGGTTTTCCGGTGCTTTGAGGTCCCGTGTTTTCACAGTGCTCACTCGGCTCTTCGCCTTTTTGTCTGCCTTGTGTCAGGGTGGCTGCTTTGGTCACCGGCCCAGGTTGGCCAAAGGTGGCCCGCTCGCTCCAGCACCTTCCCGTGGTTGATCCTTGGTTTTGGAGAGGCACGGCAGGACCCATGTGAGCAAAAGCTCCTTCAGGTTGGTGGCTTCAGCAGCTGTGTGTGCTCCTTTCTGCACCACTCAGGAGGTGCACGGTCCCACAGCACAGCCAGGGGATGCTCGGTGCAGCCACTGCCCTGCGCCCTGGCTGTCTCGGTGCTTTCCCTGGGGTGCCGCTGCCGGCGCTCCCGTGGTGGGGGGTCCCCTGCCCTGCTGGAAGAAGGGCTGGGAAGGTTTTTCCAATTTTAGATCGCAAATAATGTTGGATTTTATCATGTGGGAGACCCCTACCCTGGGCCAGGCTCTCTGGCAGCAGCTCTTGGCAGCTCCTCTGCCACCCCTCCCCTTCCAGTCACATAGATGAGCTTTTTTAGGTGCAGTCTGATGCGGTGTCATCTGCTGAGTCTGCACAAAACCAGCTTAAAATAATAATAGCTGTGAGAGGTTGGCCTTGCCTCTGAGACTAAAGAGTTGAGCTTGGATGTCGGCGCTGTGATCGCTGTTGCTACTAGGCATGGAAGCAGAACCAGGTCTGGTGGGGCAACACATCCTTGCTCCAGTAAGGGTCGGAGAGGGGCGAGGATGTGGCAAGCCTTCAGGCTGCTTGTGCTGCTCCTGCCCGAGGATCTCAGAGGTCCCCATGATCTCCTGCATCTACATAGTGTCACGGTACCCTGGGCTGGCACAACTGCTGTCACCTGGGGTGGGTGGCACCCTGTGGGAAGGTCCATGGCTTGTGCAAAGAGAGGTGGTGCCCAGCGAGCATCCTTGTCTCACCACTGCTGGCCTGCTGGTGCTGGAGTCTTCATCTGTGGCTGGTGGTGCTACCCTAGCTGCAGCAACTGAGTGGCCGTTGGGCTGCCCCTGGTTCAGATGCAGGGTCAAAGTCGGGAGGTGAGATGGGAGGTGGCAGGTGGCCTCCTTGGGCTCCTCGTCTCACTGCCAAAGTCCCGCATGGGTTTTCTGAGCCCCGCTGTGAGAGGAGATCCTGCTGGAGGGGGCAGCCAGCCGATCTCCTCTGCCCAGCCGCTCACTGGAGATGCCTTGAAGGTGTCACCTTGAAGACAACACCATGAAGATGACGCCTTATGTATTGAGACTGGTCCTCCCTTCCCAAGTATTTTCTGTGCTGGGATCTGTGCAGCCACCTCTGAGTTGGAGGAAGAGAAAGACACTATGTCTTTTCCCATCCTTTTTTGCTCCCTTATTCCTTGGGGAACTGCTCAAGGGAGATGCCTTCAACAGGCATGTTGGCCATAAGATCTTTGTGGCCCTGCAGATCCCGAGGTGTCTGACAGCTTTCAAGCTTTCCTCTGCCAGCTGGAGGGTGGGTGCAGCGATGTCTTCTTCAGTGCAGTCACCCCTCAACCCCGATAGTGTGGATTTTGGTTATTTCTTGATCCACCTCAGTTCTGTCAGTGTTTCAGGTGGTCCTGCCCCAGCGGAGGCTCAGGCAGTGCTGGAATGCTCCTGGGAGGGCGGGAGAGGGTGGTGGTCACTGCCAGTGGCACTCGGCTCCTCTGGCCATGCCTGAGCTGCACAAATCCAGATGTGGGCTCTGACACCCTGCTGCCTCGCAGGGCAAGCGGGGAGACTGGGGAGGTGCTGAGCCCCTTTTCCTCTCCCGAGGCAGCTGAGGATGCTCTACGCGCAGCAGCTTTGGGCTCTCACTCTTGATGTGGCGGCAGATGAAGCCCGCTCTTCCCCTCCCCCCTCCCAAAATACCGAAATAACAGCAATGAGCATGCGATTTCAGAGCGAGCATCGTATTAAGTAATGCTCTGTGTGGACGCAGCACCTTTCAGTCACGGCTCACAAAACTCCCCGCCAGCAGCTGTATTACGCTTTCCTTGAATTAAAGACTTCAGGAGTTCCCAGCATAAAGCGCTGCTGTTTCTCCTCACCTGTCGGTGTGGCCGGTGCCAGGCGGAACCGAGCAACTTGGATTTGCAAGAACAGCTTGGATTTGTTTCCCTGAGCCTCCTGACCTTGGAGCACATCTCTCCACTTAGGCTGTCATCTGCTGTCCTCCTTGCTCCTGAGCTCTCCTTGCGAGGTGCTGGGTGCCTGCAGCTCCGAGTGAAGCCAATGGCCATAAAGGCTGCAGGACGTGGTCGGGGGTCTCTGCTTTCCACCACTGCTCTGTGAGGAGGGCCAGGGGTCTGCCAGCTCCGCTGAAGACACACACACTCGGCACACAAGGAAGGGGCCAGGGGCTGCAGCTGCGTCCGCACCAATTCCATCCCTCCTTCGCCATCGTCAGGGTCATCGGAAAGACGGGAAGCATTTTTGGAAGGCGGCTGACGGGTCTCCGGGGGGGGCCGGTGTCAATCATGATTAGTTGTTTTGTACTTAATTATTTTCTGGGGCTTTGGCATCAGCGCAGCGCTCAGCGGGCCCTTGCTCCCGGCTCGCTCTCAGCAGCGTGCTCTCCAGCGTGACCCTGCTGCGGCGTGTGGAAGGTGAAAGCAAACAAACGCAGCCTCGCGCGACACGGGCTCGCTGGCATGAACACAGATGGTTTCTAAGCACGTGGCTCTGCCCAGGGTCTCAGGTGCTCATTTTCCCGGAGCTGAGTCCGTCCAGCCGCGTCTGGGTGCAACCGACGGCATCACCCGCTGCGCCTCGGTGCCGCGGGGGGGCTCCTTGCCTGATGTGCTCTGCCTCATCCCCTCTTGCTTCCATCCTCCGAAGAGCCCTGCCTGTTCTGCCCGCCCGTACCTCCCGAGAAGGGTCTGAGCGGGCACCTCCTGCCGTGCCTTCCTTCTGGTCTGCCTGTCCCAGCCCTTCTGATGGCTGTGTGTGAGCTTCGGCAAGCGCAGAGGAGCTGTGCCCCTCCTGGCAGCGCATTAATATATTATTTAGTGGCAGAGGCGATGAATATTTGATCGGACAGGGGGAAGGAGAGGGCCCGGTTGCACCAAAAGGGGAGCGACACTCGGGCATCAGTGTCCTGCTGGGGCGATACAGGAGGGGAGATGATCCTCCTTCCCAGGGGGATTTGGGGATGCCGGTACCTGGGCTGGCCCAAGGCTGAGCTGCCGGGGGGGGGGTGGCTCCCCCCCAGGCTCATTAGCAGCATGTGACTAGTGGTTCCCATTGCACCCATCCTTGGCTGGTATCTTGGTGTTGGCTGCTTGGCTTCCCTTCTTCTTAGGTGGCCCTGGCCTTTGAGGGGCTCCTCAACACCCTGGTGGTGCTTCACCCTGGGCTGTGCCTCTTTTTCCCAAATTAAAACTTCCCAGGTTCCGTGTTCCTGCTGAGTGAAGGTACGGTGGGATGGCTACACTGTCCTTGGGGGAGCGGAGTGGAGCTGGGGGGGTTCCATGGCACAGCTGGCACCTTGCTGCACGCCAGAGGGAAAAGCCATGCTGGTCCAGCTTCTGGTGCAGGGACTGGCCTTGGGAAGTGGGATGCAGGAGATGGGCAGCGGGTCACTGGGGGACCAAGCAAGGTGCCCAGCGCAGGATGGAAAAGCGGGCGTGAGGGCTGCTGGAAACCTCCATGCCCATGAGATGAGAGCTGAACCCCTGCTTGCCCACAAGGCACCTTCCAACGAGGCTTTGGTTGCCCTCTTGGAGCCCTGCCACACTCCCTGCCTGGTCTCCCTGGGCTGTGCTGGGACAGCAGGGGGTTCCTGCCATGTCCCCCTGCCAGAGCTGACCCCACGCCGTCCCCAGCAGTAGTGGCTCCGTCTCTCAGCCCTGTCCGCCGTGGCCATCCGTCCCTGGCCAGGCTGGGTGGCCGTGCCAGAGCCAGCCTTGTCCTGCGCAGAGGAGAACGAGGCTGCTGAAATGGGCAAATTTGCCAGCTGAGGCTGCTCAAACATGATCAGAAGTGACAGAGCGGTGAAAAAGTCCCTGGCTGAAAGGAAACAGGACTCGATTTATTGTCATCCTTGGAGCGAGGGAGAGGGAGGCGGCTGCCAGGGGTGAGGACAGCGGTGCTTCCCCACGGTGACAGCTCAGAGCAGTGTGTGGGTAGGCTTCATCCCCATCTTCCCCTTCCTGAGCTGCTGCTCCTCTACTCAAGAGCTCCTTTGCTTTGTGGCATGGGGTTACATGATGGCTTCCCAGCTGAAACAGCCCCCGGCGTGATGCGGGAGGGGTGCTGTGCAGGCAGGGCATGGCTTGGGGAATCAGGGTCACTCTTGTCCTGGGTTTCAGGGGCATGTGAGATGATCACGAATGACGTGAGCTGTCATGAAGCCATGGTGGGAACGTGTCCGTGTCACCTCAGGCCACCAATTTGGCCAAATTGGATTATTTTTTTTTTTTAGATCCCCGCTAGAGGCCTTGCAAACCCTTAATTGGCTTCAAGGCTCAGGGTCTGCGTGCTCCCCTCCGTCCCCCGCAGCTCTCCGTCTTCCCGAAGGCTCCACACTGACCCACTGCCCTGCTGCGGTCCTGCCAGGTGGGACGGCACCTCCCGGCTTTCTGCCGCTCGCTGCGGGTCGCTGCCATCCCCTTCGTTGAGCGCCTCGCCGGCAGCGCGCAGAACATCCTTTTTAACTTAGAGTAAATGTAGTTTCCATGTCAAGATGCTCCCTAATGCTGCAGCAAAGGCGGTCCGTGTCAGCGGGCGATGGCTCTTTTCTCCTTTTCATGGGGGGGTCACCAGGCGCTGCTTGGGTGGGCAGCTGAGGGCTTGGCTTGGGCCACCTGCCGAAGGGGTTGCATGCCATGGCCAAGGTGAGAGGGGGGAGGTTCAGGCTCTTCTCTGGGTACCTGCCAAGCAGGATGAAGCCGATACGCCGTCCAGGTGGGATGAAGCAGTGGGTATTGTTGTATCTGCGGGTCTTTCCCAGCTGCTCCTTGTCCTGCTACCGCAGCTCGGTCCTCTCTGCACAGCCCTCGCTCAGCCGGCAGGACCGTGGGATGATGCCGCTCAGAAGGCAGAGGACTGCCATTTACAAGCAGTTCTGCTGGCAGCTGCCCAGGCCGGGAAGAAAAACAGCAAGAAAAAGGGATTTAAGGGTGTTCAGAAGGAAAAGTTCCCTCCCTGGCGGGTCTCCTCCAGGAGATTGGTGGCTGCCATGCAGCTGGAGGAGGGTGAGCAGCCCAGCCCCGGGCAACCCGGCTGCAGGAGCCCAGGGAGGCTGGAGATGGCTGCAGGAGCCCAGGGCAGCCCCGTGCCGGTGGCTGGGGATGGAGCCGCACCGGCTGAGCCAGCATGGAGGAGAGGGCTCTCCGCTTCCACCTTTGAGCCCCTCCACAGGCATCACCGTCCTCTTTCCCATTTCCCGGCCCTGCTGGGGGCAAGCCATGGTCCTCCACCAGTGCTGCTGCCGAGCAGGACTCCTCCTGGTTTCCCTCCTGGTGGGGGACGTGATCCTCGGCAGGGGCATCAGGCCCGGCGCGGATGGAGCCCCCAGGGGAGTGGAGGTGCCGGGAAGCGGCCAAGCGTGGCACGTGCTTCCCGCCGGTGCGAGGCAGGTGGGAAGAAGGTGGAGCGGGGAGAGCCGTGATGGAGGAGCCCACCCAGTGTTTGCTGCCGCTGTCGTAATCGGCCATGTGGATCTGTGAGGTCATAGTTGACCATGTGGATCCGTGATGTCATAATTAACAATGATTAATGTTTTACAGGAGGGTTTTGTCTCCCGGCTGGTTGCTCCGGCAACAGCACTGAGCTGCTGGTCTCAATCTGACACGCTCATCTCGTTGTCGACTCCTTAATTGTGTTGTCGACCGAGCTAACGAGGCAGGGATCCAGGGAGGGGGCGGTGGGCCGAGGGGTCCGCCCGGGCAGGCAGGGGCAGCTCCCGGGGGGGCGCTCAGCCGCGAGAGGGGGGTGTGGGCTGGCAGGCAGGTGACGTGGAGAAGTGCCGAGCGAGCTGGGAAGGCTCCCCCTGTCCTCTGGCACCCCGAGTCCGGTCTGCCGCTGCCCTGCCTGCCTTCACGCTGCTGCCGGAGCTGACGGCTGCGGGGGAAACCACGCAGAGAGCGGGAGTGGGTTTGTAGGGGATGTTGAAGGCAGCGCTGGGATGCCCTGGCCATGAGGTTGGTGACGTACGCCCGCTTCTGATGGCGGCACGTCCAAGGACCCTGGCCGTCCCCTTGGGTGCTCAAGCAATGCTGCAGCTCCCCATCACCCTTGCAGCACAGCATCCAGCTCCTCACCTCGTTCCTGGTAGCCCTGGCCAGGACAGTGTCATCCTCCAGCTTCCACAAGCCGGTCGTTTCTCCCTAAGGAAGGGCTCCCCAGGTCCTTGGTGTGTGCACGGAGGGCAGCGGTGGGGCCAGGGCATGGCCAGGAGGTCAGGGCATGGCTGGGAAGCCAGGGATTGTTTGTGCTGGCTGGGGGGTTCCCTGGTTTCAGGGAGCTGCCTGAGTCTGGCTCCTGCTTGTCTTGGCCTGGTCACTTCTCAGAGGCACAGGAGGTGACGAGGTAGGAGCTGGTCTCCACTGTGGCCTGATGTCCCTGAGTTTCTGGTTGCTTCGAAGGCTGTGGCAACCCCAATCCCCATTGCCTCCTTCCCGCCAGCATTCACTCCTTCCCTTTCTCTCTCCATCCCAGGGGCCGACACCATTGAGTGAGACGAGCTCCATCAGCATGGGAGGCCACAACCGACAGCAGAGACACCTCGGTAGCCACCTCCATCCTGCTGCCCTTCCCAGCCAGCCGTGGCGGGAGGAGGCGGACAACCGCAGTGAGCACAGCTACAGCGAGTCAGGAGCCAGCGGCTCCTCCTTCGAGGAGCTGGACCTGGAGGTCACCGCGGACGGGGAGGGAGCCCCAGGCCTGCTGCCCGATGTGGGCTACACGGGCAACCAGGAGGTCACAGACAAGTGGACCAAGGAGCCCATCGCTGCCGAGAGAGGAGAAGAGTGAAGCGGAGACCTGGCTGCCTCGCTCCCACCAGAGTCTGAATTACTGGGAACCAATTGCCTTTCCCGCCTCCTTCCTCTCTAGCCAAGAGATTTCGGTCACTAATTGCCCCCAGGACCTGCTCTCCCTCTTTGCAGAAAGGGTGTTTGACCATTTTGGGGACTCCCAACAGGAGGCGGGGGGGGGGTCTCCGGCACACTCGGCGGCGCGGGGTAGGTGCAGGCTTGGGGGGCGGGCAGCGAAATGCATTTGCCGTTTGTGTGTCTCTAGATGCGTTGCAAATTCCTCACAGGCGTCTCGGGGGGTGGGGGGGTGGGGAGTGGTGGTGGATGGCAGAGGTGTGTCCCCTCGTCTCTGCCGGTGCCCCTCTCACCCACAGCTTCTCTCTGCCGCACCGCCACGTGTTTTCTAGCACCAAAGAGCCGTGAGTAGGGTCGGTTGGGTTTGTTCCCCTCTTCTCTTCCCCTTGCTGAAAAATGGAAACATCCCGTGTAAACCTGGTCCTCCTGGCACTGCCACGGGCGCTTTTGGGGTCTGTAATAAAGTGGATGCTTTTCCTCACTGGGTGGCCGGTTGGCATTGCTGACTGCCTCTTGGCCGATCGTGCCATCCTGCCCCGCGGCGGGGAGCGGGCTGTGTGCTGGAGGCTGCCGGTGGGCTGCCCCCCATGCCCCTGACCCGGCCGGGGAGCTGCCCAAGGGCTCTGCGTCCCCGCTGCTCGGCTTGCTCCCTGCCCGGGCAACTCAGCGGGGCCTCGGGGACCGTCCCCGGCTTCTGCGGGCTGTGTGGGGAGCGGGGAAGGGTCCCAGACGCCATGCCGAGCTGGTCTGGGCTGGGCCGGTGGGAGATGGCATCCCTGCTCCTCTTGGGAACCTGCTGAAAGTCAAAGCAGGTCCCTGGGCTGCTGGTGGGCCTGGCACCGCTGTGCTCCGCCTGTGGCAGGGGGACCAGCCTGCCTGCGCGGTGTTTCCCTGGCATCCCCTCTGCCTGGTCCTGCAGCCGTGGGGTGCAGGCAGGGAGCGCTGCCTGTGCTGGTCCTGTCCCTGTCCCTGTCCCTGTTCCCCAGATGGCGGACAAGGGAGCAGCCTGGACATCACCGCCACGGTTCTCCGGGGCAATGCTGGGCGCTGGAGCACCTTGTCTGGCTGGCAGAGCTCAGCCCCTGCCCTGCCCCGGTGCCGCCGGCAGCCCAGGGTTTGTTCCTCGGCAGTCGGATGTGGCAGCCCAAAATCAGGGCTTGGAGTCGAGGGACAAGGGACAAGGGGGGGCCTGGCTGTCCCTCCATGGTGGGGATGTGTCCTTCCTGGCTTGGAAAGGTCATGGTTAGTCCTGAGCCAGTGATTGACATGAGATTGTTCATAAATATTTTGTGCTCTGAGTGATAAAATATTAAACTCCTCCAGCCCACATGGAAAAATATTGCTCTTCCCGGTGTTTATCTTTGTTGCCGGTTATTACAAAACTGCCAAGCCCCCTGAAATATTTATGCCTGGCTGAGGCTGCAGGGGGGGTTGGAGCCAGGCAGCAGATCCTAACACTGCTTGTCCCCTAACCCCACCGAAGATGAGGGCCGGGGGGGGATTTGCCATCGTCCCTCTGCTGTCAGCAGTGCCGAAGGAGCAGCCAGGGGGACGCAGCCACTGCCGGGGCGTGCGTGAAGCTCACGCCAGGTCCCGGCTGCTGGCGGGGAAGCGGGACCTTGGCAGTGCCAGCATCCTTCAGAATGGTATGGTGCATCCCTACCCCTCCCCCGGTTCTCTCCCCCCCGCCCCAGCCAGCAGTGCCAAGGTCCCCCAGCCCAGGCACCCTCGTCCCCCGGTGCCCCGCTCTGTCTGTGCTAACAGTCCTTGGAAGGAGACGGGCGGGGCAGGGGCTGGGGTCCTGGTGCCATGGGTCCCCCAGGAGGGACCTTGCCACAGAGGTCCTGGGTTATCCCCCCACTACATCAGGACCTGCTGGGGGGGGCACAGAGAGAGTGGGTCTGACTCTTGCTGCAGTGCCCTCACCCGCAGCCTGCAAGCACAGCCGTGGGGAAACTGAGGCACGGGGCAGTGAGGTGGTTACTTGGGGTGGTGCCGCAAAGGCACCCCTGGCCCCTGCCCACCCCTGCAGGTCCTGTGTCATTCCCTGTCCTGTTCTTGTCCCTGAGTCATGGAGCTCTCCGGGGCAGCCAGGCTGCCCGCATGGGACTGATGGGGACGCAGCACGGGCGGGATCCTGGGCAGCCGAATGGCTCCAGAGATGAGTTCGGGTAAGCAGCAGAGACCTGAAAACGCTAAATCTAGCCGCCCCCTCTGCCTTCAGAGGAGGCAGCTCAGAGAGCACTGTCTGACGCCTTCCCAAGCTTGGCGCTTGGGCCGACGGTGAGTGCCGGGGGCTGCGTGGAGTGCAGAGGTCCGTGGGGTGATGCTGATCCCCTGGGTGCCCCCCAAGGGCTTGGGGAGCAGCGGGCGGGGTGGGGGGGTGGGCTATGCCAGGCGGGGGGGGGAATGGCCCCAGGGGGCACCAGGTTGCGGCTGTGGGGCTGGGACCCCTCTCGCTGGGCTGGGGCTGAGACGGGGACTGTGGGGCCGGGGGAGCAGGCGCTGAGCTGTGCCCTGCCAGGTCTGCCGAGGATCTCTGCTCCTGCCTCTGCCCAGCCTGGACCTGGCCATCCCTTGCCTGGTCCGGCTGTGTCCTGCCTGTGTCCTACCTTCCCTGGCTGTGTCCTGCTTGGATCTGGCTGTGTCCTGCCTGGTTCTGGCCATGTCCTGCCTGTGTCCTGCCTTCCCTGGCTGTGTCCTGCATGTGTCCTGTCTGGATCTGGCTGTGTCCTGCGTGGATCTGGCCGTATCCTGCCTGTGTCCTACCTTCCCTGGCTGTGTCCTGCCTACTCTGGCCATGTCCTGCCTTCTCTGGCTGTGTCCTGCATGTGTCCTGTCTGGATCTGGCTGTGTCCTGCCTGGATGTGGCCGTGTCCTGCCTGTGTCCTGCCTTCCCTGCCTGTGTCCTGTCTTCCCTGGCCTGGCTGTGTCCTGCCAGTGCCCCGGCTCGGTCTGACCATGCCTGTGCCCTACCTGGATCCGGCCGTGTCCCCCCCAGCTTTGCCCGAGCCCTGCCGTCCTCCCGCCTTGCCGGTGCCCGGCCCGGCGCGGCGGTGCCGGGAGCGGGCGGAGGGCAGGCGGGGGGCTCCCGGGGGTGCCGCTTACCCGCCGGGCCGGGCCGGGGCCGGACCGGGGCGGGGGGCCGGGGCCGGGCCGGGGGCGGAGCGGCTCCGCTCGGTTGGGGGCTGGCGGAGTGTCAGAGGCGGCGGCGGGAGGCGGCGGCAGCCGCGCAGCTCCGAGGCAGCCGCTGCACCGGCACCGGCACCGGCTCCCGGCACAGCCCGCCGGGCCCAGGTAAGGGCTGCGGTCCCACCCCGGCGCTGCGGCAGCGCCCCATCCCCGTGGCCTCGGGCCGCGCCGTGCCCCGGCGTCCCCCAGAGCCCCGCTGCCCGCGGCGGAGGGGCACGGAGACCCGGCGATTCCCCCGCAGCCGTCGGGGGCCGCCGCACGGCGGGGCTCGGCAGCCGGTGCCCAGCGCCGGGGCTGCCGAGGCGGCGGGAGGGCAGCCGACCCCCGGGTACCGGCACCGGCACCGGCTGGGCCGGGGATGCGGGCAGGGCGGGGGGGCACCGGGGCCGGTCCCGCCGGCTGCCCCCCTGCCCGGCGTAAGACGCCGGGCCGCGGGGCTCCGGGAGGTGGGCTCGGAGGGTCCCCGTCCCCCCCCGGTGCCCCGGTAGCACCGTCCCCTGCAGCGGGCACCCAGCAGGACCCCGCCGCAGCCCCCCCCCCGGGCCGGGGCAGGGGCTGCCCGCCGTCACCGGAGCAGGGAAGCGGGGGCTGACTGCCCGGCACGGGGGGGGAACAGCCCCCCCCCCTCCCCGCCCCGGCTGCCGCCCCCCGGGTTCCTCCTCCGGCTGTCCCCGACCGGGGAGAGCAGTGGCCCTGGGGGGGGCTGCCGGGGCAGTCGGAGCTCAGGGCGGGTTTGGGACGGGATTTGGGGTGGGTTGGCCGAGCCCGTGACCCCAACCCCTCGGGGGGGGCTGCGGTGGGGCGGGCAGCCCCCTCCTCTCCCACCTCGCTGCTGGGGCGCGGGGGCCAGGGCTGTGCCCGCTCCTCTCACCTTCTCCTCCCCGACCCCCCCGTGCTCCCCACGGGCTGGACAAGAGCAGCCGAACGGCCGCGGTGGTGGGGGCGATGGGGGGGAGTGTCGGGGGGAAGGTGCTTTGGCCCTACAGAGCACCGGGGCTCACAGATTGTGGGGCAGAACAGAGGTGCAGGGGTCCCAGCAGGGCTCGCTGGTGGTAGGACCTCCAGGGACCCCCGTGGGAGGTGATGATGGCGGCTCACGCAAGTCGGGCTCACCCTGCGCCCTCCCAGCACGGCTGCTCTCACACGCACCCCATGCCGCCCCTCAGGGTGCTGGTGTTGGAGAGGGTCAGGCCTCCCGGCAGGGGGTGGGTGGGAAGCGCTCGGGGCACGTAGGAGCAACAGCACCTTCTCACCCATCCTACTCGCCGATGCTTTCGGGAGGAGAGGCTGCCAGCAGCCGGCAGGAGCCTTCCAGCGGTACTGTGTCCATAGAGCAGGACTTAGCTCTGCCCTGCTGGGTGCTTCATTTCCCCAGATGCTCTCCAGATGTTCCCGGGGGGCTGTCCTCCCCCCGGCACCGTGCCAACCCAGCTGAGCGGCTGCAGGGATGGCCGCAGCCCTGCTCACGTCGTCCCTCAGGGCTCACTGCAAAGTGGGTGACGGTTTGCCCTTTCAGGAGAGCTTTGCCTGAAGGTGCCCTTCACCCGGCAGGTCCCGCCAGCTGCCCCAGAAGAGCCGGACCCCAAGGAGACGGGCTCCTGGTGCTGCTGGACCCCTGTGCTGGGCTCAGCCTGCCACAAATGGGCTCCAACAATAATAATCCATGTGCCTACGGCCTCTTTCCTGCTTGAGGAAATTCTGCGTCCCTCAAAAGCATTTGCTGCCTGAAATAAGGCAGGGACCTTTCCTTGGCCTCTTCTCCAAACTCCTTAAAATTGGGGGATCAGGTAGGAGGTGCCCCGAGGTGGCTGCGGGCTCGTCACAGGCAGGCAGCACCTGGGGACAGGCACTTTGGGGCATGGAGGAGGAGGTCCATATGCATCTCACCACCATTATGCCCTGTGCCACACTGCTGCCCGCATCCCCCTGAGCATCACTGCCAGCTCCGGCTGCTTGCCGGAGGGCTCCTCCAGCCACGGGCATCGCCTGCCAGGGGGCACCATGGGGGCATCAAGTGGTGCCCTGCTCCTGCCTGGGGAGAGCAGCCTCGGTACCAGCTGCAGGGGGGCCAGCACTCCCCGGCATCGCCCTCCCACCCCGTGTGACCCCACAAGCATCCTGCTCTGCCAGGCTGCAGGTGAGCCCTGGGACCCGCTGCGGCACCGGCAGCTTCCCATGCCGGAGCAGCCCGAGGTTTCTGGGCTGTCAGGGGGTCTCCTTCCTCCCATGGCCCCTGAAATGCCAACCCTGCGGGATTTCAGCAGTCGGCTTCAAATGGGAAACAAATCTCTCCCATGTTTTGGGAAAAGACAACCGATCTCCGAAGGGACTGCATCTCCTGCCAAAAAAAGGCCTGTCTGCTGCAAAAGCCTTTGATTCCCCCGCGCCTCCGTGCTTTCTGCAGAGGGAGTCAGCAAACCTGGCTCTTACTTTTACTGAAATCTCTGAATTTAGTATACGGGGAAGGAAGGGGCGGTGGTGAGAGAACAGGCTCTGAAGCACCGCGGCTGCTGGATCCTGCCCCGCGCGTCGCTGCGGGAGGGTGAAGCCAGCAGCGTGTCCCTGCTCCAGCCCCGGCGCCGAGGGCAGCGCCGAGGGCAGCGCCGAGGGCAGCAGCAGGGCGGGTGGGCTCCAGGGGGGTGGGATGGGGGTTAAACACAGTGGCGGCTGGGTGCTGTGGGCACGGTGCGCTCACGGCCGGCTGCTTTTGGCAGCGCTCTTGGCTGGAGTTTGGGAGCCCTTGGCACCCCCGATGCCGCTGCCCGGGTCGGGAGCTCAGCTCAGGGCCGGCGTTGGCTCTGCCTGCCCAGCCCAGGGTCTCTGCCCCGGGTGACCTCCCTGGCCCCTTTTCTGCCCCCCCCCCGATATTTAGGAGCCGGCAAGCTGCCCTCCAGCAGGTTGCTCTGCCTGGTGCTGCCGCGGGGGCTGGCTCTGTGCCCCCCCTGCCTGTGCCAGTGCATCCCGGGGAGCGCTCGGGGGGGGGGGGACACCAGACCCTGTGCCCCATTTGTCTCCTGGGGTCTGTGTCATTTGATGGTGTCCTGGTGGTCCCAGGTCACTGCTGGAGCTGTCGCATCCACTCAGCTCGCCCTTCTGCTGGGGACTCCTTCCTACAGGCACCCCAGGTGGGGGTGCACTGAGGTGGGGGGCACAGGCAGGCTCATGTCCTTGCTCACCCATGCAGCACTGGCACTGCCCGTGGGGATGGTTCCCAGCTCACCTTGCAGCCCGCAGACCCAGCGGCTTTTCTCTTTGCTTTTCCAGGTGCCGAGGGCTCTTTCGGGGCAGCACGAACCCCCTCCTGCCGACGCCACGCCGCGCCACCCCCCACCACCCGATGCCTGGGGACTGCCTGCCCTCACCTTGACGGGTGGCAGCGGGTGACACGGGGTGGCGCAGGTCTCCTGGCCAGCGCCGGCACACCCCATGGCGGTCCCCTTGGCCGCCTGGCTGTGGCTGATGCGCCTGACCACCTGCCTGGCCGCTGGGCATGGCATGGCTGGCAAGAAGGAGATCAGCACGGATGGGGACCTGGTGATCGGGGGCCTCTTCCCCGTCCATGAGAAAGGAGTGGGGAGCGAAGACTGTGGCAAGATCAACGAGCACCGGGGCATCCAGCGCCTGGAGGCCATGCTTTTCGCTCTGGACGAGATCAACAAGGATGGGAGCATCCTCCCGGGGGTGAAGCTGGGCGCCCACATCCTCGACACCTGCTCCAAGGACACCTACGCCCTCGAGCAGTCCCTCGACTTCGTCCGTGCCTCCCTCACCAGGGTGGATGGCTCCGAGCACATCTGCCCTGACGGCTCCTACGCCGTGCACGATGACGTGCCCACTGCCATCACTGGTGTCATCGGGGGCTCCTACAGCGACGTTTCCATCCAGGTACCCCCCAGGCGAGAGGGGCTCGGATGGGGCTGGGGGATTGACAGAAAAGGTGGGGGGGTGTATAACCCCAGGAGCAGTGTGATGATGTCGCTGCCAATGCAGCACAGGGAAGGTCCCACATCCCGTGTGGTGACGCTGTGCCCCTTTCTGCAGCGGGGAGGGAATGCCAGCCTGGCACCTGAGAGCCTTCTCTCTGCTACCATGGGGGGGGGGCTGCAGCCCTGATGGTGGCTGGGGTGCCCTTGGGGACTGCAGGGGGCCCCCCACCCGCCGTAAGCCCTGGGAGCCAAGCCAGTGGATCCATCCTACACAGGAACAGGGGTTTATTCCCCTCCCAGGGTTGTGGCAGCAAGCGCAGCTCCTCAACCCAGGACAATCTTGATGCTCAGGTCCATGCTGTCCTCGGTGCCACCATGCTGCCGCATCCCTCACTGCTGCCAGTGAACCTGGGTGATGCGAGCCACCCCCTGGCATTGCCGGTACCGGTCCCTGGTGTGCCACGTCCTGGCATGGGCCTGGAGAAGGACGTTGGCCCCCTCCCACCTGACGTGTGCTGCCAGTGCCCGCAGGCACCGCTTCTCCCACCAATGGGTGACGGTGTGATGCCACCAGGCCTGGATGTGGCAGGCGCTGTGGGTGGCCACCCCCAGTGCCCAGCAGACCAGCTGCCCCCGCCACCAGGCCTGGGTGTCCACAGCTGTGCCACGGCTGTCCTGGTCCCCCCCTGACCAGCATAGTGCTGGAGGGGGGGGCGGCTGCTGCGGTGCCCTGGCACCCAGGGGGTGGCTGTCCCCAGGGGCCACCGCAGTGTGGGAGCGGGGTTCGGCTCACCTCCAGCCCCCATGGGTCCTGTCCCCGTGGGATGGGTGGGCGGCCGGGCGCAGGGACAGCCCCCCGGCATGGTGGTGACACTCCAGATGTCAGAATGGCACTGGGGGATGCTGTGGTGGGAATGTGGAGACACCATTCCCAGCAGGCAGAGCTGCACACCGTGAGGGGGCACCATCCCCTCTCCCACCCCAAAACCAGCCCACGAGGTGCGGCCAGCTGTGAGGGGGCACCCCCCTCTGAGGGGTTCAGCAGGGCAGGGTGGGCACAGGGGGCCGCTGCCCGCGTATCCCCAGGGATTCCCATGGGAACAGCCACCTTGAGCCTCAGATCTGGCTGTCACCCTGGGTGGGGTGCAGCTCAGTCCCCAAAACTACAGCTCTGTGGACCCAGGGGCCGGCTTCGGCAGGGAGAAGAGCATCCCCTGAGGATGCAGGCAGCCGGAGGGGCCAGCTGAGTCCCAGGGGTTGCCAGTGGGCCACACGCCCGCTAAGATTTAACGAGTCCCCTGGGATATGTCAAACCACGTCTGCTGGTCCCCTGGGTTCCCGCATCCCCCCAGCCGTGGGGTGGAGGAAGCCGGGGCCAGGTGATGGAAGCAGCACCCTGGTCCAGCCCACGCGAGCGTTTGTCCCTTCCCGTGCTGGAGGACCCGGTGTGTCCCCACAGATGGGGGCACAGTACCGACCCTGGGTGGCGCGGGCAGCGCGAGTGGCGCTGGGGCAGCATGGCGGGCTGGCAGCTCCCGTTGTGCGGCGTGGGCTGGCAGCAGCATTGCTGCGCTCGGGGGATCTTCTTGCCATTTAGGGGACTTTGTCGTCGAGAACATTTGTCCACGTTAATTAAGCCGCGTCTCTCGCCCGGGGAGCAGTGAGATGTGGGCAGGCTCACCGGCCCCGCTGGCGCGCCTGAGCCTTCCCCCTTGCTGCTCGAGAGCCTGGGCTTTTAACAGCCTCATTAGTGGGGCTTTTTTTCCCTTTTGAAGCTAATGAGGGCTTCTGCCGAGTGGCTGGAAGGTGCCGGTCTCGCTGGGGCTTCTGATGCGGGATGCGCAGGCGCTGGTCCCCAGGCCCAGCTCTGCAGCCCCCCTTGGGCTGGGCAGCCCCCAGCCCCCAGAGCCCTCTCCCTCCACGCCGTGGGGCTGCCAGGCTCCCAATGTTTCTCCTTGCCCACAAGTCTCTCCCACAGCTCAGCCATGGGGGATTTTCTGCTTTTGCCATGAATCCATTTATCTCCTCCCCAGCCCCAAATTTCAGAGGGGAAGTGAAATACTTAAAAAAAACATAAAATAAAATGAACGAGCACATCTGAGGGCCCAGGCAACCCTGTGAATCTGCCATCCATCCATCTGTCCATCAGCCAGGACCCTCCAGTTGGGGGCGTTGCTCATCAGCCCCACGGTCATGCTTGGGAGCACCACACAACGCTTGGTGTTGGGCAGAGGTTCTCCAGTGGCAATGATGTCCCTCGCTGGGGCATGTCTTCAGGCGCTCACCTCTCCTCCTCCATGCAGGTGGCAAACCTCCTGAGGCTCTTCCAGATCCCGCAGATCAGCTACGCCTCCACCAGTGCCAAGCTCAGTGACAAGTCCCGTTACGACTACTTTGCCCGCACTGTCCCACCAGATTTCTACCAAGCCAAAGCCATGGCAGAGATCCTCCGCTTTTTCAACTGGACCTACGTCTCCACTGTGGCCTCAGAGGGTGACTATGGGGAGACGGGGATTGAGGCCTTTGAGCAAGAAGCCCGGATGCGCAACATCTGCATTGCCACCTCGGAGAAGGTGGGGCGCTCCATGAACAAGAAGACCTACGATGGGGTGGTCCGGGCTCTGCTGCAGAAGCCCAATGCCAGAGTGGTCGTGCTGTTCACCCGAAGCGAAGATGCCCGGGAGCTGCTGGCAGCTGCCCAGAGAGCCAATGTGTCCTTCACGTGGGTGGCCAGTGACGGGTGGGGAGCACTGGAGAGTGTGGTGGCTGGGAGCGAAGCAGTGGCAGAGGGAGCCATCACCATAGAACTGGCAGCCTACCCCATTAAGGAGTTTGCTGCCTACTTCCGTAATCTCAATCCCTACAATAACAGCCGAAATCCCTGGTTTCGGGAGTTTTGGGAGCAGAAGTTCAAGTGCAGCTTCCACACGCAGGACTGTAGCCGGTATTCCCTCAAGACAGGCAAGTTTGAGCCGGAGTCCAAGATCACATTTGTGGTCAATGCTGTTTATGCCATGGCTCACTCTCTCCACAACATGCACCAGGCGCTGTGCCCCAATGCCACCAAGCTCTGCGACGCCATGAAGCCTGTCAATGGCAAGAGGTTCTACAAGGACTTTATGCTCAATGTTAATTTTGATGGTGAGTCCAGAAACGGAGATGGGTTTTGGCTGCCTAACTGGAAAGGGGTGGGTGGAGGGGCAGGGAGGAGGAAGGAGACCCGGATTTGACCCAAAGCCTTCCAGTTCCTCCAGCCTGCCCACACCCAGGGACCCCTGTGCCATGGGCTGTGGTTGTCCCAGGATGTCAACAGCCCACCATCACCCCGGGAGGCAATCCAGGCCTTCTGTCCCCAGTGGGAGAAGCTGATGACCAACTCCATCCTGCTAGAGCTGGCTGGGACCGGTCCCACAGAGGCCCCTTCGGGAACACCGGTCCTTGGAGACCTCACTTGCAAACACCATGATTTATTCACATTTCAGGGATTAAACTGGAGGGAGACCCTTGATCAGGGACCTACATGGTTGGGGGTGAATTAGAAGTGTGCCCTCTGTGACTTGGGCTGAGTCTGGTGACTCAGGTGTCATTGAGAGCCATGAAGGCTGCAAAATCCACCTCTTTGTCCCTGCAGAGCTGTCTGGGGCTGCTGAGCTCTAAGGGACGTGGGGATGTAGCTCTCCACTGTTGCTTTCCTGCTCCTAATGTGTGCATAGACAGCAAGTATGAGAGTGAAGGTGGGGAATGGGTTAGGTATTTGCCTGTGGCCATGGTGGGATGTGATGCTTTGGTGGAGCTCTGCCTCCACACTGGGAGCAAGCGCTCTCCTGCCCCACGGCAGTCACCATCTCCCCTTCTCCTCCCTCCAGCTCCATTCAGGCCAGCAGACACCAAGAGTGTCGTTCGATTTGACCGCTATGGCGATGGGATTGGGCGCTACAACATCTTCAACTATCACCACGTGGATGGGCGGTATCGCTATCAGAAGGTGGGCTACTGGGCTGAAGGACTTATCCTCAACACCAGCCTCATCCCGTGGGCTGAGACCTCCGTCCCTGTGTCCCAGTGCAGTGACCCCTGCAAGAAGAATGAGATAAAGAGCATGCAGCCCGGCGACATATGCTGCTGGATCTGCATCCCCTGCCAGCCCTATGAGTACTTGCTGGATGAGTTCACTTGCATGGACTGTGGTCTCGGTTACTGGCCCAATGAGACCCTGAATGGCTGCTACGAGTTGCCCCAAGAGTACATCCGCTGGAAGGATGTCTGGGCCATTGGCCCTGTCACTATCTCTTGCCTGGGTTTTATCTCCACCCTCTTTGTTTTTGGAGTCTTCATGAAGAACAATGACACTCCCATCGTCAAAGCCTCTGGCCGGGAGCTCTGCTACATTCTCCTGACTGGGGTCCTCATGTGCTACAGCATGACTTTCATCTTCATTGCGAAGCCCTCCACTGAGGTGTGCACGCTCCGGCGTCTGGGGCTGGGCACGTCCTTTGCCGTCTGCTATTCAGCCCTCTTGACCAAGACAAATCGCATTGCCAGGATCTTCAGCGGTGTGAAGGAAGGGGTCCAGCGCCCCCGGTTCATAAGCCCCACATCGCAGGTGGTCATCTGCATGGCCCTCATCTCTTGCCAGCTGATCATCGTCATCATCTGGCTGCTGGTGGAGACCCCCGGCACAGGCAAGGAGACCGAGCCTGACAAGAGGTACATTGTCACCCTCAAGTGCAACAACCGTGACTCCAACATGCTCATTTCGCTCACCTACAATGTCCTCTTGATTGTCCTCTGCACGGTCTATGCCTTCAAGACACGGAAATGCCCCGAAAACTTCAACGAGGCCAAGTTCATTGGGTTCACCATGTATACGACCTGCATCATCTGGCTGGCCTTCCTGCCTATCTTCTACGTGACCTCCAGCGACTACCGAGTATGAGTCTGAGTTTTGGGGGGGGCTTTAATAGGGCTTGATCTGAGCAGTCTGGATGATTTGGGCCCCACAGGGTTTGTGGCTAGGAGACACATGGGCCTGGGGAAGGGTCTTTGGCCATGGACCTGGTGATGGTCACCTTTGCACTGGGGCATTTGTGACCGAGTGAAGGGTGGCTGAGGGGGCAATGAGTCCTGGAGAGAGGACTTCCCCATTGACAGACTGTTGGCTAGGGTGAGGATGGGAAATCGCCCTGAGACCTCCAGTGACCCCTCAATCTGACCACAGAGGAGTGGTTGCCACCCTTCAGTTTCATGACGCAAAGGCATGAGACAACCCCTGGCTCTCATGCCCCACCAGGGCATGAATGCCAACCCCAGGGCCAGCATGGCCCCTGGGGAGCCGAGCAGTGCCAGGGAATGGAGAACATGGGATACACCCTGCAGCACCTCAAACTCCCTGGCAAGGGTGCCCAGACACATTCTTGCCAGCCCTGGAGGTCTCGGTGGGGGCAGCTGCAGTTGGGGGCTTCCAGAGAGGACCTGCATCCCTCAGTGGGAGCGTGCATGGGGGTGGGGGTTCCGGGCTCTGGCCCTGGGCATCGCACCACAGCAGCACGTTGGCAAGGCTGGGGGTGCTGCTCAGGGTGTACCTGCTTTGCAGGGGCGGCATGGCCCCACGAGGGCTATGGGCATCCTCTGCCTGTGGGTCTCCAGCGGGTCCACCCTGACCGAGGGACCTGGTGTGGGGTGGGATGTGCCTGTGGGGTGCAAGCAGCAGCCGCTGCCCGGTGGGGCTGGTCGGTGCCACAGTGAGGGCTTCATCCTGCCCTGCTCGGGGCAAAGGGCTGGTGGCAGGAGCACCTGATGCCCACCCCTGTCTCCAGGTCCAGACCACCACCATGTGCATCTCGGTGAGCCTCAGCGGCACCGTGGTCCTCGGCTGCCTCTTCACCCCCAAGCTCCACATCATACTCTTCCAGCCGCAGAAGAATGTGGCCAGCCACCGCGTGGGCACCACTCGGTTCAGCGTGGCGGCCGCTGGCTCCAGCCAGTCCCATGGTGAGCACGGTGGGGTGGGGAAGGGGGTGGGGGGGAGCACCCCCTTCCTGATGGGGGCGGGGAAGCACCCCAGCATGGGCCCCTGAAGGAAAGTGGGGTGCAGGGTAGGGCATGACTGGAAATGGGAGGGATGGCAGATGCTGTGTCCCCTATGGATCATCACTGTCCCTTGTCCCAGTCACTCATCTCCCATGGCTGCAAACCCCAAGACTGCAGCACGGCCTGCCAGGGGACTACTTCTCCTGGGGGACTGCCATTGCCCTGAGGGGACATGGCCAATCCAACCATTCTCCACCCCAGCCCCGGGGGGACATGGCCAATCCAACCATTCTCCACCCCAGCCCCGGGGGGACATGGCCAATCCAACCATTCTCCACTCCAGCCCCGGGGGGACACGGGGCACCTGTCATCACTCCAGGGGGACATGGCCACTCTGGGCACCCTCTACCACAGCCCTGGGGGATGTGGCCACCATGGGTACTTGTCATCACTCTGGGGGGACGTGGCCACCCATCACCTACTGCAGTGGGATGCCCTGGGCAAGGGGGGGGTTGTGAGGTGTGTGTGTGTGTGCTGCTGCCGGACCCCTCCTTGATCCTGACTGCTGCCTTCCCGGCCAGGCTCAGCCTCGCAGTACGTGCCCACGGTGTGCAATGGCCGCGAGGTGGTGGACTCCACGACATCATCCTTGTGAAGGACATGGGGGCCAGGCTGCGGTGCTGCTGCTCCTGTGGCACCCGGCTCCCTCCCCAGGGAGAGCAGCGCCCGCGGCATGGCCCGCTTGGGGCTGGAGGCAGCTGGGAGGCTCAGCCCCTGCCCCAGCACGGGCTACACCTCCCACGCGTTGGGTCATGGTACGTGTCACCCTTCCCTTGCACCGAGCCACGTGACACATCCCTTGTCCCCTGCACTGAGCTATGGTGCATGACCCTCTGCCCCTGCACTGAGCCATGGTGAAACATCCCCACTCCCTTAAACTGAACCATGGTGAAACATCCCCACTCCCTTGCACTGAGCCATGGTGAAACATCCCCACTCCCTTAAACTGAACCATGGTGAAACATCCCCACTCCCTTGCACTGAACCATGGTGAAACATCCCCACTCCCTTGCACTGAACCATGGTGAAACATCCCCACTCCCTTGCACTGAGCCATGGTGAAACATCCCCAATCCCTCGAACTGAGCTGTGGTGCACGACCCACCCCCACCCCGTCCCCCATCACCTGCACTGAGCCATGGTGCATGTCCCCCCTGTCTCTTGCACTGAGCTGTGGTGCACATCCCCCGTG
This sequence comes from Pluvialis apricaria, assembly GCA_017639485.1. Taxonomy (NCBI): domain Eukaryota; kingdom Metazoa; phylum Chordata; class Aves; order Charadriiformes; family Charadriidae; genus Pluvialis; species Pluvialis apricaria. The sequence continues at coordinate 17,208,936 of CM030016.1, forward strand.
TCACCTGCACTGAGCCCTGCTACACGTCCACCGGTCCCTTGCACCAGGCCATGGTCCAAGTCCCCCTGTCCCGTGCACTGAGCTGAGGTGCCCGTCAACCCCCTCCATCACCTACACTGAGCCATGGTGAATGTCCCCCCCATCCCCTGCCCTGAGCCGTAGTGCACAGCCCCTGAACCCCAGCTGTGCTGCACGTTCCCCAGCCCCGGCACCAGCTGTGGTGCAAATCCCCCGTCCCTTGTGCCAAGCTGCGGCGCACGACCCGACGCCCTCTTGCCGAGCCACACCGAGCCACGCTTCGCTTTGCGCCGAGCCACGCTGCGCCTCCCGCTCCCTCCACGCCGAGCCTTGTGCCAGCACACGCTGCCCTCATCCTATCGCCCACCCCGCTTTCCCAGTGCGGGGCCTTTCACATGTCCCCCCCAACCCGGCCCCGTGCCAAGCTGTGCCCCACCTCCCCCCTTCCCCGGGCCCTTTCCCACAATTTCACCTTTTCCTCCTTGTTTTCGGCCCCGGGAAAGCTGCCGGGCTGGGCCCAAGCCTCCTCCATCCCCCCACCCCCCCTTGCTGTGCGTAGCGCTTCTCACCCCTTCCTGAGATGGGGCAGCAGTGGGGGCAAACACCCCCTACCCCCCCCCAACCCACCCCTGCAGAGCCCAGGGGGGTCCAGCGGGTGCCAAGGGCGAGTAACGGGACCCAGGTATTTGAGCCCAACCAAGTTTTTAAGAGTAGATTTTTTTCTGTGAGAAACAGTGTGATTTTTTTTTTGTAATTTATGTAAATAAAGTGGTTTTGGTTTTTTGTTTGGTTTTTTTTTTTTTTTTTTAAAGTGGACTCTTCCAGAGCTCAGGTCCAGCTGAACCTGAGGGAAAGGGGGCAGACCCTCGCAGAGGGCAGAGCCACGTCATGATGTGTCTGGGGGCCACGCGATGTCCCCTGCTCCTGTCCCGCCGGCCGCACAAAGGACGCGTGGTGCAGCTGCAGGGACAGGGGGCTACGAGCCGGCGGGGGCTTCGGGGCTGGGGGCTGCGGCCTTCCGCCTCAGCGGGATGATGCAGATGCTGTTTTTGGCTTCTTTGACTCTCCACCACCGGCCGAGCCTGCAGATGAAAGAGATGGGGGTCAACCTCCACCAAACGCGAGAGGAGGGGGGGGCTGCACCCCTGGGCAGCACTGGGGACGGGGGGACGGTACCGGTGCTCCTGCCCGATGCCAGCCACCAGGAAGTCGCCAGCTGCTGAGAACTTGAGGCTGTTGACAAAACCCACCTGGAAGGGACAACAGCAGAAGTGAGGGGCTCCCACAGCCTCCTCCCACCAGTGAGGGACCCCCACCACCTCCCGCCCCAGCCCGGCTCCTGCATCCCCAGCCTCCCCCCTCCATACCAAAGGGATGTCCCAGAGGGGCTCCAGCTTCCGAAATCCCTCACTGGACTTCCAGAGCTTCACGCTGGCGCTGTGGGAGCCTGGGGCAGAGAGAGGAGACTGCCATACACCCCGACCCGGGGAAGGGAGCAGGACACAGCCCCCCTGCACCCCAAACCCCTGCTGCAAAGGGGCTGTCACACACCTGTAGCCAGAAGGTCACTATTGCGCAGAGCGGCCACCGCTGAGATCCAGTACGGCTGCTGCAGGCCCTGGCTGTCCTGCGTGCCATGCGCCTGCCGGGCCAGTGCCAGCGGCTTCTTCTTCGTCAGCCCCCACAGGGCTACAGACCTGCCAGGGAGGGGTGAGGGGGCCATGCAGGCACCACCGGCCCACCCCACACAGCACCCCGGCCCCGTGCTCACCCGTCGTCAGCGCCCGACACCATGTGCTCCTCGTTGATGAGCTGGATGCAGTCAATGGAGCCCCTACGAAGAGAAGGGGCAACTACCATCAGTTACGAGCTGGCTTTAGGAGACAAGGGCTCAGCGGGGAATCAGCATCCCCAGGGTGGTGGCAGGCTCACGGTGATGCCTGGCATCCATACACCACTGTCCCAGCTGGTCCCACCTGCCCACGGCCCCCCTCTCCTGCCCCGGACCTACTGGTGCCCATAAAACACGAGCTGTGACTCCTCAGGGATCTTCCAGAGCCGCACAGTGCCGTCCCGCCCCCCCGCCGTCACACAGCACTCCCGGCTCAGGCTGTCCAGCCCCGTGATAACGTCCTGGTGCCCAAACCTGGAGGGGGAGATGGCAAACAGCTGCAGCGGGCACAGCCCTCTGCCACATCGCCTCCCCCAGTGATGTCCCCCTTCTGGTCTTACAAGGTCTCCACATATGCATTCTCCGCCACGTCCCAGACCTTGACGCAGCGGTCGTGGGAGGCACTATACAGCTGGTGCGTGCCCTTCCGGAAGGACAGGCCCTGCAGACAGACAGACAGACAGATGGACGCGGGGGCAGTGGTGGGGAGTGGTGGGGAGGACAGTGCAGCCTGGCCCTGCAGGCGTTCCAGCCCATGCCCCCGACTCACCGAGACAGCGTCGTGGTGCCCAGTGAAGATGTGCAGGCGCTTGCATGTGGCTGCATCCCAGATCATGATCAGCTTGTTCCTGTCTCCCGTAGCCTAGCAGAACACAGCAGATACCCGAGACCTGCCCCTCAGGGACCCACGGCCCACCCCAGCCTCTGCTCCCACCCTGTGTGTTTTGGGGGGGGTCCCAGGGACCCGTTCTTGACTCTGGTGGGGGTAAGGGCTGCTTTAACCCAGCAAGGTACATCTGGGCATGAGACACTGTTCCCCAGGACCCCAGGAGGAGATGCACGTCCCACCACCACCCCTCCACTCCACAAGGCAGCACCAGCAACCTCTCCCATACCAGGTACTTGCCATCCGACGAGATGGCCATGCAGAGAACATGGGATGCGTGCCCCATATGCTGTTCCTCAGTGCCCTTCTTCCCCCCAGGAACCACGCACAGCCTCTTCCCGCTCTCCACCTCCCCTGCAGAAAAGGCATTGCCATCACCCCCTGGGAGCCTCCCACCACTCCGGAAAGCACCAACAAACCTCCCACAGGGCCTGAAACGCTGGACACGCACATCCCTGGAGGGGCCAGGGGCCAAGCCACCTCCACAGGGACCTGCAGTCCAGCTGCTGCAGGGTCCCCGCAGGGGTCAGGCTGGGGGAACAGCCAGTCACATGCATCACTTGCATTTGATGACGGCGCCGTCCTTGGAAGCGGAAAAGATGAACCTGTCATCCGGAGAGATGACGAGGCAGGTGACAGGCAGCTGGTGGCCCCGCAGCACACGGATGCTGGCCGGATCCGGAGGCTGCACCTGCAGGGAGAGTGGGACATGAGCTGGGCCACCCCGGCCCCTTCCCCAGACATGGGAGGACCTGAGCATGGCACCCTCCCATCCTCAGGGCGCCAGCAGTCGGCACCCCGGGCGGGAGAAGGGCCCTGGTCCCACAGCCGGCACAGCAATTCAGGGTGCCGGCCACAGCCATGCCCGAGTGTCCCCCAAAGCCAGCACTGACAGTCCGGCAGCCCCCCAGTACCGGCCACTTACATCTTTGGCGACCAGGCGCTGGAGCCGGCCCTTCTGCTCGAGCTGGGGAAGAAGCAGAGGGCTCAGCAGAGGCGGCCCCGGCCCCGCAGGAGCGGGGCAGAGTCCGCTGCCACCACCGGGACTGAGGGGACGCGCCCGCCTGCTCGCTCACCACGTCCTCCTTCAGCCGGTCGCCGATGAGATCCGTCGTCTGGGTCTCCTCCTCCTCCTCCGCCGCCTGCTCCTCCTCTGCAGTGGACACGGGGCGTGAGGGCCGGGCTCAGCGCCCGGGGTCGCCCCGCCGGGGCACCGGCACCGGAGGCCGGTTGGGAACTCACCGTACTGGCGGAGCTCCTCCAGGTAGAGTTTGGCCAGGCGCAGCTTCTTCTCCTGCGGCGTCTCCTCCACCTCCTCTTCCGCCGCCTCCCGCCGCCGCCGCCGCCCTAACGACGGGCTGCGGGGACACGCGTTAGCACCGCCACCAGTACCGGTACCGGTGGCGCCACCACCCCCCCGCCCGCCCCAGCCCTTACCTCTCCGGTTCGGAGTCGCTGGACACCTCCTCGTCGACGGGCCGGCCGGCCGCCACCCGCGGCCTCCCCTCGGCGCCCGGGACCTGCGGGACGCACCGGTGTGATCAACGGGACGGGACGGGACGGGACGGGACGGGCGCGGTGACACCCGCCGAAGCGACCCCGCCGGGGCAGCCCCTCCTCGCCCCCTGCCCTGCCCGGCCCAGCTCTCACCACCACCGCCGCCCGCGGCCGCCGCCGTCCCGCCGCCCCCCGCGGGGGCCTTGGCCCTCCTGCCGCCCGCCGCCGCCGCCGCCATGCTGCCGCCACACGTGGTGCCCGCCCCGCCGGCTGCAGGCGGTCAGGCCACGCCCCCACCCGCGCCTATTGGCTGCAGGCGGCCAGACCACGCCCCCACCCGCGCCTATTGGCTGCAGGCGGCCGGGCTCCGCCTCCCACCGCCCCGGCGGCCCCGCCTCTCCCCTTCCCCGGAAGCGCGCTCCTAGCGGCGGGCTGCTGTCACTCGGGTAGTGACGCCTTCCCCACGCCCCGCCCCCTCGGCGCTGTCCACGCCCCCTCATGGCAAATCCCCGCCCACTCGGTGCATTGCCCCGCCCACTCGGTGCATTGCCCCGCCCACTCGGTGGGGCTCCTCCGCCGGGGGTCCGTCGCTGCCCCGAGCGCCCTGGGGGTGCCGGGGACGGGGCCCTCCGGGAGCTTGGGGGAGCAGGGGGTCCCAGGGACCCATCCTTGGCCGTGGCGGGGGTCATGGGTGTCTGCTGGGGGGGGTGGGTGTGGGAAGACCTGTCCTGGTGATGCTCTAAAGAGCTAAAATCTGCTTTTGTGCTGAAACTCATGTTTGCGCATTGAGTCTCTTTTCTCTTTGGCACGTGGGGAGGCGTGGAAGGGTGGCGGGAACACCCTTCGGCTGGTCTCTGTGAGGCCAAGGGCTCCCTTCCCCGGGGATAAGCAGCCACGGAGTGTCGCCTTGCGTGCCCAGAGCATCCTGGAGGGGCTGCGGCGTGCCGACAAGTGGTCTCCCTTTTGCAGACTGCTCAAAGGTGACGGCTCCACGGAGGTCTTGGTTTCGCAGTGTCACCTCTTGTGACTTCCGATGTCCCTGGGCAGGAGCGGTTGCAGGGCTGGTGGGGACGGGTGGCATGGGCAGGAGGCAGAGCTGTCCTTCCTGCTGGGGACGTAAAGGGGACGATGCTGCTGGAGCCAAAGCAGTGGTGGCTTTGTAGAGGGGTCGCACCTCCAGGGAGGAATGGACAGGATCGGTGACCCAAAACTGACCACCAGGGTATTCCATCCCATCTGCCTCATGCTTGGTATAAAAGCTGAGGGATCAAAGGGTCAGCTCCCTCTTTCTTCAATGGCCGGTGTCCGAGGAGGACTCTGTCTGTCTGTCTGCCTTTGATCACAATCTGTGCGTTCCTGATTCCAGTTCCTGAGTTCAGATCCCATCCATCACTGAGTCCAGTCTGGGACTTCCCCAGCGCCTGTCGGTGATGTAATCGTCATCCCAGGAGCTCGATATGGTTTTGTATATATTTCATTATTTTCTTATTAATATTATCATATTTTCTTTTTATTATTCTACTATTAATAATTCATTAAAGTAGTTTAGTTTCGTTCCAACTCAGAAGTCTCTCTCTCTCTGTCATTCTTCTCTCACTTGGGAGAGAATTACAGAGCATCTGCCATTCCAGTGGCCTGTCCAGCCCAAACCACGACGGAAGGCTTCAGTTTTAACTTCAGCTTCGGTGTCGGCCTCTGGCTTGGGCTTCTCCTTCCCTCTGTTTCGCAGCCCAGCACAGCAGCTGGTGTTTTGTGGCAAAGACACAGCGTGTGGGCAGGTGTTGCCCTGGACCACTGGAAAGAGTGGCTGTCCTGCCGCTCTCCGGAGGATGCCGGCTCCTCTGGGGCTGAGGTCTCTCCTTTCCTGTTCGACGACGGGAAGAGGAGATAGCCCAGCCTGCAGAGCGCCCTAGGGCTGGGGCTGCTGCTTCATCTCTGCCTGAGAAGAGTCCTCACTGGGGGTCAAGTGCCCCCTCGTCTGTGCCCTCTGCAGCTGTACGCTCAGCCTTTTTAGGTTAAATCTCAACTTCAGCCTTCCTTGTCTGAGGATAAGGACCGTCTGAGTCGCCAGGGAGGAGACCAGGGTGCTGGTGTCTTTCCTTGCGCCCTCAAGGACTGTGGGGACAAAGCAGCGGAGGTGAGGTGACAGCCCTGTGTCCCCTCCAGGCAGGGCACATTGCACCCCGTAATTCCCAAAGCCAGGAGGGAGCCAGGGTGCAGCTGACTCAGCTGGAGGCTGCTGGTCAGGAATACCCCTCCACCAGAAACACCCCCTCCCCACAGACACACTGGGAGCAGAGCCCCCCTCGCCTGGGCTGGCTGGGGAGCTCTGTGCTGGGGTCTTTCCTCCTCCCCGCTGCCCTCACCCACCCTCTGTGACATACTCCATCTTCTTGTGCGTGTTCATCTGCCGTCCGATGAGCCCTGGGGGGACACAGCGTGTCAGGGACCCCGCTGCCCATCAGGGACCCCGCACACCCAGCCCACCTGGCCGCACAGCCAGCGGGGAGGGCTGACCCCGGCGTGCAGCATCGTGGAGGGGATGGATGAGCCTCCTGCCAGCCACACCTGGGCAGGCAGGGGCGGGAGGGGGTGAAGGGGTGCCCCACAGGCCCTGCGCCAGGACACAGGGACCCTGGGGAGAGGGAGGGACCCCGGGGCCGGTGACTTACCGATGAACCTGACAGCCTCCTGCCGTAGGGGCTCCTGCGGGCTCTGCAGGTAGGGCTGGCTCTGGTGCAGGTAGTCCTTGGCCTTGCTCCTGTTCCTGGCCAGCTGGAGAGAGGAGCAGGGTGCAGGGCTGGTGCAGAGCTGCCCCCCAGGTGGGTCACCTCCCCTGCCCAGGGCCACCCTTCTTCCCCCCAGCAGGACATTCCCAGCTCCTTGCCATAGGGCACTGAGGTTCGGAGGGAGCAGAGGGCTCTCCGGGGACACTGGGGTGCCATCCTGGTGGCAGGGTCCTCTTCGGGACCCCGGGGGTGAGGACAGCCTGGAGCAGAACCTGCTCACGGGGCAGGGTTCCCCCAGGGCAGATCCGGGGGGCACTGGGGCTGAGCTTACCAGGCACTCGCAGATACTCCATGCCTGCGCAGTGTCGGCCAGCTGCGCCAGCTGCTCCCACTTCAGGAACCGGCCAGCACTGCAGAGGGCTTCCTGGGAGGCCTGGTGAGAAGCAGAGATGCCACCACCACAACCAGGGGCACAGGACCCTGCGTCCCCCCTCTTGGCAGGGCTCAGAGCCCGTGCAGGAGAGATGCACCAGCTGGGGACTGATGGCACCATGAGGATCCGCACTCCCGGGGGAGATAAGGGCAGCCACCCTCTCTGGCTGGAAGCCCATCAGGGCTTCAACATTTTGGCCTTGGTGGCCCCAGGCTGCTGCGGAGCTGTAGCCCAGTCTCTGGGGCTGCAGGGACTCATGCCGCAGGCTGTGCAGATGGAGCTGGGTGGGAAAGGGACCCACTTCCCCATCCATCTGCACAGCAGGAGGAGAAAGGCAGCTGTGGGCAGGGAGGGGGGTTCTGCCTGGTCCTAGGGACTCAGCAAGCTAGACCTCACGGTGACACACATTTGAAACGTCCAGTGTCAGCATTGCCCTGCCCAAAGGACTGGTCAGGATGGGGATCCCACCTTGGCCACGTTCTTGTCCTGGTCATGCAGGTGAAAGAGCAGTGGCAGCAGGCTATCCCACACCACCTTCTTCATTTTCTTCTTTTCGGCACCCACCGTGAGCTCCATCATGTTTTGGAAGAGACGGATGGAGAGCTCCCGCACGGTGTCCGACTCCTGGGGGAGGAGGGCAGGGGGACTTCAACACCAAGCCCATGGTGAGCAAGGGGCTGATGTAGAGATGGACGTCCCCAAAACAGACGCAGGCAGCCCTGCTCCAAAAGGGAACGAGCTGCAGCATGCAGAAGGTCTGCCCAGGGGGACTGGGGCCCATGGGGCTCGGGGCTGGGGAGGGCCGGGGGATGCTGCCAGAGCAGGGTGTGCATCACTGGGGTTCAGCACGTCTGCCGCCGTCCTGCCACCGCTGTCCTACCACCGCCGTCCCCGATGTGGTAGGGTGGCCGAACCAGGGTGAGTCCATGCAGAAGGTTTGGGATGCAGCACGGACAGAGCTGCTGAGGGCAGCAATGGGGTCTGGGGGCTGTGGGGCAAAGCATCCCCCTGCAGAGCATGGGGGCTGCGGTGGGAGGCACGAATGGAGGTGCCCAGTGAGGGGGGGCACAGGGCTCTCCCACACTCTTACATCGTCAAAGAGCGGCCGGAGCTTCTCAGTCAGCCCCAGGGCGGTGTGGCTGGACGCCTTCCCCTCCAGCAGCCGGAGCATGTTGCCGAGCACGGGCAGAGCCGCGGCTCTGGCATCACTGTCAGCACCCTGCAGCTGCTCCATGATGTACGGCAGCAGGACGAGGGTTTTCCTTGCCTGTGGGAAACACGCCACCTTCTTTTTGTAAAGCAGTGACTGGTTGCAGGGGTGAAAACCCTTCCCCATGACCACTGGCCTCCCCGCCGGCGTCGCGGCAGGCAGCACGGGTTACAAGGGCAAGGTCCTGGCAGGCAGGGCTCACCGGCATGGCCACGGGAGGAGCAGGGCACAGAGACGGAGGACAGAGAGCACTGGCTCCTTGCCAGCCCCTCGGCTGCCCCCTTCTCCGCCAGACCCCCAGGGCAGGCTGGTGGGTGACCAGTGATGCCTGGAAAGCTGCCTGAGCTGCCAGCAGACCCTGCCACGGCTGCTGCATTTCTCCCCGGGGCTCAGCAGACCCTCAGACGCTCAGGCTGGTGGCTCTGCCGCCAGCATTCCTGCCAGGATGTCCCGGCAGCAGGACCCCATTCCCATCGGCACCGCTGCCTCTCTCCTTGCACGGCACAGCCACGGGGCAGAGGGCCGGGGGAGGCAGGAGAGCTGGCAGCACCCAGCGCAGCTCCCGATGCCCAGAAAAGCCCCAGCCACTGCATTACCCACCACCTGCTGCTCCACCCTGGGATGCTGTCCTGGCTGTCCCGGCTGCCCCTCACTCACCATGTCAGGCATCTCGGTGAGCCTGAGGATGCCCCTGAGCACCAGGCTGGGCATCCCCAGGCACTGGCTCCGCAGATACGTGGGGAAGATTTCCAGGGCACGGTCCAGGTCTTCACTGAGGTCGGTGCAGCCCAGCATCTGAAACACACACAGCGGGAGCTGGTGAGATGCAGTGATGGCTCCGACCATCAGCTCAGGGCAAGGACGCCGGGGCAAGACCAAGCCCAGACAGAGGCGGTAGGGATTGCAGAGACCCCCGTGCCCCACACCACACCAGTTGCTCGCCTGCTTGTCCATGGTACCAACTGGAGCCCACCCGCTGCCCCAGCTGCCCCTGCAGCAGTGGGCATGGGAGAACCAAGCATTGGAGGGAGCTTGGAAGGTGCCATCAGGCTCACCTCGATGAGGAAGACCATGGCAACCATCTCCCAGGTGGGGTCCTCCACACTGAGGAGCTCTGCCAGATAGCTGAAGATGGTGTAGCGCAGGGGTCTTGGGGTTTTCATCATCTCCCTGGCAGAGGAAAGGAGGCACTGTCAGACCTGAGCTTGTCAGGCACATCTCTTTGGGGTTTGCACCAGCCTGGACATCATCAGTCTGCAGCACCTTCTCTGAGCAATGGGGAACTCCCTGCCATCAGCCCCAAGAGAGGGGGGTGGCGTGGGCTGCCCAGTCCCTGAGGAGCGGGGAGAAGGGGTTCTCACCTGGCCACGATGCGCACTCCCATGAGGTGGGTCTGGGTGCTCAGCAGGGCGTCCCAGCCACCCTGTGCCTCAATGGCCAGCGCCCGTCTCTCAAAGCCCATGGTGCAGAGCAGCACTTTCATCGACTGCACCGCAGACCTGCACAAGGAGAAACAGCCTGCTCCAACCGGGACCCCCGGCTTGGCTCCAGGTGGCTGGCAAGGATGAGAGGACAGGGATGGAGCACCTGATGGGAGTGAGCAGATCCTGCTGGCCCTCCTTCCAGAAGATCTGCACCTCCTGCAGCGTCAGCTCCGTGGTGAATGATACCTGGAAAAGCAGCGCCAGGAAAAGCTGGGGGAAAATCGCGTCCACCTCCCGCAGGCAGGTGGGGTGCAGGAGGATCTCGCTCATCGTCCTGGTTGCCTGCAGAAGACACCCAGACATGGAGATGTGCCCATGCCCGTTGGGAGGTCAAGGTTTGGGGTGGGCAGGGAAGAGGAATGGGGGCCCCCGACAGCTGAGAGCAGCTCTGGAGGTCAGCAAGGCCTCATCCAGCAACTCACAGCAAGGGAAAGGATGCGCGGGTTGTCCTTGGTGTAGGTGGAGGTTGTGCGCAGCGACTGGTTCATCAGCACGCTGAGCAGCTCCCGCAGCACCTTCTTTGCAACCTGGGGCTTGGAGAACAGTATCTTCCACATGGGCCACTGCGACACTGCGGGAGCCCAGGGCTCTGTCAGCGGGGACACCCTGGAGGGTGGCCGAGCTGACGTCCCTCAGGAGGGTGTTAGGGCCCCTCTCCCAGTGTGAGAGGAGCCTCAAAGGCTGGTGGGCCCCATACCGGGTGCACGTCGGGGAGCACTGCAGCAGGCTGGCCACCACCTCACTGAGGTGTTTGCTGGTCAGCACCAGCAGGACCCTGTCCAGGCTCCTGAGGGCTACCACCGCCTTGATGGAGGGCAGGTTTCCGTAGATGGCCCACACAATATTCAGCACCTGGAGGGAAGACAGGGGTGGGAGTGGGGATGTCAGCAGGGCAAGCGCGGCCATTTCCCCCAGCTCCCACTGGGAGTTGCTTCCATTGCGGTATGCCGGCTTGAGATGGCGCCAGTGCCTGGCCAGGCACAGAGCCGGGAGAGGAACGGTCCCCTGGTGGGCTGGAGCATCAGCTGTGCCACCCATGGGCTACTCACCTGTCCCAGCTGGAAGGCAGGGTCTGCTGCAAGGACATCTATCATGTGGGAAGCCAAGCTGATGCTGTAGGCACTTGGGGCTCTCAAGCTCTTGATGGCTATGAGGATGATGTCTACCTGGTCGGAGGGCTGGAGGTATTTTGTGAACATCTGCAGGATGAAGGTGAGGAGAGGAGATTTGTCACCTCGAGTGTCACCCAGAACATCTCAGCTATGCAGTGAGAGTGGGACGCAGAGCCAGGCTGCGCTGGGGAGGAGACCGATGGTGGGGGTTCAAGGGTCCCGTGGGGAACTGGAGCTCGCTGGGGGCCTTTGCCTAGCCCCTGCTCAGGAGCAGCGTGAGCCCCTGTCGTCCCCGTGCATCGGGTGTCCCTTCACTCACGCTGAAGATTCTGATGGCGCGGTTGGTTCGCGAAAGCTGCCAGGGCTGCTTCTCTGGCCAGCCCTCCTGGTGCTGCAGCTGCCCTTTGCCTGGGGAGGAGCAAAACGGGGGTGCTCAGAGAGAGGGTGCAGAGCTGGAGGTGCAGTCTGAGAGTGTTGGGCAGAAAAGGCACAAGCAAAGAAAGAGGGCACCAGGACAGGTCCAGGGAGCAGATAGCCAGGGAGGGCCCAGGGCTATTTTGAGTGGGAGTGAGGGGAAATGGCTTTTCAGACTGCAGGCAGGTTGGATCAGGCTTCCTCTCGCCAAGGAGAGTGACCGCTGGCTGCCCATGCCTGAGGGGACCCAGCCCGACATGGCTTCGCTTACTTAGCTGCTTCACAATGAAGGTGTGCAGGTGATGGAGAGCTTCTGCAGCCTCGTGGCTAGTCCCCTTGTCCTTGCAGGTGCAGCAGAGAGTGAGGTGCCCCACCAGCTTCCCCAGCATGACAAACTGATGTGTCTTGGAGCACTGATGTCCAGCAATAGTGGCTTGTGCAAAGCAGGGGCAGACCTGGGGGAAGAGAGGCAGCCCAGGCACAAGGTGAGCCCAGACCCAGGTTCCTGACCGTTGCTGGAGCAGCTCTGCCCTGTCCTGGGAGAGAGCATGGACCGAACAGGGGTGGGAAAAAGACCCCTGCTCCTGACCTCCTGCTGACTGGGTGCCCGGCTTCCCCGGGAGGTGCCAGGGCTCAGGGGGGGACAGGGATGGGGGACTGGGGCTGCCCAGACCGAGAGCTCCGTACCTGCAGCAGGGGACAGGTGGTGATGAAGCTGGCCAGCCTGGCAATCCGTCCCATAGCCCTCTCCTGCACCGCTGCCGGCTGGGAATTGGTGAAGGGCAGCAGGAGCTGGGAGGAGAAAAGGTATGGCATGGCCAGGCTTGCTCCAGGACAGTGCCTGGGACAGGGCACATGTGCTTCTTGCCCCGCGCAGCAACCTGCTGCAGCCAGGCAGGTCGTTGCATCCTGGTCCTGCTGCTGCCTCTGCTGCCTTCCAGTCACTCCCCCACAAAAAAACGTCCCTCTGCCCCCCCACGCAAGGACCCCAAGGCTTTGGGGTGACCACCTCCCTGGGAACCTGCAGTGGGGGCTCTGGGATATGGCTCATGGTGAAGCTGGAGAGGGACAGGCAGGTGCATCTGGGAGGGAGTGTTGGGCAGGACGGGCAGTGGGGAAGGCTGCAGGGGTGGGGTGGGCTGGGGCAGGAGGAGAAGGGGCTCTGGCGGCAGTCAAGGGGGCAGGGGGCTGGGGGGGGGGGGGGGCATGGCGAGGAAGGAGGGATGTTCCCGGCCCCCCTCCTTGCACCGGGTGCTGGGGGGGGCGGGGGACGGGACCGCTCAAGCTGGGGGTCACATGCCTATGGGGACCCTGTGCCAAGGCCAGACCTGCAAGATGTTCTGCAGCTCCAGGATGCCGAGGGTGCCAGCGCTGCATACCAGCGTCTGCAGCACACTGTCCATTGCAGCCAGGGTCTGTGAGGAGGACAGAGTCTTGGGGGCAGCCCTGGAAGCCTTGGGGGGGGGGGTGGGGGGGGGGGGTAGGGGACAGCGGTGGCCCTGCAGTGCCCAGGAAGGGGCCTTGGAGTGGGGGAGCTCCCTGTGGTTCACTCTGTGTCGTACCTTGAGTAGAGGGAAGCTTTGGGGCCCTGGGTGTGCTGCGGAGGCAGGTGGAAGGTGCTGCAGAAGCAGGCATGGAGGAGGCTGCTCTTCTTGTCCTGCAGAAGTAGCCCCGCTCTGCTGCGGGGACAGAGAGATGCTCTTCGGACCACGCAAGGAAGAGGCAGACTCCAGAGTTGGAGACCTGGGCTGATCCTCGTGCCGCAGGGGACACCTCAGCCCCCCATGACACTGAGACTTGCCTTTGGGGGAAAACCCTGTGGCAGCCCTGCCCCTGCTGTCTGCCTCCCTCTTGGACCCAGGACTGGGGATGCCCCCCACCTGGGACTGGTGCCATCGGGGCTGCCCGGCACCAGGGTGGCCAAGCTGGGGGAGGGCTGGGGCAGGTACCTCATGGAGGCGATGGCCAGCATGGCTTGCTGCCGCACTGTGGTGCTCAGCTGGTCAGTGGGCTCCTCCTGCAGCAGCACCTGGGGAGAACAGCAGGGTGGGACAGGTCGGGACAGGGCAGTCTCCTTTGCCCAGCAAGAGCCTATGGGGGTAGTAGAGCCCGTGTGGCCCATCCTGGCACCCCCTCCCCACCCAGCACCCAGTGGTCTCGAGCCCCATGGTGGGAAGGGCTGTGCCCATCACAGAGCCACAGGCTGGCTGAGGGACCTGCAAACATCGTTGGGGCCAAGCCCAGCTCCAGCCTGGCCACCCAGGTGGCTTTGGAGCATCTGCAAGGATGGAGACCCAGAGCAGCGCTCATCTGTGACCCCTGCCCAGCCGAGCCCTCTCCTACCCCCAGGGCTGTGCCACTGCCCCCTGCCCCGGCCTCAGCCTGGCTGGTCATCCCCTCACCTCGATGGTCTCCACCACCTCCAGCTGGCAGAAGTAAAGATTGTTCCACACGGTGGAGTCCACGCTGATGGTGCAGCAGATGGTGCAGATGGAGGCCAGAAACTTCAGCTTCTGGGCCTCTTCCTGCCGGCCAGGGAGGGGACAGATGGACAGACATTGTCAGGGGGGGGGAGAGACAGCCAGGGGGGTGCCCAGCACAGCCCCTGGCACCTTCTGAGCACAGGATGGGGGCAGAAAGACCAGCCGGGAGACACGGGCGCAGCCTCGTAGAAGTGGCCGTGGATACCTTTGGTCTGCTCCTGAGGGAGGCTCGGATGATGTCCAGGTTATTCTTTTCCTCCCTGGGCACAGCCAAGGTGGAATGGCGCAGACGTAGCTGAGAGAGGGCAGGCAGGGCTGGGGGACAGGCAGGGGGGAACACCTGACTCCTCCGCCCAGCTCCCGGGGATGTCACCAGCCCTGGCTGGGACATCGGTGTCCCCTTTTGCGCCCCAGGGGTGAGGGCGAGATGTGGAGGGCAGCACAGGGAAGGGTGCCTGGGTGAGGGACGCGCTGTCACCGGGGCAGGGGGCAGGCAGGGTCCCTGTCCCGGGGATGCCGTGACAGGGCCGGCTCCCTGGCCACTGTGCTACGGCGGCCCCGACGCCAGCCCGGCTGGCAGATGTGAGCCTGGGACAGGTTGGGGTAGGGGAAGGGAGGGCAGGGGGCTGCCTCCCCTGCCCCCCCCCCCCCCCTGCCCACAGTGCCCACAGACTTTGCCCTGGCCGGGCAGCGGCTGGACCTCACACATCTCATGGGGCTTTGGCCTGGCGCTGGGAGCCGGGGCAGCTCCATCCTCCTCCTCCCAGGCCAGCCTGGGTAGGCTGGGGGGTCTCCCCGCCATCCCGCGGGAGGGAAGGAAGAAAAGGGTGAGGGGAACACCGCACCACTGGGGGCTACTCTGTCAGGGCAGTGGGGCAGAGGTGGGCGCACTCCTCCCAGACGCTGTGGGGCCAGGGCTGTGCGACAATGATGTCACAAAGCGCCCCGGCTTCACCCTCTCCGAGCACCCTGCCCACCCCCCTCCCCAGGACCCTTCCTTCTCCCTGGGGAGACGGACCGGCTCCTTCTTCCTCCTCCTCCCGTGATGGGGCTGGGGTTCATCTGTACCGGGGGTGTCCCCCTTGTCACAGGGACCTCTCTGTCCCCCATCCCTTTGCTCCCGGGACCTGGTGCCACCCCCACATGTGGCCGGGCCGAGCCAGGGAGCAGCCCCTACCCCTCAGGCACCCCGAGGCTCTTCCCTCTCCCACAGGAGGCCTGGGACAAGGCCGGTGGGGCTCCCCTCGCTCGAAGGGTGGTGGGCACACGGGGACGCCAGACGTCTCCTCCCGTGTGCTCAGCCACCGTGGCCCACCACTGCTGGGGTCGGCCCGGGTTCCCTGGTGTCCTGGTTTGAGTGACACAGGATTCGTTTATCTTTCAGTACTTTTACTTTTCAGTAAGGTCTCCTCTAATGCTAGGGAAAAATGCATTTTTAGGAGACTCTATAGAGTCTGAATTTGCGAAAATGTTTGCTTTACAGCCAGCTACGGTGTGCGGGTTTCAAGGTCTCAGTGTTTTTCAAGCTCGCCAGTTGCGGGTGCGAGGAGGAGTGAGACCTGAGCACTTGTCCCAAGCTGGCCAACAGGATTTGTTTTATTTATTATATATATGTGAACGTCACATTCAATATAAATTAGAAAGTTTGCTGAGGAGTTCTCTCTCTCTCCCTTGACAGCTGCCGTCTTGACAACTTCTCACCCCGGTGCGGGACCCCTCAGCCCTTCCCTTTGCCCCGAATCCGCGGCGCTGGCAGTGTCCCACCTTGGCTGTCCCCTGCTGGAGCCCCGCGGCTTCCCACAGGAAGTCGTTCATGTTTTGTATTGGTATCGGGATCAATATTGGCTCTTTAGTATTAATAATGTTAATTATTTAGTACTATTAAGTGTGTTTATATTTCAACCCTTGGGTTTCCTTGTTTTTTCCAATTCCCCTTCCTGGGTGCAGAGGGGTCATTGGGTGATGGATTAATTGTATGACCGACAATAAATTGTGGCTTCTTCAAACCGTAACTCCCGGTCACGGTCGCCGGGGGTCAGGGCAGGCTTCCACCAGCCCTCGGCTGCCACCGGGGCCGGGGGTGTGTGTCCCCCCCGCTCCCCTGCCCGGGGCCCCGCTGGGGCCCTACGAGGGTGCTATGGGGCGGCGGTGCCCCGAAGGCGGTGGGGGCCGGGAACGAGGTGGTGTGGGGGCGGCGGGGAGCGGGGCGAGGGGGCCGGTGGGCAGCGGGAAGCGGCGGGCCCGGCCACGGCGGCGGGGTCCGGTGGGGGCTCTGCCACGGCGGCACCGGGCGTCCCGCCGCAGTGCGCATGCGCACGCATGGTGGGGCGCGGGGAGGTGGCCTCCGGCCGCCAGGGGGCGCGCTTCCGGCGCCGAGATGCGGTTGCGCCGGAAGTGAGCACTGTACGGCGGAAGTGAGCGTTTTACGGCGGAAGTGGCGGCGGCGGCGGGGCCGGCAGATCGGTAAGGGTGGGACGGGGACGGGTAAGGGGAAGGGGAAGAAGGGAGGAAGAGAGGGTTCCGGTGATGGGTCAGTGATGAGGTCAGTGGTGGTTCATGATGGATCAGTGATGGGTCAACGGCGGGGTCAATGATGGATCAATGATGGGGTCAATGATAGGTCATGATAGGTCAGTGATGGGTGAGTGATGGGTTGGGGTCCGTGTGTTGGGGAGGTGCAGCCGTGCAGTGGTCGGCTGGGTGGTGCCATTCAGGTTTGTGCACCACGTGTGGGTGCGGTGTGGTTTAGAGTGATGGGGGAGTGCAGGCAGGGTGGGAGCCCTGCGCAGGGGTGCAGTCTGGTTTGGGTACTGGGCGGGAGGGGCATGTGGGGCCCTGGACAGACGTGTCATTCACACTGGGGAAGCAGAACCAGGCGCTGCGGTTGGCCATGAGCCTGGGCTGCTTCCTGCTGCGCTGCCGCGCAGACACCAAGGGCACAGGAGCCAGCAGCAGCAGGCAGGGTGAGTGCGAGCAGGGTGAGTGTGAACAGGGTGAGCAGCAGGCAGGGTGAGTGCGAGCAGGGTGAGTGTGAACAGGGTGAGCAGCAGGCAGGGTGAGTTGCAGGCAGGGTGAGGGGCAGGCATGGGGGGAAACTGGGCACTGGGGTGGATGAAGCTTGGCAGGGCACTGCAGGCAGGACAGCAGGCATTGGGGGAGCTTCTCCCTCCACTTGGGCCCCCTCGAGTGCAGAGGGGTGCTGGTAGGGTCCCGGTGTGCGTTTGCTGGGGAGACAGAAGGCAGAGCTTCACCAGCCAGGGGATGCCAGTGGGGCCTTGGGCACTGCCTGGCCTCCGAAGTGGGGGAGGGCAGGCTGGGCTAGGAGACAGGGGTCTTGGAGCTGAGGGGGTGACTCTGGGGGGCACCCCAAGGGTGTGGGGGGCAGGGCCAGCCCTCCACCCTCCAGAGGGGGAAGCGGAGCAGTTTGCTCAACCCCGGCTGGTAAGCGAGCGCGGCAGTTCCTCCTGTCTGCTGCCTGTGGCTTCTCCTTCGCAATGGGAACGGCTGCAGGGCCAGAAGAGGGGTCCCACTGCTCACCAGTTGTGGCAGGGGCTCCTGGCCCCTTGGAGGCCAGCAGGGCCCGCCCGAGCCCCTGCATTGGTGTGGAATGGCTGGGGTCTGCTCAGCTGAATGGTGCTGCAGCCCTCTCTCACAGGTTGGGGACATGTGTGTGACGAGCTGGCTGGTCTCCAGCAGGTGCCCAGGTGGCAGGAGCTGGTGGCAGGCCTGGGGAGGGGGCAAGGCCAGCCCTGTGCCTTCTGCCCCTGCCCCTCTGCTGGCTCGGCAGTGCCAGACCTGCCTGCAGGTCTCACGGCATGGGTGCCTGGAGCCAGCAGCACATGCTGCGTCCATGCCACAGTGCTGTTGTTTGACCTGGGACCTGCTGCTAACTCCCACAAACCCATCCAGCTGTGCCACTGGGGAGACACACATGTGCTGGTGCCAGGCTGGCGAGACACACATGGTCTGTCCCTCACTGCCTCTAAGCTGTCGCTTGCTTGGTCTCCCATCAGTGAGAAGAATGGGCTCTGTGTTGGAGGAGCTCAGCCTGGTCCCCCTGCACCAGAGGCCGGAGCTGCTGGAAGCCTGTGCCAAGCTGCTGGGCGAGGAGTGGGGGAAGAGCCGGGCGTCACGGCTCCACACGCTCCAACGCTCCTCGGATGCCTTCCCCATCTGTCTGCTGCTGCTGCGAAGCCAGGGCCCCACCGAGGCCTCCGCTGCCCAGGAGGGTCCCTGCCAGCTCGTGGGCCATGTCCGGCTCTCCCGCGTGGCCGGTCGGCCCCACGATCTCTTTGTGGAGAGTGTGGTAGTGGCCCGGGCGCTACGGGGCCAGGGCTACGGGCGGCAGCTGATGGAGGCCACTGAGCGGTGGGCACGGGCTCGGGGCTTCAGCTGCTTACATCTCACCACCCACGACAAGCAGTATTTCTATGCCCACCTGGGCTTTGTCCTGGGCGAGCCGGTGCAGAATGTGGCTTTCCTCAGCCCCGCCATACCCGCCGAGGTGCTGCGGCTCTTCTCCACCCCTCCTGGCACTGCCACCACCATCACCATCAGGCCAAGGGTGCCCGCTGCCCCCCCACCTCCCCGCCCGCCTCCTGCCGCCCCCCCACCGCCCCCCCCGCCAACGGTGGTCTGGGCAAGGGGGGTGCTGGCGGAGAGCAGCGAACAGAGCCTCCTGGAGACCCCCCACCGCGATGCCAAAGGGCTGCCCATCTTCTGGATGAAGAAGGACATCTGAGGGGCCGGGGCCCCGAGCCGGTGATTAAAAGTAGCACGGGCCGGGCCTGCCTGCCCCGGCGCTGCCTGCCTGCCTGCCGTTCTTGGGGGCTGGCACCAGTTCCCTGATTTCCCCTGGCCCCATTGCTGGAGTGAGGTGGTCCCCACACCCGGCCCTGTCTGGGCACGCTGGCTCTGCTCCCACCTGGCCCCCGACTCGCCTGGCCAGAGCCCTGGGACCACCCCGTGTTCTGGGGTTGGGACTGGTCCCAGGAGCGCCGCCCAATCCCACCAGTGTCTCCTCCGCCCAGGGGACTCGCTGGGGGGCAGCTGGGGCTGATGGCATGCTGCCTGCTAGTGTGGCTGCCAGTCTTCCCACTGCGCGGCCTGGGGAAACCGGGGCACACGATGGCTGGAGGGGCACAGGGGGGGGAGCAGGGGAGGGCAGTGTGGGCTGCAGGGTCCCCTGCCTTGCACCGTGAGGGGCGCAGGTGGCAGCTGGCGGCAGCAAGGGCTGGAGGCACCGTAGTGGGAAGGTCATGGAGAGCAGCCGGGCCCCGCGCCGGGGGATTAGCGCTGTCCTTGCTGTGTCACGCAGCCCTTGGGCCCATCCCATGCCTAATCCCCTCGCCCCAGGCGGCTGGCCGGTACTGGGCAGGGGCACCCGGTCCCCCCGCAGCCCTGCCCGGGCTGGGGGGCACAGAGCTACCCCTTTGGCTCCAACATGCCTCTCGGGGGGGCTCAGCACCTCAGCAGGGCACCCGGCCTGGCTCAGCCCTGCTACAAAATGGGGAGGAGGGGGTCGCAGTACCCGTCACTGTGAGCTGGCAGGGAAACTGAGGCACTGGGGTGCCATGGCTGGGGTAGCACAGGCCGGGGCTCTGGGCAGCGGGGTGCAGCAGGCAGAGGTGCCTGCTGATGGCAGTGAGGCAGGAGGTGACTGAAATTCCCAAGTTTGCCGAGTCCCATGGGATTTTAGGGTGGGTGGCACATGCCTGTGGGGCAGCCTGGCCCCTGTGGTGATCCCAGGGCACCACAGGCCAGGGCGGCAGCACCGGCACGGCCGGGGTGCCCGCTGCACCCCACCACCTCACCCCCACCGCTCTCCTTTCCCCACAGGGTGCTGGCCCCGCGGGCAGCCGGCAACACAGGATGGTGCCGGTGCTGGCGCTGTGGGCCTGCCTGGCGCTGGGCACAGCCAGCGGGGAGAGCCCGGCACCGGAGCCCCTGGCAGGTGGCCAGCCCTTTGCCGTGGTGTGGAACGTCCCCACCGGTCGCTGCCAGCGCCGCTTTGGCGTGAGGCTACCTCTCAGTGACTACGGCATCGTGGAGAACCAGGACGGCCACTTCACCGGCCAGAACATCACCATCTTCTACAAGAACAAGTTTGGGCTGTACCCCTACTTTTCACGGCAGGGCGTCCCCCGCAATGGGGGCATCCCCCAGCGGGTCTCCCTTGGCGCCCACCTCGCCAGGGCGGCCAGGGACATCGACCTTCTCCTGGACCCTGCTTTCAGTGGCCTAGCTGTGGTGGACTGGGAGGAGTGGAGGCCCCTCTGGGCCCAAAACTGGGGGGCCAAGCGGATCTACCGGGCGGCCTCGGAGCAGTGGGTGCGGGACCAGCATGGCCTCCTGCCGGCACGGCGGCGGCTCCGGCTGGCCCGGCGGGAGTTTGAGCGGGCGGCGCAGGCTCTGATGGAGGAGACACTTCTGCTGGGCCGGACCATGCGCCCGGGGGGACTCTGGGGTTTCTACCGCTTCCCTGACTGCTTCAATGGCAACTGGGCCAAGGAGGCCAACTACACCGGGCAGTGCCAGCCGGCAGAGGTGCAGCGAAACAACAAGCTGGGCTGGCTCTGGGCTGCCTCGGCCGCCCTCTACCCCAGCATCTACCTGCCACCGGCACTGCCGCCTGCCCTGCGCCACCGCTACGTGCACCACCGGCTGCGCGAGGCCCTGCGTGTGGCCACCTTTGGGGCTGACAGCCTCCTGCCCGTGGTAGCCTACTCCCGCTTCTCTTTCCGCCGCTCGCCGCAATTCCTGGAGCTGGTAGGCACCGCAGAGCTGGGGCGGTGGGCATGCTGGGGGTCCTGGTGGGTGCTGGGACACATCTTGTGCCTCCCAGCCCAGTGACATCTCTCTCTCTCCCCGGCAGGCTGACCTGGTGCACACCATCGGGGAGAGCGCAGCGCTGGGTGCAGCCGGACTTGTGCTCTGGGGAGACATGTCATATTCCCGCTCGGCCGTGAGTATGGCTCCTTGCCGCACCAGGGCACTGGAGCCAGCGTGTGATGGGCAGCAGGAGGTGGCACGGGCATGGGATGTATGGGACAGCCACATCCCCTGTGCCCACCAAGGAGGGGTGGTCAGAGAGACCCCAGTGCCAGGGGGGGTTCTCACTGGTGCTTCCTCCCCCAGGAGAGCTGTGCCAGCCTGCGCCACTACCTCGTGTCTACCCTGGGTCCCTACGTGGCCAACGTGACAGCGGCAGCCCGGGAGTGCAGCTACGGGCAGTGCCACGGGCACGGACGCTGCGTGCGCCGGGAGCCCCACGACCTGGGCAGCCTCCTGCACCTCAGCCCCGGCACCAGCCCGCTGGCTTCTTTCCGCTGCCACTGCTACCGCGGATGGGCTGGCAAGGGCTGTGCCCAGCGGGTCGAGCCTGGCCCTGCCACCTCCTGCCTGGCGCCCACCCACGCTCACAGCCTCTGCGGGCACAATGACCTCCCACCCTCCGACACCTGCCTGCCACGAGGCACGTGGGGCTGGTGACCAGGGCTAGGGACCACCACGGTCCCCTACCTGGGCACTGCTGCTGCCTGGTGCTTCCTATGGTCTCATTAACTTAAATAAATCCTACTGGCACAGCTGGCATGGTCCTCGCAGGCAGAACTGGGCGGGGGGGGGCGGTTTATGGTGTCCCCAGGCTGGGCTGCTGGGAGGCAGCAGAGACCCCCAGTTTGACTCCAGCCGGGCCCACCCGTGCCTCAGTTTCCCCATGCAGGCTCTGCCCTGCGGTCACCCGAATCCCGCAGTGAGCTGGCAGCCCCTTTACCCTGGGAAGGGGGCACGGGGCACTGTCACAGGCAGCTCTCCCTTTGCCACGCTGGCACCGTGCTGCCGGCAGCCTTGACCGCGCTGTCGTGCCCCCCCCCCCCCCCGTGGCTATTTTTATCCCCCCCCCAACCGTGTTTCTCACTATCCTATTTTAAGCGGTGCAGTTGGCGCACTGGGAACCCAGTGCCCAGCTCCCGGGGGCCCCGCACCGCCTCGCTGCCCGCTCACGCCGCCCGGGTGCAGGGAGCCATGCCCAGGGAGGCTGCAGAAGGTAGGCTGGGGAGCGAGCTGGAGGCTGGCGGGGGCCCTGGCACGCCGGGGGGAACCGGGTGGCACAGAGCCATGGGGTTGGGATGGAAGCGGCGGCCAAACGCTGCCCTGCACTGCAGGCGCTGTGGGCAGAGATGCCCACCCAGGGAAGAAGGGGGTCGTGGAGGGCTGCGGGTGCAGGAAGCAGGGTTTGGGGAGGGAGCAGGAAGCTGGCTGGCAGAGACCCCCACACCAAACCTACGTGCCCGGCTGTGCCCCTCAGCTGTGGGGGAGCGGATGCAGGGGTGATGAGGGTACCCACGGGCCAGCCCCCAGCCAAGGGCACGGCCCCGGGGAGGGTCTGGGGGTACCCTGGGCACCAGCCGAGAGCCACCAGCCCCGATGCCTGCCAACCCTGCCGGCGGCACGCACTGCCCCGACGGCAGCGGCACGGCACCACACTGCCCTGCAACACACTGCTGGGCCCGGGAGGGATTGGGAGCGGGCACGGTGCCACCCTGCCCTGCTCCGCTGTGGGCACAGCGCCTGGGCCTTGCCTGCTGCTCAAAAAACACACAAACACCCAGAAAAAAATTCCTTTTCCTCTGCCATAACGCGGGCACGACCACTTCCCGAGAGGGTGATGGAGTCATGCCTGCTCCCCAAAACCCCCCTTGCTCTCTTGGCCGCTGTGCCCACCTGGGTGGTGGGCACCAGGACCCCCTGGCACAGCACGCACCCCACATCTTCATCCGTGCACCCCTAAGCAGGGCATGAGCGCAGTGGCCACTGGGCAAGCCAAGCCGTGCTGCAGGCCGGAGCTGGCACTGCCCTGCGCTGCCAACCAGCTCCCAGCTGGCCCCGGGGAGCCCCAGCCAGCCCGGTGCTGCCTGGGCTACCCGGGCCGGGGGTTGGCACATTCCTGCCCCCAAGCCAGGGCCAGATTCCAGCCCCACTAATGAGGCTCTGGGATCGTGGCCACCAGGTGCCCGCTAACTGCTCCGATGACAGCGTCAGGGCTGGGGGGGCACAGCCAGTGCTTGCCCGCCAGCGGCCGCAGGGCTGTGCCAAAGGGAACACCGGTGTTGGCTGCCTGCCCCGGCACAGCACCGGGCTGGTGTCAAAGCTGGGGTCACCTCCGGGAGGATTCTGGTCCCTGCAGGGGCGTGTGGGGCAGGCAGGGCCCACGCTCACCCTCTGATTCTGCTCCTGGTAGACGGCATGGGAAGGGCCGAGGGTGCTGCGCCGGCAGAGCCTGGGGATGCCGACAGCAGCGAGCCTGGAGCCATCAGCCTGCGCCCCGTGGAGTCCATCAGCGACCTGCACTGGGCCTCGGGCGGGCACAAGAGCACCGAGGGTGAGAGCCGGGGTGTGGGGGGCCCTCGCCAGCCTCAGCTGTGCCGGCGGCTGGACACTGACCTCTCCTCTCCCCTGCCCGCAGGCAACGGCCCGGCTCCTTCCCGCAGCCTGCGCCGGCCCCCACCTCGTCCCGCGCCCCCCGGCCCCTTGCCGCTCCTGCCCACCCTGCGCCCCGTGCCTGCCGCCAGCCCCTGCCCCTGCCTCGGCCCCAGCCACCCCCTGCTCCTGGCCCTGCTGGGGCTCCTGGCACTGGCGAGTCTGGTCCTGGCCACGCTGGCCATCTACCTGAGTGGTACGTGGCACTGGGGGTGGGGGGAACTGGGGCCGGGGGTGGGCTGCGGGAGGGCCAGGCCAACCATTCCCAGTGTGTCCCCGTCCTCTCCCCGCAGTCCTGCAGAGCCAGTCGGTGCGGGCGCTGGCCCAGTGGCTGGAGAGCCAGGAGGACGCCGTGCGCCAGCTGCGGGCAGCCAGCGGGCAGCTCTGGGCTCGCCTCAACGCCAGCGCCGAGCCCGGTGGGCACCGCTGAGCTGCTCCCGGCCCTGCCATGGGCACCGGGCCACCACAGGAAGGGGCACCAAAGGGTGGGAGGGAGGACCAGGCAGCTCTACCAACCCCCCCCCCCCCGATCCTGCTCAGACCCGGCAGCATCGCCCCACAGGGCACAGGGGGTGGCAGGGACAATGCTGGCCCCCACCCCAGGCTGCAAGAGAACAGGACAGGGCTGCAACGACAGGCACCCACCCCGGTGACAGCCCTTCCTCTTCACAACAAGGCAGAAGGCACCCTCCAATTAGCCTTTTAATTACCTCCTGTAATCAAAGTCTTAGAAAATCACCACCATAGACACATTCCCAGGGTGACAGGCACTCCCAGCTGGCGCAGCCCCACGCCCGCCCGGGCAGTGGCCCCCAAGGCTGTATGAGCAGCACTGGGACTCGCCCGGTGTGCCACCCCCCTGTAATTAAATTCCCACAAGAGGACTATTTCATATAAAGCATTTGGCTGGAAAACGGCTCCGAGCAGGCAGCTGGCAGGTCTGGGCAGCGCCTGCCACCCCACACCACTCTGCCACCACCCCTGGGTGTCAGGCTGCCTGCGGGGAGGCAGGGGCTGCGCCCAGCGGGGCAGCGGGGAGCTGGGGAAGCGCTCCTGCCGCAGGCACAGACACCTGCGCCAGCTGCCCCGCAGCCCTGCACGGCTCTGCCCTCCCACCCAGCCCCTCAGGCTGTGCCAGGCCACCCCAGTGCCCCCATGGGACGGGGAGGGGGACACACGAGCCCTGCCTGCGAAAGGGGCTGCAGGAGCCCTGTGAGACCCCCTCCCGCCGTGCCATGCAGAGCCCCAGCCGCAGAGCAGGCACACAGCAGCACACCACCCCCCCAGCTCTTCTTTTATCCATCATTTTTTTGGTTACAAAAATAAAAGAGGGGGCAGCCCCCGGCGGGGCAGCTCCAGGCATTAAATACTCTGCTGTACATGAATAAAAGCCCGAGGGCTGGGGGCACCTGCCCCTCACAGTGCTGGGTCTGCAGTCCAGGTGGGCTGGGGGCTCTGCCCCCCTCCGCCCGTCACAGCACATCTGCCCGCTTGTCCCGCACCCGGCTCCGGGCTTTCGTGCGGGCTTTGAAGGCAGCTGAGTTGTAGAGGTGCTGGGAGGGGAGGAAAGGAGAGATGGGTTAGGGGGTGCCCCTCTGCCCACCTCCCCACCAGCACCCACCACACTCAGGCACTCATCTGGAGCCCAGGGCAGCATCCGAGGGGACTGCAGGCGCACATCTGGTGTGTGGCACCCACCTTCTCGAAGCGGGAGACCTTGCTGGCTTTCAGAGCAGCCACATCCAGCACCAAGGGGGGCCCGAGGCCAAAGATCTCCCGTAGCAGCTCGTTGTTCTGTGGAAGCAGGGGGCTGTCAGCACCCACCAGCACAGGCCCAGCACCCCCAGCGCTGCCATCCAGCCCCTACCTGGAGGTGATGGCGGATGCCGGAGCCCAGCACCTCTTTAAAGGCTTGGTAGGTCCGCTGGCGTGCCCAGCTGTCCAGGTACATGCACTCCAGGCCAAATCGGATGGTTTCCTCCTGGTACTCCCCACTCTGAGCAGAGAGAGAAGCATCAGCAATAACCTGGGTACCAGCCCTGTGTGTCCCCTGGCTCTCACAGAGAGAAGGGAATCACCAGGCAATTAGGCAGCAGCCGCACAACCAGGGGCCTGGCAAGGAAGGGCACTGCCAGCCTCCAGTACCTCAATGAAGCGCAGGATGTCCCGGAAGATGGAGCGCTGCTTCCGTCGGTCTGTCTTGGCTCGGTACTTGTTACTCTCAGTAGCCAGGACCTTGAGCTGGGCACGCAGGAACTCTGTATCTTGGTGGCACAAGTCCTCCTGCCAAAAAAACAGTGGGATTTGGAGAGGATGCAGCTCTGGGCACTGCCTGCAGTTGCCATCGCAAGGACAGTGCTGGGGGATCACCAGGGCAGCCCCTCTGCCTGGGCACCTACTGGTGACACCAGCTTGGAGTGTCCCAACACTGTCAGTGCCAGCTCAGCCAGGGCTGAGGGAGGGTGCCTGCACCGGCAGCTCCCTGCCGCTCTGCTGCCCACCCACCCGCTGCATCCTGCCACCACAGTGCCCTGCTGTACCTCCATGTCCTGGGCCAGCTCGAAGACCAGCGCAATTGTTTCCCCAGCCAGGATGCGCAGCGTGACGCTGCTGCTGGACAGCAGTGGGGGCAGCTTCAGCCAGCGACTGGGAAAAGAAAGCAGGAGGGCAGTCAGGGGGGCCGGGTGCCACTCCAGGGGCTCCCCACTCTGCAGCCGGCTGCCCCCCACCAGCCCTCACACCCCCCTATGCCCCACTCACTTGTCCAAGACACTCTTGATGTGGGAGGGGGGGCAGATGGTGAGGAGCAGGGACCATGACTGGAGCGCACTGCAGTGCAAAGGGCCATGCTGGGTAGGTGCTGAACCCCCCTCGCCTGCGCTGGGGGTGCTGAAGATGCCCTCCAAGCAGGACAAGCACGAGACCAGGTCCTGGAGGGGGGAAACCCAACCGTCAGACCACAGCTGCCAGGAAGATGCCAAAGTGAAGCCACACACTGGGTACCAAAGGAGACCCACCCAGCCCAGGGGCACCAGGAGCACCCTGGGCCAGGGGGGACTCCTCCAGCCGGGACACACCACCTCTGCGAGGTGGGCTTCCCCCCTCAGCTCAACTCCACACTGCCTAGGGAAGGGGCCTGGACTGTCACTGATGTCCCCGTGCCCCTTCCCTGGCTCAGCTCCAAGCTGCCCTGGCACCATGGGCCAAGGGCAAGTGGCATGGCAGCCCCCGGGGTGCCCTCCAGCAGGGGTATGGATGACACCCAGGCGCAGTTACCTCGACGTCAGCAGCAGCAATGTAGCAACACATGCCCAGGGCTGTGGCACACTGGTGACAGACAGGGGGAAAAGGCAGTCAGAGGCGGCACTGCTGGGCCAGATCCAGCACCCATCCAAGGGGAAGCAGGGTCAGGGTGTCCCTGCTTTACCCCAGTGCTCTCCACAGCACCCAGTCCTGCTGCCCTCCCATGACCACAGGGATCCCCGAAGGCATCGCCCAGGCTCTCCCCACCGCCAAGGTGTCCCTGCGCCCAGGAAGAAAGGGGCCAGGCCTTACACTCTGCCGGGCACCAGGGCTGGCCGTGCTGTCTGTCAGGACACTGACGAGCAGGGGCTTCAGGCTGCGAAACACCTCTTCACCCTCCGGGCCAGAGCCCATCTGGAGGCAGAGGAGGGTGAGGACAGTGCCCGCCAGCGCCTGTTCCTCCCCTTTACCTGCGGGCAGCACACGAGACCTCCCTCAGACACTGGTCACCAGCCCCGCCACCCCTAGTCCCAGCGCCTGCCTGCACCCACACCTTTCTTGAGACACTTCTCCAGGGAGTCGGTGAGCGTGAGGCGGCGCTCCAGCAAGAACTCGGAGAGGGTTTTGGAGGAGAAGGCCAGGCGCAGGCTCTGCAATGCCGCCTGCCGTGTCTTGGCGCTGCAAGAGACCGCAGGAGGTCACGGGGTGGGGTGGCCCGGCCCGGGACGAGGCATGGCCCTGCCTGTGGCTGGCAGCGGCGGCAGGGACGGGCAGCGGGCCAGGCGTGCCCACGGCGGGGGGGGTGACAGCCGCTCCTCACCTCTTATCCAGGAGGTTGTCCATGTGCTCCTTCAGCCTGTCCTCTGCCTCCTCCTCCTGGCCTTGCTCCCCCGCCGCCTCGCTCCCTGCCGGGGTGGCACCCACGTCACGGCAGTGCCCAGGCACGAAGGTGGGGGGGGGGTGGGGTGTCCACGGGTAGGGGGGAGACAGCAGCAGCACCGCCACTCACGGGGGGGACACAGAGGGGGACAGGGGGCAGCCCCCGGGGCTCACCTGCGGCCTCCTCGGCGGGGCTGGCCCCCTCGCTGGCGCTGCTGCAGTGGCTCAGCACCTCGCTGCTGGCCTCCTCCTCGCTGGCGGGCGAACCCGTCCGGGCGCTGCCGGGGCCACCTGCGGGAGGTGGGGAGGGGGATGGGGAAGATGGCGACAGGCTCCTGTCAGCCAGGCCGCACGGGGGAGAGGCGGCGCGGCGGCCGCCAAACCGGAGGTCCGAGGCCTGTGCGAGTCCCCGCGCCCCGCTGCAGGGCAGGGCATGGCATGGCGGGGCGGCCCGACCCGGTGGTCCCCGCGTCCCCGTCGCGTCGCGTCGCGTCGCCGCGGCGCGGCCCCCCCGGCCCCCGCCACCCGGCCTCCCCGGTCCGCCGCCTTCCCGCCCTGCACCGCGCCCGGGACCCCCCCCCCACTCACGGCGCGCGGCTCGGCGGGAGCGCGGCATGGCCGCCGCGCGCGCGGACCCCGCGCCCCGCCCCTGGCGGGAGGCCCCGCCTCTGGCCCCGCCCACGGGACCGCCCCCTGCCCCGCCCCCGACCGCGCGGCCCCCTGGGAGCGCCCGTCGCCCTCTGCGCATGCGCCCCCCGGCGGGGTGGAGGACCGCCGCTCTCGGCGGGCGGCTCCGGGGGATCGTCACCGTCCGCGCCCGCGTCCCGGCCCTGCCCTGTCCCCGTCTCACCCCGGCCCCGCCCCCGCCGCTGACCTGTCCCTGACCGGTCACTGTCCCCGTCCTGCTGCTGCCACTGTCCATGTCCCTGTTCCCACCCCTGGCCGTCACTGTCCCTGCCCATGTATCTGCCCGTATCCCTCCCGCCCCTGCCCGTATCCCTGTCCCTGGCCATATCCCTGCTTGTGTCCCTGCTTCTGTCCCTGCCCCCACACCTTCCTGTATCTCTGCCCCTATCCCTGTCCCATCGCCATTGCCACCCCTGGCACGTCACCGTCCCTGCCCACATCCCTTCTCCTGCCCCTGCCTGCATCTCGTGAGGAAAATCTCATTCCCTAGCTATTGTACCAATTAGTCGTTATAGTATGGAATGGTACGAACTTTCTTAAGATCTGTGTATATTTACATCGTATACTGCGTAGTTACGGTTCAGCAGGCGTGGCTGCAGGACACCAGCTCATTGCGAGGAGGAGGAGGAGGAGGAGGAGGACAGCCCCACCCCGAAGGGAGAAGGCCACCCCTGGACTCCCGAGAGAAGGCCAGCACTCCAGCCCCTCCGACACCCCCCAAGACCCCTCCCGAGACCCTCACAGATAAATACCTGTAGCAAGACGGACTCCAGGGACACCCGGGCGAGGAAAAGGCCGCCGCCGCCATAGAATTGGAGTGGCTTTGCGAAGGAGGGGTGGGGGCGTGGGGGTGGGTAAGTAGGGATTGGCCAACTTGTGCTGTACCCCAGTGCTTGGGGGGGGGTGAGAACCGTGTGTGACACCACGTTTGGGGTGCCCCCGTTTGGCTGGGGCACACCATGGGTGCAAATAAAGAACAACTCTGGTTCTTGCCTTGGCATCCTGGCCTCGCTCCTCGGGCCGCAGGGGGTCAGGTGCGAAATGTTTGTGACAGACAAACACAAAAATGTTTGTGACACAAAACCCTGCCCACAGCTCTGCCCCTGCCTCTACCCCATCCCTGCATCTGGCCCTGTCCCTTCCCCTCTCCCTGCCCACATCCCTGCCCGTATCCCTGTCCCTGCCCCTGCCTGCACACCTGCCCGTATCCCTGCTTCTGTTCTTTTCCCTGCTCCTGCTCCTGCCTGTATCTCTGCTTCTGTCCTCATCCCTGCCCCTGCCTGTATCCCCATCCCTGCCCAAATACCGGCTCCTGTCCCTATTTCTACCCCCACCGCCGTCACTGTCCCTGCCCATAACTGCCCATATTCCCGTCTGTCTCTGCCCCTGCCCACATCCTTGCCCATATCCCTGCCCCTGCCTGTACTCCTGCCCCGGTCCCTGCCCTGTTGTCACCCAACACTAAGGGGACACCCATCCTTGCTCCTGCCCAAATCCCTGCCCCAGCCATATGGCTGACCCTGCCTGTACCCCTGTCCCTGTCCCTGCCCGTACCCTTATGTTGGGGATTAAAATAGTTCACTTACAGAACATTAGAATTAATGGTGTGATCACTTAATATTAGGTTGAATAGAAACTTGAGTGGCTTTACTTGGCACAAGCGGCTTTACTTGGCATGAGTGACTGGAGCGTGGAAGTCTTGGGCCGCAACCCGTAACTGAACTTCAGTTGAACCTTTGCTTAGTCAAAAAGGGGAAGAACTGGGAGGCGCGCACAAAGACGTAAACTGGAGCAAGCCTGTAACTGAAGGAAAGGACTTTCCCAGAAAGAGAGAAACCATTCTATCTGAAGTCAACAGAAGACAGGCGATACCCAAGTGCAGATAAGATGGGAGGATGATGAAACTGCGTGACGCAATAAAATTGGAAAGATGATACTCCAGTCATGATAGAGGAAAAAGGGGCTATTAAACAAACTGTTTGCACAAAAAGCCCACGCATGTCGTGCAGATGGACACATAAACACCTTGTGTAATACATTGTGAGGCCATAAAAGGCACAGGGAAACAACCGAGAGGGGTCTCTCTTCGGAGACGCGCTGCCAGAGCTGAAATAAACCGACTTCGCGGCAGCCCCCGGGGTCCGAGCGCTTCTTTACAGCCGGAGGCGAAGACTGTCCCCAGCCGCAGCCAGACCCTCTCTGAGGAGGCGTTTAGAAAGCGACGGGGTCCAGCCTGCACCCCGCGGGGACGGCCAGGGCAGGGGCAGAGCCACCGCAGCGGCACTTTTGCACTTTCGTTTCCCGCCGGTGAAATCAGAAACCGAAACGGGGGCACAAACCGAAACTCCCGTTTCCCGGCCCCGCCGCAACCGGCGCTTAAGGCAGCACGGGCAGCAGCGTCCTGCCCGTACCGCCCGCCGCTCCCGCTGCCGGGGGGGATACCAGGACCCCCGGTGATGCTGGCACCAGCCACGTCCCATTGCCGGGGGTGACACCAGCACCCCTGGTGATGCTGGCACCAGCCATGTCCCATTGCCAGAGGTGACACCAGGACACCTGGTGATGCTGGCACCAGCCACGTCCCATTGCCGGGGGTGACACCAGCACCCCTGGTGATGCTGGCACCAGCCATGTCCCATTGCCGGGGGTGACACCAGGACCCCCCAAGTCATGCTGGCACCAGCCATGTCCCATTGCTGGGGTGACACCAAGTCCCACAGTGGCACTGGCACTGGCTGCATCTCATTGACTACAGTGATACCAGGGCTTCTGGTGACGCTGGCCCCAGCCACATCCCATTGCCCCTGGGGTGATACCAGGGCCTCTGGCAGCACCAGTCACATCCCAAAGGCGGTGGTGACACCAGGACCTCTGATGGCACTGGTACTGGCCATGTCCCATTGCCTGTGGTGACACTGTGCCACCAGCACCAGCCACATCCCAGTGCTGGCTGTATCCCAGCCTGGACACTTGAGCCCCCAGCGCGGGCACAGGCAGGTACTGGGGCAGGCAGGGCACCCCCAGACCCAGGCAGGACCCGGCGCAGTGTCCCCATGGTGGGATGCTGCCTCCGGCCAGCTGGGAACCCAGGGGAGAGCCTGTGCCACCACAGACACCCTGGGCTATGAGGTCCTGCAGCACCCCAGACCCAGTCTGCAGGCAGCTGCCTGCACTGCCACTGCCACTGCCACTGCCACTGCCACTGCCACTGCCACTGTTGCCCCTCAGCCGGGTGCCGGGGTGATGGCCGTGCCGCGCAACCCCTCCTGCCCTCTCCCAGCCCCCGCGGCGGGGGCACCGGGGGCACCCTGGGGACCCCCCGGGCAGCCAGGACCAGGGGCCAGGGAAAGGTGAAACCCCGGGGGCCAGTGCCACCTTAACTTCCCGGCGATGACGCCATCGGGGTGGTGTCTCGGGAGGGTTTAAAAGCTGCTGCAGGCAGGAGCAGGCAGAGGGTTGTAGGCAGGCAGGCTGGTAGGTGTGGGCAGAGGGAGCGACCACAGCTGGCAGGATGGACACGAACGGGCTGACGACGGTGACCGCCAACAAGTTGGACACCTGGATCATGGACGTCCTGCAGCCCAGCACGGTTTTCAGCAACCAGGTGAAGCAGACGGTGAAGCAGATCTGTGACTTTCTGAAGGAGGACTGCTTCCTGAAGGACACCAACATCCATGTCAACAAGACTGTCAAGGTGAGCACTGCCCAGCGTGGGGACCAGACAGCACCCCTTGCTGCCACCCTTCCCTCTGTCCTGCTGCTCCAGCTCATGCCCTGCCTCAGTTTCCCCTGGCAGTCCCAGGAATGGTGGCAGGCGATCCCTGTGCCGAGGGGCAGCCATGCCAAGCGGGCAGAGCATCTCTCCGCAGGGCGGCTCAGCAGGCAAGGGCACAGCCCTGCGCAACAACTCCGACGCCGACGTGGTGCTCTTCCTCAGCTGCTTCTCCAGCTACGAGGAACAGAAGGAGAACAGAACGCGTATCCTGGATTTGATCAAGAGTAGGCTGCACGCCTGCAGGAAGAGCCTGACGTTCACCGTGTCCATCAGCGAGCCCCGGTACAAGGGTCCTGGCAATACACGGCGCTCCCTCAGCCTCACTCTCCGCTCCAAGCAGAACTCTGAGTCCACCGACGTGGACATCCTGCCCGCCTATGATGCCTTGGGTAAGGGCTGCAGGCTGGTGTGGGGCCAGGCTGTGGTGTCAGTGCTGGGATGGCTCTCACCCTCCTTCTCGCCCCGCAGGGCAGATAAGCCGAGACACCTGGATGAACGCAAATTTGTATGAAGCGGCATACACGGAGCTTCTGAGAGCCAACAGTGGCCCCGGGGAGTTCTCCCCCTGCTTCACTGAACTGCAGAAGAAGTTTGTGAAGCGTTTCCCAGCCAAGCTGAAGAGCCTCCTGCGCCTGGTCAAGCACTGGTACAAAGAGGTGAGGGGCTGCCTGGCTTCCCTGGTACCCACCGTGCACCCGCCCCAGCCAGCTCTCACCCCCGCCCCCATCTTCTCTGCAGCGGGTGAAGCCACGGTACCGCAGCGAGGACCTGCCCCCCAAGTATGCTGTGGAGCTGCTGACCATCTATGCCTGGGAGCAGGGCACAGGCTCCAGCGAATTCTTCGACACGGCCGCGGGCTTCCGTACGGTGCTGGAGCTGCTGTGCCAACACCAGAAAATCTGCGTCTACTGGGAGACATGCTACTCGCTCCAGCACAGCCAGATCGGCGCTCACGTGAAGAGCCTGCTGCGCAAACCCCGGTAAGTACCGCACCCGGTGGGAACCGTGCCACCAGCCCCGCAGCACAACTTGGGGCTGATGGCAGCGCCCACCTTCTGTGTTTGCAGCCCCATCATCCTGGACCCCGCCGACCCCACGGGGATCCTGGGCCAAGGCAGTAAGTGGAACCTGGTGGCGCAGGAAGCTGCCCGTGACCGTTCGCTGCCCTGTGTCAGCACCGTCCAGCCCTGGCCTGTGCAGGTAAGGCTGCCGGTACCTGCAGCCATCGCGGGCCCCCCAGCCCCTGCCGGCTTTGCCCACCCACTCTCCTGTCCCCGCAGCCAGCCCAGCCCGTGACGATTGAGGTGAAGCAGCTGGCAGGCACCAGCCTGAGAAGGACCGTCAGCCCGTACACCACCATTGGGCAGCTGAAGGAGATGATCGAGCAGCAGTGGGGCATCCCTCCGTACATGCAGCGCCTGGCACAGCAGGAGCCAGTGGGGAGCATCCTCGCCCTGCAGGATGGCGAGACCCTGGCCACCTATGGCATCTTCTACAGCACCACGCTGATGCTGTTGCAGACTGAGCCCCAGCTGATGGAGGTCTTCGTGAAGGATGACAAGAACCGGATCACCACCTACAGGGTGCGCCCCACTGACACCGTCTGGCAGCTGAAGCAGCAGATCCACAATCAGAGGGGGCCTCCCCCTGACCAGCAGCGCCTGACGTACGAGACCAGGGAGCTGGAGGATCGGTACACGCTGGCGCACTACAAAGTTCAGCCCAGGAGCACCATCTTCATGCTCCTGCGGCTCCGGGGGGGTGCAGGCTCCCGGCACCCCCAGTTCCCTGCCTGCTCGCCCTCCTGAACATCGTCCCTGGCACCAGCAGATTCTCCTGTACCCCCCCCCCCCCCCCCCGCCCCAAGCTCCCCCATGTCGTACTGGAAATAAATGCCTTGGTAGATCCTTGTGCTGCTCACTGTGTTGGGGACAGTGCCAAGTGGCACCGGGGAGGGGGCAGTAAGGGGGGACTCTATTGGGATGAGGGAGGGACATCAATGCCACCGGCTGCTGGGTCGGGGGTGCCAGCGCGATGCCAGCTGGACCTCAGGAAAAATACAGCTCCATCCTCTGCCTGCTCCTGCCTGCAGCGGCTTTTAAACCTTCCCGGACCACCACCCGATGGTGTCACTGCCACGAAGTTAAGGTGGCCCTGGCCCCGGCCCCGGGGCTTCGCCTCCACCGGCCCGGCTCCCTGGGGGGCTACTGCCCAGGGTCTCCCCTGGGTTCCCAGCTGGCCGGAGGCAGTGTCCCACCACGGGGACCTGCTCGGGTTTGGGGGTGCCCTGCCTGCCCCAGCGCCTGCCTGTGCCAACGCCGGGGGCTCAAGTGTCCGGGCTGGGGCGCAGCCAGCGATGGGACGTGGCGGGTGCCGGTGTCACCAGGGGAACCTAGTGCCAGCACAGCCAGTGGGAGGCAGCAGACCCTGAGGTCACCTCCTGTCACTGCCTTAAGCGCTGGGCTGTTAACAACAGGAAAACACCAAGTCAAGTTTCGGTTTTCATCTTCCAGAAACAAAAACGCAGGGAGCTGTAAGCCTGGGGGAACCCCACCGGCCTTGCCAATATCCCTGCGGGATGTGCCCCCCCCATTCCAAGCACCCAGCACCTCAACCCTCTTGGCTCAGGGTGCCAGCGGGGCTCCCCGCTGCAGCTCCCCCCCGCCCCAATCCTCCCTGGGGCAGACGTGGGACCCTGGGCTGAATCCTCTGCTTTATTGTGCTCAATTAGTACAAGCTCCCCCGCGCCGCTGCTCTGCACCCGGGGCGCTGCGCACCGCCTCCATGCCCCCCCCCACCTCTCCTCCCTGGGCACCCCTCCTCCTGCTGGACCCCCGCATCCCGCCAGCGCCGGTCCTGCCCCTCCGGGGTCCCGCTCCCACCTGCAGCCCCCCCAGAACCCGAGGGTGGACCTGCTGTTCCGTACCCCCGTGGCACCATGCCTGGGGAGGGCCCCAGCCTGGCCCTGCCACCCCCACCGGGGCAGGTTTACATTCATCCGTAACAGTCGTTAATAAATATTTCGGTGACTCTGTGGCGCCGGCAGCCAGCGGGGGTCCCTCCACCGGTGCTGGAGCCGGTGGCAAGGGTGGCCAGCAGCCCCTCGAGGGGGGCAGTCAGCCCAGCTGCCCTCCTGGCCCCGCAGCCGCAGCCCCCCGCCGCTGCCCGTGCCCAGCTCCGGTGCTGCCGGCGGGGCGGCCGAGGCCGGCGGGGGGCTTTGCCCCTGCCCGCAGCCCCGCTCCTAGGCAGAGCCCGGTGCCCGGGGCCGGCCCCGGGGTCACCACGGGGATGCGCTGCGGGGGCCCCGCTCGGCCCGCGGCCCCTCGTGGGTGCGCCGGCGGCGGGCTTTGCGGGGCTCCTCACCCTGCCCACGGCCAGGGGGTCCGGCGTGAGCGCGGGGGGGCAGCGGGGGTCTCGCCCGGCTCCAGAGCCGCTGGCAGACCCTGTCTGCGGGTCCCAGCGGCGGGCGCTCCACCAGCTGGAGGAAGTCCTGGTACCAGACCTTGCGGCCAGGGGGCCCAGCGGTGAGCTGGGGGTCTCCAGCGGGGGCCATGCCCGCTGCCTGCCGGGCACCGATCACCTCCAGGGAGAGCCGCAGCAGGGGCTGGGTGAAGCCGTGCTCGGTGGCATGGCAGATGTAGAGGCCGGCATCGGTGCGCTGCACGCTGCGCAGCAGGACGCCCCGCTCCGTCCGCACCACCCGCTCGTCCACCTGCACCTGCGGCACCCACGGGGACGGGTGGTCAGCTCAGCACGGCACGGTCCCGCCGGCGGCAGCCAGCCGGGGAAAGCCTACCTCTCGCTGTGGGTCATCTGGGGTGCGCTGGTAGGTCCAGAGGACATGGGCTTGCAGCGATTTGGGGATGCACTCCAGGAAGGCGGTGCTGCCCTCCACCCCGTAGAGCTGCTTCTGGGGCACGCTGCCCCGCCGGGGGTCTGGGGGGGACACGGCCTGGCCGTCACCCCACTGCCTCGGCAGGGCTGACCCCCAACCCCCGGTCATGTCCCAGCTCACCTTCGGAGCAGAGCATGTTGGGGTCACCGTTGCGGACGTCCTGCCGGCGGAAACGCCTGTGGGAAGGTGGTGGAGGAGCAGAGGCTGCGGCAGCAGGGCTTGTGCCCCTCACCCTGGCCTCAGGGCAAGCTGGCAGCCCCAGCACTGCACCTTGGCACCTCACCTACCTCTTGGTGTTGTGCACGTAGCGGGTGCAGGCGGTGCCATCCCAGGCGCAGTATGGGTCCCGAGCCAGGCAGCACTCGGCGCAGGCTTTGCCGTAGGCGCCGCAGCGGTGCAGGGGCAGCTGGGCCAGCGCCGTGGCTGAGCCGGCATAGAGCTGTTGCTGTGGGACGGGGAGGGGGGGGGGGGGAATGTGGTGCTGAGCACCCCTGTGCTGTGGCACGGGGCCAGGCAGAGCCACGGGGACCCACCTGGGGTCCCCCCCCTTACCCGCTTGGAGGAGAGCTGCAGGCTGGTGATGGGGGAGGCGTCCTGCGGGCAGAGCGCGGGCAGGAGTCAGGGTGTGTGGGAGGGACGGAGGCATCCGGGCTGCCAGCTCCCACGTCCCGGCAGCTGGAACACCCTGGCACGACCCGGAGCGTGGGCAGCACAAGGGGGTGCCGGGGGAAGTCCGACTTGGGGGGCGCGGGGCCCCTCCCCTCACCTGGAAGACCTGTAGCTCCTCCAGCAGCAGCGGCTCCATGCGGTACCAGCTCTCCTTGGGCACCGAGACCACCTTCAGCACCGTGCCCACGTCTGCGGGCAGGGAGGGGTGAGGCCGGGGGTCCCACCCTTGGCACCCCCCAGCTCTCACCCCCTGCCCCAGCCCCAGGGTCTCCACGTGCCTGTGCCGATGAAGAGGACGTCGTAGTGGCCATCGGCGGCGGCGACGCGGTCCACGGCGATGCGGGTGAAGGTGTAGGGCACGGCAGCTTGCAGGAAGAGGGGGCGCTGGCCGTGGGGCAGCACCGGGTTGTACATCAGCGGGTGGTGCCGGGCAAACTGGATCACCTCGTCTGGGAAGTCCTTGGTGGAGCCGAAGGTGCCGAAGGTTTTGCTGGGGCACTGCAGGGAGGCAGCGCTGACTGAGCGGGGGTCTCACCGCCCACCTAAACTGGGTACCGGCATTCCACCGGTGGCACCGGGCGGGACACCCCCATGCCACGTACCATGCCCGGACGAGGGTACGGCACGCGCCCTTGGTACGACACCCACTGGTAGTTGGGACCCTCCTTGTGCGCGAAGGGGCCCAGGAAAGCCCGGCGGATGTCGGCCATGGTGTAGACGCAGATGGCCGAGCCCTGGAAAACAGAGCTGGCGGGAGAGAGAGGGGATAACGTGAGGGGCGAGGGGGGCACCACCGGGCATGGGGGGGCGATGAGGTGGGGAGGGGGCTCGACCTGGAGGTGGAGAAGACAGCATAGACCAGGGGGTTGCGCTTGTCCCTTGTCTGCAGCAGGAAAACGTCCCCTACAAGGAGGGAGGGCATCAGTGCCACCCCGACATGCCAGGGATGCCCATGGCCACCCCCGGCCCCCTGCACTCACGGAGCTCATCGAAGTGGGTGTCTGCCCCATCAGGTCCCGGCACTGCACAGACGAGCCGAGCCTTCAGGAAGGTCGTCCACTTGTTCACCAGGCTGCGCTGCCCGCCCACGTCGTTCTGCCGGCGGAGGGAGAGTACCGATGTCAGCAGCGACGCGTGGCAGCCAGGGGCACCCCCGGCCCCCAGCCCGCCCGCCCGCGGGTGCTCTCACCCGGCAGATCTGGCCGATGCGGGCGAAGCTGGTCTTGCCCAGCCCCTGCTGCCGCTCCACCGCCGTCTCCCGAAAGAAGAAGTAGATCTTGTCATCGTCGGGGTCCTCGCTCTCCGGCACCCAAAAAACAGCCACGAACTTGGGCTCTGGGGGCAGAGGGGTGCCGCCTCCAGTGCTTCTGCTAGCCCTGCTCCCCGGGGACCCTGGGGACCCAGGAGGGTGCAGACCCCCCCTGCCCGGCCGTGGGGCACAGGCAGGGTGAGGGTGGGACCCCTCTGGGCACCGGGAGTCTGCGGGGGGCACAGGGACCCCCCCACATCACCCTTCACAGGCAGCGGAGGATGGGGTGCAGCTGAGCCCGGAGGACTCATTGCCCCGATGCCTCCAGGGAGCAGCGATGCCGTGCCGGTGT
The DNA here is from genome assembly GCA_017639485.1 of Pluvialis apricaria. Classification (NCBI taxonomy): domain Eukaryota; kingdom Metazoa; phylum Chordata; class Aves; order Charadriiformes; family Charadriidae; genus Pluvialis; species Pluvialis apricaria. The sequence goes on from CM030016.1 coordinate 17,247,103, forward strand.
GCCGGTGGCCCCGCCGCCCTCCCGCTCCCCGGCACTGACCGTTGAGCCAGCGGGAGTCGTGCTGCTCGGTGCGGATGGAGGGACGCCGGCCCAGGCTGCGGAAGATGGTAAAGTCCCGGCCCATCAGATCAGTGGCCACCCCGGAGTAGAGCTCCTCGCCTGGCAGGCACCGAGGGAAGTGTTACGGGGGACCCCCCGGCACCCCCCCCTACGCCGTGGCCGTCCCCCTGGTGCTGCGCTTGGCTGTCCCTTACCCACAAGGACGGAGGCGGCTGCGTGCCGGGGGTCGTAGGGGCTCTTCCCCTTGCCGTCCTCGGTGTGCCGGGGGTCCAGCTTGAAGATGGGCTCCTGGAGGGGGGTAAGGATGGGAGGCAGGGGGTTGGCGGCAGCGGGGGCCGGCGGAGGTGCTGGGTGGGGGGGCTCACCTCCGCGTGCTGGCCGGCCTCCACAAACGCACAGACGGGGTGGAAGGCGCCGGTGCCGCAGGCATACAGGTGGGTCCGGTTGTAGGGGTGCAGGATCTTCACGAAGTTCATGCACTCAGCCTGGGGGCGGAGGACACGGGGAGGCGGCGATGGGGCAGCCCCCTGGCATGCCCCGGCACCCCTCCCCGCTCAGTCCCCCGGCACTCACGGTGATGTCCTTGCCAGCCCAGTTGCACTCCTCCCTCCACTCCACCGGCGCCGGCCAGTAGATCTGCGGGGGGAGAGGGAGACGCTCACAGTCCCGGGGTGCGCCCGGGGACACCCAGCTGAGGCGTCCCAGTCCCTACCCATTACCTTCCTGTCCCGCTGGCTGATGTCGTCCAGGGCCAGGGAGAGGAGGTGGTTCTGGGCGCCGGCGAAGAGGCGGCCGCGCTCCTCGTCCAGCAGCAGGGCCTCGTAGCAGCAGGAGCGCTCCAGCGTGAAGAGGCGCAGCCCGTGGCGAGCCCGCAGCTCTGCCGTGACCCACCAACACTGCTCAGCCCAGCCCTACCACGGCACCCGCCGCTGCCCGGCACGCTCCCCTGCACCGAACGCACACCCCGGGGGAAACCTGGGTCTGGCCATGGCCCCCCCTGCCACGCCACCCCTTCCCCCAAACCTGTCCCACTGGCTTGACCGGGTTCACCGACCCTGTGCCGGCACAGCATCCATTGCCACACCAGCCTGACACCCACCCCTGCGCTGCCCAGCGCCCATCCCCATGCCGGCCCGGCACCCATCCCTGCACCACCCACCCCAGCTGCAGGCGGCGAGGGAGAAGGGGCCATTCCCTGCCCCGCGGAGCTAATCCCACCGCGGCGGGAACAAACAGCCCTTTGTCCAGCTGGGAGGAGAGTGCTCGCCGGGACCTGCCGCTGGACAAAGCCCCCCGCGCCGCGCTGAAGCCTGTGGGGTGGCCAGCTGGGACGTGGCACCGGCTCCCTGGCCGGCACGGTGTCCCTGCTGGACATGGCACAGCCGGGACTGGAGAGTGCCGCTGCGGCGCACCGCAGTGGGACAGGCACCTGAGCCGGCACATGCCAGGGGCCAAGAGCAAAAGCACAGCCCCAAGGGCAGGCAGGTGGCCCTGGGGGGCCTGGCATCAGGTGAGGAACCTGGCAGCCCATGCCAATGCCGGGCAGCCCATGGGGAGGGTAGCACCGGTGCCGGTGAGGCGGCAGTGCCGGGGTTTCACACCCCTCCCGCCACGCTGCCTACCCCCCGGCCCCCGGCCCCAAGGATGCTCCTGTCTCCCGGGACAATGCTGGGTGCTGACGCGGCACCAGCGCACCCACACCCGACCCCGCGTCCCCCCACCCTGCCCGTGTCCCACGCTCACCGGAGAAGGCCAGCTTGAGGCGGGGGGTGGCAGCAGGCGGTGGGCGGCCGGCGTCGGCGGGGCCGCGCAGCAGGAGCAGGAGCAGGAGCAGCGTGCGGCTCATGGCCGGGGTCTGGCTGGCGGCCCCGCGGCTGGGGCAGAGAAGCGAGACCTCAGCTCGGGTTACAGCCCCCCCCTCCATCCCCCCCATCCCCAGACTGCGACCCCTCCCCGCGCTGGCGCTGCCGATGGGATCCGGAGAGCCCCAAGCATCAGCACAGGGCAAACCCCGCGCAGCACGAAGGGACCCCCCCTCACCGGGCTTGACCCAGTGATTGTGAGGGGGACGCGGGTCAGCTGCATCCCTCCACGGGTTTTAATACCCCGTTAATCTGATCCTGAACCAAACGGGCTCCAGGAGCAGCCCTCCCCCTCCTGCCCATGGGGAAACTGAGGCAGCCCGGCTGAGCAGCACCCGGCCCACCCCGCGCCTGCCCGAGCCCCGTCGGCAGGAGGGCGCTGGGCTCTGGCCGGTCCCGCCGGCAAGCACAGAACTGTCCTGCGGGGACTGGGCGAGCACCGGGGTGGTGCCAGCCAGACAGGGCACCCCAGACTGGCAGCAGGCTCCCGAGCACCAGACAAGCTGGCCATCGTGGGAGTCATGGGGTCCCGTGCCTCAGTTTCTCCCACTGCTACAGCCCCCACCATTTGAGCCCCGGCGCTCCTTGTATCGCCCTGAGAACGGGAGCTGTGTTTGGGGGTGCTCTGGCCGAGCAGGTGCCCACATCCCCTGGAGGGGCCCACACTGGTGTGCCCACCACCCTCATGGGTGCCCACCATGGGGTGGGGGAAGAGCTCCTCTGGCTCCAGCACCGGCACGCTCTCCCCCGGGGAGCGGGAGACGATGGTTATCGTGAGCATCACGCCAACACGCAGCTCCCCACCTCGCCCGCCGGCCACGCCGCGGCAGCCCCGGGCAGCTGCAGGCAGCCAGGACGTGCCAGCCGGCACCTCCCTGCGCCGCGTGCGAAGCACAAGCCCGGCCACGCCGGTCATCGGCCCCCGGCGTAGCCGACAGGTTTCACCCATGCCGCAGCCACCGGGGCCTCACCGAGACACCGGTGATGACCAAAGCCTCACCACGGCACCAGGGCTCGGTGCAACCACCCCAAGTTCTGCTGCCCCGCTCAGGCACGGTGTGAGCCAGGCCGCGGTGGGTGCCGGGCCAGGAGGGCACATGTGCGTGGCAGTGCCCGGCACAGATCTGGGCACGTCTACCTGCTGCCCAGCACGGCCAGCCGGGGCTTGCCCTGGGCTCCTGCGGGCAGGGGCAGCCCCGTCCCGGGCTGGCGGGGGGGGAGCGGGTCCCGGGTGGGCAGCGGGCAGTGGGCAACGGGCTGCGGGCAACGGGCAACGGCCCCGGCCGGGCGCAGTGCCGCGGGCTGGGCTGCCCGGCGGCCTGGCGTGAGGGCGACAGGCGGTAATGGCATTTCCAGAGGCGCCTGGACGGGGCGGGGGACCCGCCGGGCTCTGCCAGCCCCTCCCGGCTGCCGGCCAGCCAGGGCCGTGGCGGGGACACCGGGGGTCCTCCCGCCTGCCTGGCACCTGCCAGCCCCCGCCGAGGGGCCAGGGCAGACCCCCCGGGGCACGGACACCCCACGCCGGCTGTCCCGGCACGATGCTGACGCGGGGCGGGGGGGGGGGAGCAGGTTGAGGGGGTGGGCGGGCAGCAGCGGCAGCACCGGGGACCCCCGGTGCCAGCACTGCCAGATCCAGCCCCCGTGACCCCCGGTGCCAACCTCCTCCTCAGCCCCGGCACGGATCCAACCCCCGAGACCCCCGGCGCCAGCCTTGGCAGCCCCAGCCCCCCGGTGCCGGCCGGGACACGGACACCGCCGCCAGCTCCCCCCCCGCCCCGGTGCCAGCTCGGACAGACCCCCGACGGCAGCGCAGAGACACCGGCCCGGGACACCCTCCTCCCCCCTACGTCGTACCGGCCCCGGCAGCCCCCCGGCCCCGGCAGCCCCCGCACCCTGCCCGGCCCCCGGCACCCACCTGGGTCCCGGCTCGGCTCGGCCCGGCCCCGCCCTCCGCGTCCGCCGGGAGAGGGAGCGGGGCGGGGCGGGGCGGGGCACGGCCCGGGGGCACGCGCACACGCACACTCGTGTGCAAACACGCGCACACGTGCGGGCAGCCGCGCCGCACAAGCGGCCAGGCGCCCTGGCGCCGCGCGCGCGCTCACGGGCGCTCGCACACGCGTGCACGCACAGGCGCTCACGCACGTGCAAACACACACACCCACACGCGTGTGCAAACGCGCGCACCCCCACACACACACGCGCGCGCGCGTGCAAACCGACCTGCGCAAAAAACACACGCGTGCAGAACCCCCCCGGGCACACACACACACACACACACACACAGCCGTGCTGCTGCCACCCACGCATGGCCCACGGTGACACCCGCGGGGACACCCACTGCCCCCCCCCCCGGCGCAGAGCTGAGCGCGCCACGCTCAGCACACGAGTGGCTCAGCACACGAGTGGCTCAGCACACGAGTGGCTCAGCACACGAGTGGCGGGGCCACCTCGCCCCTGGGGCGGGCAGCTGCCGGCCTGCCCGGGCGTGGGGTGCCGGGGTCTGTGCTGGGGTGTGCTGGGGCCATGCTGGGGGGGGGGCACTGGGGGCCGTGCCGGGGCGGGGGGGCCTGGTCCTGCGCCCCGCTCAGCTGCAGCCCAGATGTCTGGCCCGGTCCCAGCCCGGAGCAAACAAAATTCCTCCGCTGCCTCCCATTTTCCAGCCGCCGCTGCCAAGAATAGCAAGTGCCGAGCGGTGCCGGCAGCGGGGCCACGCGCGCCTCGGCGGGCAGGGCTCGGGGCCGGGGGACACACACACACGGGCTGTCCTGTGGGCCACCCCTTGCCTTGTTCCCGTTGTGTCCCGTCCCGTCCCCCCCGCCCTCGCCCCTGGCTGTCCCTACCTGCGGCTGCAGGAGTCCAGGAGGGCAGGTCCAGCATGAGTGGGGAGGCAGGGGTGCGGGCAGCGGGTGCAGGCAGGTGCAGGATGAGGGGGGAGGCGGGGGGGGGGTGAAGGCAGGCAGCGGGTGCAGGCAGGTGCAGGTGCAGGCAGAGGGCCGGCGCGGGCAGGCAGCGGGGTCAGCAGGCAGGCGCAGGCAGGCCAGCAGCAGGCAGGAGGAGCCGTGCCAGGCAGAGTGCCCCGGCGATGCCCTTCCGTCTCGCTGCCGGTAACCCGCCCGGGTGCACCGGCGTGCCGGAAGGCTGGTGGCACCCTCTGTCCCGTCCCCCTCCTTGTTGTACCGTGGTGCCAAGCGCCAGCTCAGCATCACGGGCAGCAAGGGGGATGGGGACAGCAAGGGGACAGGGAGCTGCTGGCACTGGTACGGCAGGGGTTACTTTGCCCGTTACTTTGTCCGGGCACTGCAGCAGGACTTTGGGCTGGGTGGCCCCCACAGGGTTGGGCACGGCGTCCCTGTCCCCACCATCCCAGCCTGCCGGAACGGCAGGCTGGGATGGTGGGGACAGGGACGCCGTGCCCAACCCTGCACAGTAGACACCTTCCCTTGTTGTGCCAGCACCGTGCCTCAGTTTCCCTTCACCCAGCTGGGACCTTTCTCCCCAGCGCCACTCCCGGCACACGTGGCGAGGTGGCTGGGTGGCATCACTGTCACCCCAGCCCCGGAGCCCTGCGGGGGGATCTCTCCGGCAGCAGCTCCGCCTGGAGAAACCATCAGGCGTCAGAAGGGCCGGGCTTCCATCCCGGAAAAAAACGGCGCAGGAGGGATGCGCCACGTCACCCGCCGGCCACCCCTTCCCACCCTTGCCGGGTGTTCCTGGCAAGCGCTGAAGCCACTGGGCGCTGGCGCGGTGACGGTCCCCAGCTGGAACGGGCATCACCACCGGCATCCCGCCCACATCCCCGCGCTCGCTGCCAGCCCCGTGGAGGGCGGCATGGCCGGGTGCCAGTGGCCTGGCTCCCTGCCAGCGCGGGGGTGTCACCGCCGGCAGCGCAAGCAGGTGCCGGCACCTTTGCTCTTTGATCCCTTCCCCGCCGCTGGTGGATCCGCACCCAGGGATTGCTGCCTCGGCCAAATCTCCCCCAGCGGTTCCGGCTCCGGTGAGCATCGGTAGCTCCGCTGGCAGCGCCTGAGCCCCCAGCCATGTTTGCGGTAGGAAACGGCTCCTCTCCGCCTCCGCGGGGCTACCGGGGACGGCACGGTGGCAGGCAGTGGCCAACGGCTCCTGCACCTCCTGTGCCAGTGGGCGAGCCAGCACGGCGCAGGATGAGTCCGTGGCATTGGGTGGGTGACCAGGACCAGCGGCTGCTGGAGAACCCACATGGAGGGAGAAAGGCCGGGATGGTCACTCGCTAGCCCCTGGGACGGAGACAAATCCTGCACCCCAAGCGGGAGCAGTACCTCGCCGGGAGAGCCCTGGTGATGCTGTGGGGACCTGTGCGGTGACCCAGAGCGAGTGAAGCTGCAGGGTGGCCCCCCATCTCCCTGGAGGCTGGGAAGCAGCCCTCCGCCCCTGTGGAGCCACCATGGCCGGGGCCAGGCAAAACCCAGTGGGACAAGGCGAGATGCATCATGCGAACTGGTGCCATAGGTGTCCCTGTGCCACCTGGGCTTGGCACAGCCCTGCTCCCAAGCCAAGAGATGTGATTGTGCAGTGGGGGTGGCCTTTGCCAGCACTCCTGGTGACACTGCCACCTTGCCCGAGGGGAGAGGAGGGAGCGGAGGGAGGAGAGGCATCCTCACCCCAGCCTGGCCTGGGCATGGGGATACTCTCCTGGAGCTGGTACCCCCTGGGCCTGGCCACCCCGAAAAGCCAAAAAAGGTGGTTTGCGATGGTACCAAAGATGTGGCTTTGGGACTCCTTTGGGACCCCCCCCAGCACAGGGCCCCTCACTGGCATGGCTCCTCCATGCCTGGCCGTGCTGGCTCCCTGTCCCAAGCCCCACTCCCCACCGCAGCCTGTGCAGGAGCGAGGTGAGCCCTGCCGTGCTGTGAGCACCACAGGGATCTCTCCCATCACCGCTTTGACGGGTGTGCCGGTGCCTCCTCGCCGGCAACCTGCCTCGGCTGTGCACTAAGGCACGGAAGGGGCTGCATGTCCCCGTGGCATGTGGTGACAAGCCACAGGTTGGCATCAGGCCTCAGGTGGCAGCCCTGGTGCAAGGGGAGGATGTGTCAGGCAGGGGACGGAGCCCATGGGGTGCCAAGCCGGCTGGCACGAGGGCTTAGGCAGGTGGCGAGCAAACGCACCCGAGCCAGCTGCATCCTCATGGTGCGGCGTGGTGGTGATGTCCTGGGGGGGACACCAGCTCAGGGCTCACATCCCATCTATGCATACAGCCCCCTGACCCTATATATACACCCCCCCACCACAGCATGAGACCCCCCACAGCAGGGACCTGCGTTGCTCCAGCGCATTCCTGCCGGGATTAGGTACCGGCTCCCGGCAGTGCCATGCCGGTGTAGCCCGGCTAATCCCTTTTTAATTGTCCCCACCCTGTGCTGGACTGAGCCAGGCCGCCCCGGGGATGTGGGGTGCTGGGTCGACCCCAGTGCCTGAGCACGTCTGGGGTATCATCATCGGGTGTCCCTGCTGTGGGACCGAGCCGTGGGGTGCATGGTGAACCTTTGGGGCGGTGAAGAAGGAGGCATCCATCCTCCCGGTGCAGTGCAATGGCTTTTCGGGAAAGGGAGCAATCCGGGGCTTCTAGTATCGCATCCTGCTGTCCCGGGGTGACCGTCTGCCCTGGGCTTCGTGGCTGCTGGCAGCCAGGCTCCGGGGCAGGCAGAGGGACTGCATCCCGTGCACTGAAAACCACTGAACTTGAAGCTCCTCAAAACCATCCCAGTGGGGCAGGAGCCTCAGCGGGGCCACGGCACGTGGGACACGGCACACAGGCTCTCTGCCACTGGCCTGGCCCTCTCTCCGTCCCGGCGGGAGGGCAGGAGAGATGCTGGCTGAGCCCCCCCGCCTGCTGCCCTGCCCCAGCCCCTCCGGCCCTGCTCTGTGCCACACCGACTGGCGGCATCCAGCTCCTCCGGGCTTTAAAAATAGGCTGGTGTCTGGTAATTTTAGCCGGGGCGTGTCTCGCTGGGAAGCACGCAGGACCATTCATCTGCTCCCATTGGCCTGGTGGCATCCGCACCCAGGGCTGATATCACCCCCTCACTGCCCGGTTGCTCATCGCTGCCCCGCGGCAGTGGCCAGCAGCACAGCCCGGCCGTGGCCACCTGGGGCATGGGCGATGCCGGGCGGGATGGCGAGGGCAGGGGAGCAGGGACAGGGCTTGCCCGGCTTCCCTTTGAGCCCACGCGCTCCCCATCAAGGGCATCTTGCCCCCAAATCTGGTGGCACAGGGGAGCGCAGCATGCCGCTGCCACGGCACCCAGCAGCGCCCAGCCCTGGCGGTGGTGGTGGGGATGTCCTGGCCCCCTGGCCTGCCCACCCTCCTCCTCTCACCCCGGCCCCCCAACAAAACAGCCACTTCAAATCGCCTCCCACGGTGCTCCCGCAGAGCCGCGGCGGCTGGGAAGGCTGGGGGGGCCACCACCGAGCATAATGCGGCTATTGACGGGCGAGCCGGCGGCCCCGGCGCGGCACAATAGGGCCTTGTCTGCCGGCCCAGCTCCCGCTCCTGCCCAGCCCGGTGCCCGGCGTCGGGCTCCCTTCTTTCCCGAACGGCTCAGAGCTCGACCAGGTACCGGCCAGGGCAAGCCCTGCCCAGGGCTGAGCCGAGAAGTGCGGTGGAGGAGCCGGGGGGTGGGAGGGCACTGGGTAAAATCCCCCTTTCCTGTAAGCCAGCACCCTGGGGAAGGGGCATCGCTTGGGAAGCCCCCCAACGCGGCTGTGCTGGCCCTGGCTGCCCCGGCGGGAACAGGGCTCGGGGGTCCCAACTCTGCCGTGGGGTGATGGGGACAAGGAGACAGCGCGTGCCCGCCATTGCCCCCGCTTCCCTCTTGGGCCCGTGTCCGAGCCCGCTGGCACCCAATACCCACTGAGGTGACACGGCGACCTGGCATCCCACCCGGGGAGCTCCACCGCCCCAGCCCCCGGACCCTATGGCCCCCCTTGGCGGGGCAGCCCGGTGCCCCGCAGCCGCCGTCTCACCTGCTACGGTGCGTGGGCTCTGCCGGAGCTTGCCTGCCTCCTCGCCCGGCGGGTAAGCCGGGGCTGCGGCTGCCGCCTGCTCTTTAAACCCCAAATCCCCGGTGTCGGGCGCCAGTGCCGCCGGCGGCGGGGGCGGAGGGAGGGGACGCAAAGCCTCGGTCCCTGCTCTCGGGGCCGGCACCAACAAAAGGCGACTGTGTCCCGTGTCCTCCCCGTGCACCCTGCGACCCAGCCGGCCACTCGTGGACAGCCCCTTGGCACCCTGGGGCTCCCCGGGGTGCCACCACCCCCTCTGCCTGCGCTGGGCAGGCGAGGGAGGCGTGGGTGAGCTCTGGGTCCCCGGTCGCAGCCGCGGAGCGTCCCGACGTCCCCAAGGAGCCGTCCCTGCCCGCTTGGTCCTGTCCCTGCCTGGAGGGGTGCCAGGGCGCCCACCGCCGTCCCCCCCACCTCATCTGCTCCGGCAAAGCCCGGCCCAGCGGGGCTGAGGGGGGAGGAAGGGGACATGGCTGCCGCCGTGGTGCCCGTGCCCGGGGGACTCACCCCGTGGGACTCCCAGAGCCCTCCCCTGCCGGGGCTACGGGGCCGGGTGGCTGCCTGCGAAGCATCCCTGTGGTCCGAAGGCCGGGAGCAGCCCGTGCCGCCTCATTAACGCGGGGTAAATGTGTAACGAGCTCTCGGGCCGGGCCAGGGCGGTTAGAGCTACACAGCCCCTCTCGCCCACCCGGCATGCCGAGGGCTGGGGCTGCGGTGGCTTTGTCCCGGCAGGAGCCGCGCAGCCGGAGCAGGAAGGAGAAGAAAGGTCCGTCTTGCGGCCGGGGTGACTTCAGCTGGAAGGAGCGGAGCGGGCAGTGCGCCGGGCTGTGACGGGAACAAGCCCGTCCCCAGAGGAGGGTGGCCCACCTGCCACCCACGCCTGCCCCTGCCTCCCCCAGGGAGGCCCAGGCTCAGCCCGGCTGCCCGCCCGCAGGGCTGAGGGCGAGAGCCGGGCTCCGCTCCGCAGTGCCTGCCGGAATGGGAGGCACCGGGCACCAATTTAATAAAAAAACAACACAGGAAACTCCATCCGAAAGGCAAAAAAATGTTTTGTTTTGTTTTGTTTTGTTTTTTTCCTGCTGTGACTGTGGCTGGGCGCTAGCACGGCTGCCCCAAGGGCTATGGAGCCTCCAACCGTGGAAACAGGCAAACCCGGCCAGGCCTGGGTCCGTGCCACATTGGTGCCATGGTAGAGCCGAGCTCTTGCCTGTGCGGCTCCTGGCCAGGCTGTCCCGCAGCTCACAGGGGTGCGGAGGCACGGCGCACCGTCCCGTGCCGAGTGGTGCCATGCGAAGCCACAGGGCGCGGTGCAGTGTTGAGCTCCACGGGGAGCTTTCGGGCAGCTGGGGGCCCCGGGGTGCGGGTAGCCTCCACCAGGGGGGGAACCAGGTGGCTCGGTCACCCCGTCCCGCAGGAGAGGATGAGAGGGGCCGGGGCTGCCCCACGGCGGGGCAGGCAGAGAACTGGGGTGCGAGTGGGGAGAGAGGGCTTTCGGGGAGACATGGGCCTGGGGTGGACACGGGTCAGGTGTCACATGAGTGTGACGGGGTGGCAGGTCCCGGGGGTGCCCAGAGGGGCCGGGCGCAGGCAGGGCGCAGGCAGGGCGCAGGCAGGGTGCAGGGAGGGCGCAGGGAGAGTGCAGGGAGGGCGCAGGGAGGGCGCAGGGAGGGCGCAGGGAGAGTGCAGGGAGGGCGCAGGGAGGGCGCAGGGAGGGTGCAGGGAGGGTGCAGGCAGGGCGCAGGGAGGGCGCAGGGAGGGCGCAGGGAGGGCGCAGGGAGGGCACAGGGAAGGTGCAGGCAGGGCGCAGGGAGAGTGCAGGGAGGGCGCAGGGAGGGCGCAGGGAAGGTGCAGGCAGGGCGCAGGGAGGGCGCAGGGAGGGTGCAGGGAGAGTGCAGGGAGGGCGCAGGGAGGGCGCAGGGAGGGCGCAGGCAGGGTGCAGGGAGAGTGCAGGGAGGGCGCAGGCAGGTTGCAGGCAGGGTGCAGGCAGGGCACAGGGAGGGTGCAGGGAGGGCGCAGGCAGGGTGCAGGGAGGGCGCAGGGAGGGCGCAGGGAGGGCGCAGGGAGGGCGCAGGGAGGGCACAGGGAAGGTGCAGGCAGGGCGCAGGGAGAGTGCAGGGAGGGCGCAGGGAGGGCGCAGGGAAGGTGCAGGCAGGGCGCAGGGAGGGCGCAGGGAGGGTGCAGGGAGAGTGCAGGGAGGGCGCAGGGAGGGCGCAGGGAGGGCGCAGGCAGGGTGCAGGGAGAGTGCAGGGAGGGCGCAGGCAGGTTGCAGGCAGGGTGCAGGCAGGGCACAGGGAGGGTGCAGGGAGGGCGCAGGCAGGGTGCAGGGAGGGCGCAGGGAGGGCGCAGGCAGGTTGCAGGCAGGGCGCAGGCAGGGCACAGGGAGGGTGCAGGGAGGGCGCAGGCAGGGTGCAGGGAGGGTGCAGGCAGGGTGCAGGCAGGGCGCAGGGAGCGCGCAGGCAGGGCCCAGGGAGGGTGCAGGGACGGCGCAGGCAGGGCGCAGGGAGGGTGCAGGGAGGGCGCAGGGAGCGCGCAGGCAGGGTGCAGGGAGGGTGCAGGGAGGGCGCAGGGAGGGGTGCAGGGAGGGCGCAGGGAGGGCGCAGGGAGGGTGCAGGCAGGGTGCAGGGAGGGCGCAGGGAGGGTGCAGGGAGGGCGCAGGGAGGGCGCAGGGAGGGCCGCAGGCAGGGCGCAGGGAGGGCGCAGGGAGGGTGCAGGGAGGGCGCAGGGAGGGCGCAGGGAGGGTGCAGGCAGGGTGCAGGGAGGGCGCAGGGAGGGCGCAGGGAGGGCGCAGGCAGGGCGCAGGGAGGGCGCAGGCAGGGCGCAGGGAGGGTGCAGGGAGGGCGCAGGGAGGGCGCAGGGAGGGCGCAGGCAGGGTGCAGGCAGGGCGCAGGGAGGGCGCAGGCATGGCACAGGGAGGGCGCAGGGAGGGCGCAGGCAGGTTGCAGGCAGGGTGCAGGCAGGGCACAGGGAGGGCGCAGGGAGGGCGCAGGGAGGGCGCAGGCAGGGCGCAGGAAGGGCGCAGGCAGGGTGCAGGGAGGGCGCAGGGAGGGCGCAGGGAGGGCGCAGGCAGAGCGCAGGCAGAGTGCAGGAAGGGCGCAGGCAGAGTGCAGGGAGGGCGCAGGGAGGGCGCAGGGAGGGCGCAGGGAGAGCGCAGGCAGGGTGCAGGGAGGGCGCAGGCAGGGCGCAGGGAGGGCGCAGGGAGGGTGCAGGGAGGGCGCAGGGAGGGCGCAGGCAGGGTGCAGGCAGGGTGCAGGGAGGGCGCAGGGAGGGCGCAGGGAGGGCGCAGGGAGGGCGCAGGCAGGGCGCAGGGAGGGCGCAGGCAGAGCGCAGGAAGGGCGCAGGGAGGGCACAGGGAGGGCGCAGGGAGGGCACAGGGAGGGCGCAGGCAGAGCGCAGGCAGGGTGCAGGAAGGGCGCAGGCAGGGTGCAGGGAGGGCGCAGGCAGGGTGCAGGGAGGGTGCAGGGAGGGCGCAGGCAGGGTGCAGGAAGGGCGCAGGCAGGGTGCAGGGAGGGCGCAGGGAGGGCGCAGGGAGGGCGCAGGGAGAGTGCAGGGAGGGCGCAGGGAGGGCGCAGGGAAGGTGCAGGCAGGGCGCAGGGAGGGCGCAGGGAGGGTGCAGGGAGAGTGCAGGGAGGGCGCAGGGAGGGCGCAGGGAGGGCGCAGGCAGGGTGCAGGGAGAGTGCAGGGAGGGCGCAGGCAGGTTGCAGGCAGGGTGCAGGCAGGGCACAGGGAGGGTGCAGGGAGGGCGCAGGCAGGGTGCAGGGAGGGCGCAGGGAGGGCGCAGGCAGGTTGCAGGCAGGGCGCAGGCAGGGCACAGGGAGGGTGCAGGGAGGGCGCAGGCAGGGTGCAGGGAGGGTGCAGGCAGGGTGCAGGCAGGGCGCAGGGAGCGCGCAGGCAGGGCCCAGGGAGGGTGCAGGGACGGCGCAGGCAGGGCGCAGGGAGGGTGCAGGGAGGGCGCAGGGAGCGCGCAGGCAGGGTGCAGGGAGGGTGCAGGGAGGGCGCAGGGAGGGTGCAGGGAGGGCGCAGGGAGGGCGCAGGGAGGGTGCAGGCAGGGTGCAGGGAGGGCGCAGGGAGGGTGCAGGGAGGGCGCAGGGAGGGCGCAGGGAGGGCGCAGGCAGGGCGCAGGGAGGGCGCAGGGAGGGTGCAGGGAGGGCGCAGGGAGGGCGCAGGGAGGGTGCAGGCAGGGTGCAGGGAGGGCGCAGGGAGGGCGCAGGGAGGGCGCAGGGAGGGCGCAGGCAGGGCGCAGGGAGGGCGCAGGGAGGGTGCAGGGAGGGCGCAGGGAGGGTGCAGGGAGGGTGCAGGGAGGGTGCAGGCAGGGCGCAGGGAGGGCGCAGGGAGAGCGCAGGCAGAGCGCACGAAGGGCGCAGGCAGGGCGCAGGGAGGGCGCAGGGAGGGCGCAGGGAGGGCGCAGGGAGGGTGCAGGAAGGGCGCAGGCAGGGCGCAGGGAGGGCGCAGGGAGGGTGCAGGGAGGGCGCAGGGAGGGCGCAGGGAGGGTGCAGGCAGGGTGCAGGGAGGGCGCAGGGAGGGCGCAGGGAGGGCGCAGGGAGGGCGCAGGCAGGGCGCAGGGAGGGCGCAGGCAGAGTGCAGGAAGGGCGCAGGCAGGGCGCAGGGAGGGCGCAGGGAGGGCGCAGGGAGGGCGCAGGGAGGGTGCAGGCAGGGCACAGGGAGGGCGCAGGCAGGGCGCAGGGAGGGCGCAGGCAGGGCGCAGGGAGGGTGCAGGGAGGGCGCAGGGAGGGCGCAGGGAGGGCGCAGGCAGGGTGCAGGCAGGGCGCAGGGAGGGCGCAGGCATGGCACAGGGAGGGCGCAGGGAGGGCGCAGGCAGGTTGCAGGCAGGGTGCAGGCAGGGCACAGGGAGGGCGCAGGGAGGGCGCAGGGAGGGCGCAGGCAGGGCGCAGGAAGGGCGCAGGCAGGGTGCAGGGAGGGCGCAGGGAGGGCGCAGGGAGGGCGCAGGCAGAGCGCAGGCAGAGTGCAGGAAGGGCGCAGGCAGAGTGCAGGGAGGGCGCAGGGAGGGCGCAGGGAGGGCGCAGGGAGAGCGCAGGCAGGGTGCAGGGAGGGCGCAGGCAGGGCGCAGGAAGGGCGCAGGGAGGGTGCAGGGAGGGCGCAGGGAGGGCGCAGGCAGGGTGCAGGCAGGGTGCAGGGAGGGCGCAGGGAGGGCGCAGGGAGGGCGCAGGGAGGGCGCAGGCAGGGCGCAGGGAGGGCGCAGGCAGAGCGCAGGAAGGGCGCAGGGAGGGCACAGGGAGGGCGCAGGGAGGGCACAGGGAGGGCGCAGGCAGAGCGCAGGCAGGGTGCAGGAAGGGCGCAGGCAGGGTGCAGGGAGGGCGCAGGCAGGGTGCAGGGAGGGTGCAGGGAGGGCGCAGGCAGGGTGCAGGAAGGGCGCAGGCAGGGTGCAGGGAGGGCGCAGGCAGGGTGCAGGGAGGGCGCAGGAAGGGCGCAGGCAGGGTGCAGGGAGGGCGCAGGGAGGGCGCAGGCAGGGCGCAGGCAGAGCGCAGGCAGAGTGCAGGAAGGGCGCAGGCAGAGTGCAGGGAGGGCGCAGGGAGGGCGCAGGGAGGGCGCAGGGAGAGCGCAGGCAGGGTGCAGGGAGGGCGCAGGGAGGGCGCAGGCAGGGTGCAGGCAGGGTGCAGGGAGGGCACAGGGAGGGCGCAGGGAGGGCGCAGGGAGGGCGCAGGCAGGGTGCAGGGAGGGCGCAGGCAGAGCGCAGGGAGGGCGCAGGGAGGGCGCAGGGAGGGCGCAGGGAGGGCGCAGGCAGGATGCAGGGAGGGCGCAGGGAGGGCGCAGGGAGGGCGCAGGCAGGGCGCAGGCAGGGCGCAGGGAGGGCGCAGGCAGAGCGCAGGAAGGGCGCAGGGAGGGCACAGGGAGGGCGCAGGGAGGGCACAGGGAGGGCGCAGGCAGAGCGCAGGCAGGGTGCAGGAAGGGCGCAGGGAGGGCGCAGGCAGGGTGCAGGGAGGGCGCAGGCAGGGTGCAGGGAGGGCGCAGGCAGAGCGCAGGGAGGGCGCAGGGAGGGCGCAGGGAGGGCGCAGGGAGGGCGCAGGGAGGGCGCAGGGAGGGCGCAGGGAGGGCGCAGGGAGGGCGCAGGCAGGGCGCAGGCAGGGCGCAGGGAGGGCGCAGGCAGAGCGCAGGAAGGGCGCAGGGAGGGCACAGGGAGGGCGCAGGGAGGGCGCAGGGAGGGCGCAGGCAGAGCGCAGGCAGGGTGCAGGAAGGGCGCAGGCAGGGTGCAGGGAGGGCGCAGGCAGGGTGCAGGGAGGGTGCAGGGAGGGCGCAGGCAGGGTGCAGGAAGGGCGCAGGCAGGGTGCAGGGAGGGCGCAGGCAGGGTGCAGGGAGGGCGCAGGGAGGGCGCAGGCAGGGTGCAGGAAGGGCGCAGGCAGGGTGCAGGGAGGGTGCAGGGAGGGCGCAGGGAGGGCGCAGGGAGGGCGCAGGCAGAGCGCAGGGAGGGCGCAGGGAGGGCGCAGGGAGGGCGCAGGCAGGGTGCAGGCAGGGTGCAGGGAGGGTGCAGGGAGGGCGCAGGGAAGGCGCAGGGAGGGCGCAGGGAGGGCGCAGGGAGGGCGCAGGCGCCTCATCTTCCCTGATGTCTCAGTTCCTGATGGGTTAGGGACAATCATAACCTTTGCTCGTCCCCTGTGTCGCATTCGGAGGGAATGGATTATAGTTTCGTCGCCACCATCAGCTGCCGTCAGGGGGCGGTCGGGGCCCGCGCGGCCCGGGAGGGGCGGGGCCGAGCCGGGGCGGGGCCGGGTGGGCGGGGTCTGGCGGGGGGTGGGCGGGGCCCAACAGCTGCGGGGCGGGGCCTGAGCCCGGCGGGGGGCAGAGGTGGCCATGGCGGGGGGCAGAGGTGGTCATGGCGGGGGGCAGAGGTGGCCATGGCGGGGGGCAGAGGTGGTCATGGCGGGGGGCAGCCCAGTGCTGCTGTGGCGCTGGTGCGGGTACTCCGGTGCCGGGGTTCCTGCTCCCAGCCATGACGGCGGTGGCGGGGCAGGGCCATCGCTGGCCATGGCGCAGGTGGCCCGGCCATGCTCCCATCTAGCAGTGGGGCCAAGGTGGGTGCAGGGTGTGGGCAGGGGGAACCTGCCCACACTGTCACGGGATGGTGGCATCCCCGCGTAGGCAGTGTGCCGGGTCACCAGAGCTCTGCCCAGCAGGTCAGCCGGTGGGAACCGGGAGCGGCTGGCCGGTCGCAGCCACGGCACCGCGCTCACCTTGCCGGCGGCACCACAGGGAGTGGGCAGTGCTCTGGACAGAGCCGGCAGAGCTGGAGCAGCCACCTGTGCCCTGGCACCCATGCCCCATCCTCCCCAAGGACCAGCCGGAGCTGCAGTGCCAGGAGGGCGGCTGGAAGCCCATGTCCCCATCCCCACCCTTGCCACTGTGCCACCATGAGCACCGCTGCTGGTGGTGGTGTCCCCCATGCCCATTGGGGTCATCTCAGCCATGCTTCCTTGCAGCCAGCTGAGCCCGGTGTTGTTGATGGGTGGGATGTGCTGCCTGCAGGCAGGGTGGGGGTCCCAAGGGGTGCTGCAGAGCAGGGGAGGGCAGGGATTTGGGTGGTGTGGTGTGCGTGGGGGTAAATGGAACTGGAACCAGCCTCCAGTGTCTCCCCAGCCTCCGAAAGGAGCGAGGTCCCCCTCCGATGGGGGAGCTCCAGGGCCCAGGGAGGCAATTTCCATGAAGCAACACGGGGAAGGGTTTCAGGGAATCTGGCTGGTGGGGGGAGCACGTGGGGCGGCTGGGCAGGGCACGGGCACGTGCCCCTGACGCACGCTGGCTGCCCGCCGACGACCGGCTGGTCCCAGCTGGCCCACAGCCCCCAGTGACTGGCCCAGCCCCACGGCAAACAGCGCTGAACTGGACGCGCTGACCCCTGGACTGGGCAAGGAGGGACTGCCCCATACCCAGGGGCCAGCGGTTGCAGGGCCACCCCGGCTGCGCCTCGACACTTTCCTCGACGCGCTGGCCACCCTGGCACAGCCCCTCTGCCAGCCCAGCGGGTGCTGCTGCCGGCCCCTGCTCCCTCCTCCCGGTTCAGCCCCTGCAGCCCCCCGGCTCCTTCCCGGTTGTGGGGCAGATGGATCTGTACCCCCCCCGGCATCACCGGGCAGGGTGGTGCCACCAGCTCTGCTCGGTGGTGGGGGTCCCGGGAACGGGAGTGCTGCGGGGTGCCGGGTGCCCGGCCACGTGCCGGTGGTGGCGGGGGCTGGCTGGGGCTGTTTTCCTCTCTGTTTGCTGAGCCGTGAGGACGGCCAGCCATGCGGATCAAGGCCGGCGTCCCCCGGGCAGCCAATTGTCGGCCAGCTCGGAGGGGAGGGAGAGGGGCAGCTGCCCCGGGGCTTTCCCAACCGTGGAGGGGGCCACCATGCCAGCGTTGCCCAGCCTGAAAAGGTGCCAGGCTCAGCCCACCCAAGCGCAAGGCTGGGCCCTGCTGGTGGGGACCCAGCGCTCCCTCGTTGCCCTCTGGTTGGGGCAACCGCCCCCCACATCCCACCGCTGCGGGAACTCGGGGACTCCGGTGCTGAGGGACATGGCAGCCTCGGTCCTGAGCGCCAGCACGTCCTTTTGTGCTTCTCCCGATGAATCCTTTTCCCTGGCGGGCCATGAAAGGGCCTTTATCCCCTCTCCTCCTCGTGGCCGGATCACACCCGGCAGAGGACCCTGTGCCACCGTCTGGCCCCGGGACTGCCAGTCACCCCGGCGAGGATGGGGACCCATCATGGCCCTGCCGGTGCCTCCCACAGGGAGCGGGAGCGGACCGTGGCTTCACCAGCGCCGCACAAACCATATCTGCTCCTGGGCCACCTCCGGACCGACCACTGCTGCCTGGGGAGAGGAGGGACATGGCTGTGGCCACGTCTCTGGTTTTGGCACAGTTATTTATATCTTTTAAACAAGGATGCTACAGTCGTCTGGGCTGAAAGGCGTCCCTGGTCCTCCCCTGCTCCCCGGTCCCCAGCTCCCCAGCCATCTGCCGCCCCACCGCCCAGGCCATGGGCAGCATGCCCGGACCCCCCTGGGGCTCCCCCAGCCGGCTCCGTGCTCATGACAGCTTGCTGGGGAGCTCGGGTTTGAACCAGAGACCCCCCCTTCCCAGGCACTGCGGACCCCCCATATTTCCTTCCGCCGCCCCACGCCAGCGCCCTGCTCCTGCTCTGCTAAACATTAACTGCTGCCGCTCGGCCCTGGACCTGGCGTCCCAGTGGGGTTTGGCTAAGGGTCTGGCTTTGTGTCCGGCCCAGGTGGGTTTTGGGGTGTCGGGCAGCCCAGCCTGGCTGTCCTGCACTGCTGGCATCGCCTTGTACCTCCTCGGAGGCCCTGGGGGCTGCCTGCACTCCCTCCCCGTCCCCAGGGAGCCTGGGTGGCTGCAGCGCAGGATGCTGAGCTCCCTGTGGGATGGAGTACTCCGGGATTCACGGAGCTGACGGAGGGCAGCTCATGTCCTGGAGGGCCTGGGGCCCTGTGCACATGGGAGTGTCCCCTGCCACCTGGCAGATCCCCTGGGTCCCCCTGCGAGCAGTGGTCCCCCAGCAGAGTGGAGCGCTGGCACCCTCCCGAGGGATCGCTGCCAGAGCATCCCTCAAGTGGCTGGTACCCAGCACCTCTTTGCCGGCTTGAGGGAAAACGCTGCCGGCCCCATACCCAGCTTTCCAATGGGATGTGGGGAGCAATGGACCCCAGCAACTGGGAACACTGGGAAAACGGGCCAAACCCCAGGGAAGCTGCCCCAGAGCGGAGCACTGGGCACTGGATATTTCAGGAGCATCACAGCCACTTGGGCTTGTTTGGCTTTCGAGGCATGTAAGTTGCATTTAAAGGCATTAAAGTCCTTGCTAAGTCCTTGCTTAATTGCCTTAAAGGCATTTAAGCCCTTGCAGCAGGACAGCAAGCCCACGGGTGCAAAGCCCCTGACCCTGGTGGGGCTGTGGGTGCTGCCCATGGGGACAGTGGGGACACGGCTGCCCTGTCTGGGTGGCAGCCATGAGCAGGCTGCTGCCAGCACCTCCGGAGGTGGCAGAGGGGACAGTCCCTTTACACCAAGAGGAACAGTTTTTCCCCATCTCTTATGGCTCAGGACATCCTCCAGCCCTCAAGCACTTCCAAGTGGACTTGAGGCTTGATGACTGGAAGCTGGAGGAGCCTGCGTGGGACCGGTGTCCCCGCGGGGGCTGCGGGAGCTGGGAGGGCCCCAGGATCCCCTTCCAAACCCCGCAGTGCTGTGGGGAGAAGCAGCGGGGTTACCCCGGGGCTCGTCCTTGGGTCCTTGGTTCCCAGTTCTGCGCTTGGCAGGGAAGCGATTGAACGCAGAGATAAACCCACCCTTCAGGTCTGCTGAGCAGCGCTTTGCTTCTGGCTTCTGTAAAGTTAATTGGTTTCGAGGTTCCAGGAACAAACGAAGGAGAAAAACCCACTCTCCCGATGTGCAGGATCATTGAATGCTCTCTGGCGAGTTATAATTGCAAATCATGTTTTGAAATCTCATTAACCAATTAGTCCTTGTTGTTGTTGTGCCCTGCCACATGACAGCGTGTGCCGCGAGGGAGCCGGCGGTCAAGGGCGAGGGAGGGGACCACGAGCTGCCCCCCGCCTCCTGCCACCGGCTCTGGGCCCTGGTGCCATGCTGCCGGCATGGGGGGGGGGGGGGGGTCCAGAGGGGGTGTCTGGGGGGAGAAAGTGTCCTGCCCTGGGTACGGCCTCGGGCAGGTGTCACCCTGCGGTCCCCCCATCCCACGCTGCCCGCCGTGGACATCCCTCTCCTCCTGCCACCGGCGTTCCTGGCCCCTTTCACGCCTCGCTCACTCCCTGGTGATGGGGCCGGGGGGGGGGGCAGCAGGGGTCTCAGAGCCCCCGCCAGGTGCTGTGGCTGTGCCTGTGGGATGAGTGGCAGCGGGGACCGGAGGCACCTGCCGGCGTGTTCCCAGCAAGGAACAAACGCCGCGAGGCTTCTTACTCAAGAGGCCGGGGTGGCAGCGTGTGTGTGTGGGGACACCGCTTTGGGTGCAGATCTAACTGTTATCTCCACCACATCTTCCTGCCATCTCCCATCTCGGCCCTGGGAACAGCGGGCAGCGGCGGGCGGCGGCAGGCGCAGGGGCCGGGCGAGGAAACCAAGCGTGGCAAGGAGAGCACACCCCAGCCACGCACGGCATCCGCTCCTTCGTGGCTGGGTCCTGGCCGGCCTCGTCCCGCGCCAGGACGCTCTCGAGGCCAAAAGGTTTTGTGGGCTCACTTTAATCTGCTCAATATCCGAGCGTGGCCAAAGAATGAAAAATAGGGAAGATTTTGGATAGGGGGGCTTGGTGAGAGGGTAAACCACACAGGGGTGGGCTGCGGGCGAGGGCACAGCCAGCACGGCACAGCCGGCGCAGCGCTCAGCTCCCCACCACCGGCAAGGCAGGATGCTGCCGGCGGGACGCGCCGTGCTGTGCCGCACTCCCCCAAAGGCTCCTCACATCCGGGAATCCGGCGTCAAACTTTCCAGCTGGCCGGAGAAAACCGCACGGCTGCAGTTTCGCAACCCGCTGGAGCCCAGGCACAGGCCTGACACCCCCAGAGCCGGCGGCAACACTGCCCCGGGCTGTGCCAGGGAAGCACCATTGGTTGAGGGGTCTTGGGGGGCCGAGAGGAGGGTCTTAGCCCATCCCTCTCCCGGGCAGCCCCCAGCCGCAGTGAGGGGACCGGTCCCCATGTTGGCTCCGCGCCGTGTGGCCAGCCCGGCTGCACGGGGCCGGAGCCACCGCGTGCCACCTGCGGGGTGCGAGGACTCTCTGGGCCAGGCTCTGGGAGGTTTGGGGACATCTTCGCTCCCCTCCTTCCCACTGCTTTGTTTTTCCTCAAAGCTTCAGCTGGGCACGGTGGGGATGGCGCGGGCATCTCCTCTGCCCAGCTGAAAAGCGGGACACTATGGGGAAGGGCGTCACACGCAAGAGGACAAGAGGGAGGATGATAAAAAGGGGACGTAGCGCCAACAGGAGAAGGGGAAGTGCAGCATTTGGAGGCTGGGAAGGAGCAGGCTGCTGACATCCCGGCTCCCCAGCGCGCCCACCCTGCTGGCAGGCACTGCACCCCCTGCCACAGGGCCACGCTGTCTGTCCCCGTCCCCAACCGCCTGCACTGTGTTTGTTTACAGGGCGGCAGCTCTTGGCCTCCTTTTACAACCCCTGGCGAGGCGCGTTGCCGCCTGTTCCCGTTACGTCTCCACACGGGTGCCACGTGGCTGGCACCCGCCTGCGCCGGGGCAGGCGAAGGGTTAAGCGGATGGCTTGAGCCCCGCCATGCCCATGGCTCTGGGTGCCTCCAACTCCCCCCTCGCCACCCTGCCAAACCTGGCTGCCTCTTGTCGTCCCCCCCCCCGGCGTGCCAGCCAGCGCTGGTTCAGCACTTACGCATGCTGCTGTTATTAGAAATTAGTTAATGGATGTCTCTGGCCAAAGAAGAACGGCAGTAACAGGAGCCGCGGGATTGCCGGGAGCACGAGGGCCAAGCTGCCGCTGAATATTTAACGTCCCCGCAACGCCTGGGCGAGAAGGTGCCGCTGCTGCCGGTGGGGCGATGGGGGGGGTTTTTCCTCCTCCCAGCACGATGGCGATGCTTTGCTGCCGGCCAGCGGAGTCGTTCCCATCCCAGGCTGCCGGAGGCTTCCCGAGGGTTTATGAAAGATATGCGTAACACAAATAAAGCCTCCCAGCAACGCGCGGAGCCGTCCTGCCAACGTGCGGCAGCGGCCGTCAGGCTCCGTCCCGCGTGCTGCGCAGGGCTCCCTGCTCTGCATGGGGAGGTGGGTGCATCGAGCCCCCCACCTTGCTGCGGTGTGGACCCCAAGGATTTTCCTCCAAAGTAAAAGCCAGGCAGGGCAGAGGAGCATGGTGACCTGCTGAGCAGAGCAGGAAGCAGTTTAGGGGTGACAGACCTTTGGAAGCTGCAGAGAACCTGTGGGGACATGGCTGGTGGCTGTCCAGGAGCTCCTGGCTCTCCATGCAGTGTAAGGGATGCTCTTGGAAGGAGAAATTTCCTTTTTGAGGCACTTTTGTGGGGATAGACCCCAAAATTTCGTCTTCGTGGAAAAAGAGGTGTTTCAGCTCAGGCGAATGAGTTTGGTGGGGACCAGAGAAGGGAACTGGAGTGTACCCCCCCACTCTGGGTCACGTTGGGATGGTCCCACCCGAATTGTTTGCTCCCGGTGTTGGGAGGTGCCAGAGTGGTCACTGCAGGCGCAGCAGGCACCCCCAAGCAGGACAACCAGCTGGGGAGAGAATTTCCCAGGCTGGGGAGAGAAACTGGCGGCGGGGGGAGCTGGGGAGGACATTCCCTGGCTGTGGAGTGACTCTGCCCCTCGCTTCGAGGGGAGAAAACCCAGCGCCCGCACTCAATGCCCGCTGGATTTAAACCTTCAGGTGAGATTTGAGCGAGCGTGACAGCTCTGTTGCTTTGAGTGCCGGTGCTGCGAGAAGTGATGCCCGGTGGGGTGGTGATACCCGTTGGGGTAGTGATGCCCGGTGGGGTGGGTGATGCCCTGGGGGGGGATGTGATGCCCGGTGGGGTGGTGATGCCCTGGGGGGGGGTGTGATGCCCGGTGGGGTGGTGATACCCGTTGGGGTAGTGATGCCCGGTGGGGTGGGTGATGCCCTGGGGGGGGATGTGATGCCCGGGGGGTGGGTGATGCCCTGGGGGACACTGATGCCCGGGGGGTGGTGATGCCCCGGGGGGGGGTGTGATGCCCGGGGGGGTGGTGATGCCCTGGGGGGGGATGTGATGCCCGGTGGGGTGGTGATGCCCCGGGGGGGGGGGTGTGATGCCCACGGGGTGGCCATGCCCGGTGAGGCGGCGATAGCCGACGGGGCGGGGGGCGAGGCGGGGCCGGGGCCGGGTGCTCCCCCCCCCCAGCGGCCGGTCCCTCCCCGGCGCTGCCCCTGACGCTGCCCCGGCGGCGCGGAGATTGGGAGCCGCCGCGCTGGGGGCGGGCCCGGCTCCGGTTTAATCTCCGGCTCCGCCGGGATTACGGCCGCAGGATAGTCTCTAATCCGCGGCACCGCGGGGCTGTGGCCACCGGGGCCTGCTCGCCCCAGCCCGTAGCACAGGCACCGCCGGAGAGGAGGTCAGGTAAGTTCCCCCCCCCACCTAAGTCGTCGTTCCCCCCCCCCCCCAAGTCTTTCCCCCCGCCCTCCAGTCTCCCCAGTTGCACGCACTCCCGTGCTTTTTGCCGCCTTCTTTGGGGAACTCCGTGGCTGAAGGCTGCTGGGGGCTTGGACCCCTCGCCCCCCCCGCAATTCTCTACCCCTTCCCCATGCTAACACTACCACCCCCCCCCCCGCCCCCCAACCCATCTCCCTTCGCCCCCCGCCCGGCCCCGCTCTCCTCCCACAGCTCCCCGCAGTCCCCTGCTCCCCTTTTCCTCCTCCTCCTCCTCCTGGAGCCGCACAACTCCCCCCGGCGACCCCCGGTGATAGCGGGGGAAGGCTCCGGGGCTCCGGCGGCTCTGGCAGGTGGCAGCGCCCGGGGGCTGTTTGCTTTGCTTTTCTGCTGCCACCTCCCTCTCCAGCTGCTGAAACCCTCCCACGGGTGGGTAACAAATCCTGCGAGGGCAGAGGGAAGGCAGAGCTCTGCCTCGCCACCTTCCCACCCTAACGCCCAGGCAAAGCTCCTGCCCGTGGTGCCGGGGCATTGCGTTGGCATTGCTGCCTGCTTTGCTGCTGCTGCTGCTAATAATAATAATAATAATAATACCGCCAACCCCCGAACCCCCTTTTCTTTCCCTTTTTTCCGCTTTAATTTTTAATCGCCCGTGGGAACGACATATGTTTCTTAAGGCTGGAAGCGGTCGCAGCCGGCATCGGGTGTCAGGGTGCTGGGCGAGGAGCGGTGCGCGGCAGGGGGGGGGGCACAGCCGGGGAGAGCGATGCCGGCCACCACGGGTGCTGCCGGAGCTCGGCTTGGCCATGCGTGTGGTGCTTCCCCAGGCCGGGGTATTT
The DNA here is from genome assembly GCA_017639485.1 of Pluvialis apricaria. Lineage (NCBI taxonomy): Eukaryota > Metazoa > Chordata > Aves > Charadriiformes > Charadriidae > Pluvialis > Pluvialis apricaria. Next base: position 17,271,002 of record CM030016.1, read on the forward strand.
ATAGAGCCTGGCTGGCTGGGGTGGCGGTGCGGAAAGGCAGGCGGCACATTGCATTCCCACCGGCCACGCGTGTCCCACGCCAGCCGGTGCGGCGGTCTGCTCTGCCCGGGGTCGCTTGCAAATCTCCCGTTGGAGAGAAACCTTCCCCAAGAGGAAACTGAGGCACGGCGGGTGGCTCCTGGCCCCGGGCTCCTGGTGCCAGGGGCTGGCTCTGCGGTGGCATGGGTGAGCCAGGAGACCCGGCAAAGTCCCCGGCAGGTTGAAGGCAGGGGAGGCAGAGCCCTGGTGTGGGGCTGAGCCCTGGCTGGCTGCGGCGGGCATGGCTGCACTGAGCCGCCGCGGAGGAGATGGGGAATTTTCCACTGGCGTTTGGATCCAGACCAAGCTGAGCCGTTAGACCTGCCCGATCCCTGCTGCTGGCCGCCAGTGTGCGTTTGCCCCCCCCCCCCTCCTCGGCTTCATGGGGGGCACCTCAGAGAAAGACCTCCATGCCATAGGATGCTGTCCTGTCCCCCAGGGACCAAGCGCTGACATGCCCTGGCTCCAGTGGCCATGGATGCTGGGGGGCAGTGGGGACACCCCGGCCTGCCCGGGGGCGACATGGGGGGTGCCGGCACCATGGGGGAGCCTGGTTGAGGTGCAAAGGGCCCCGCAGCGCCCGGCCGCGCTGCAGCTGTAATCACACGCCGGGGCCGCAGCCACGGCAAACAAACAGGCACTGGCAGAGCCTATTTTCCTTGGCCCGTGGGGACGGGGGGGAAGGAGTGGGATCCCACGGGCTCCTTTGGAAACGCAGCCCTTGAGAAAACAGAGGCGAGTCAGGGACAGGACGGGCCCCCCGTGCCCCCGGCCCTCCGCGCTGTGTGGGTCTCAGCCGCCGCACGCCTTCCCGGCTGCTGACGCAGGTCTGAGGCCGGCTGGGTCCCCCATGCTGGTGGGGGGACAGCCAGCGTGGTCCTGCTGTCCCCGTGCTGGGGAACAGGCGCCAGGCTGGTGGGGTGGCCTGATGGTGGGCAGGTCGTGGCCCTCAGTTGGGATGGGGTGCTGTGCTGGGGGTATTGAGGTGGCGGCGGGCACATGAGGTCTCTCCTGGTGTCTCGGTGCTCCTGCAGCAAATGGCAGCTTGGATTTTTTGCCGTTGACCTCTTGGTGTCATCCCACCAAGGCCAGGTGTGTTTTAGGGAATGGGAACTCCTGGAAGGCACCTCACTTCCAGGGCAAAACGTATCTGCAGAGGTGCAATAGAAAACCTAATGCGTTTTTTTTCAAGCATTACCTGCCCGTCAGTCCCCGCAGTGCCACCATCTGTGCCACCATCCTCCCTGGGTGGCCCTGAGCTCCTGATGGGCAGTGCGTTGACTTTAAGTTTAAAGCAAAACCCAACTTCCAGCCTAGAGCTGGCTGAGGTGCTTTGGGCTCAAGCCGCTGTCTCACCCGGCCTCCCTCAGAGCCACACTGGATGCCACCAGCCTCATGCTGTGCTCACCCTCTCCCCATCCTTGTCCCCATGCTGCCAGCCGCCTCTGCTGCCTGCCCTTGTCCCACACGGACTCTACCCCTTCCTTCCACGCCAGGTTGTGTCAGTGGCAGCCCGTGTCCCGGTGCTGGGCACGGCTCCCCTTGCCTGGCCTCAGTTTCCCCATTGCTCTTCCCATCTTGCCTCGGTACTGGTGGTTGGATGCGGGAGGACCTGGCGTGATGGTGGTGGCTGGTACCCACGCCACAGCCCCTCGCTTCCCCCGTGGCCCCATCCTGGGGTGCGTGGCTGGCAGGGGACTGCTGTGGCTGAGCTGTGCCATGGCTCCGGTGCTGGAAACCATCCCCCCCATGTTCCCCCCGTGACGTTTGGCTCTTCCACCCCCTTCCCCACGGTGCTTTTCCCCTCCCCAGTGTGTCCCAGACCCCAGCATGTCCACTGCTGCGGGACAGTGCTGGGGTCAGTGGCCATGGGCCAGCCCGGCTGCTGGCACGCTCTGCCTGCGGACGCGTCCCTGGGCTTGGGCAGAGCCTTTCCCAGGGATGTAGGTACCGCTTGCGCTCTTCGAGGGAAGACCCTGGGTGGACACCACTCCCTGAATCACAGAATCACAGAATGGTCAGGGTCGGAAGGGACCTCTGGAGATCATCCAAGTCCAACCCCCCTGCCACAGCAGGGACACCTACAGCAGTTGCACAGGACGGCGTCCAGGCGGGTTTTGAATGTCTCCAGTGTGGGAGACTCCACAGCCTCTCTGGGCAGCTGTGCCAGTGCTCTGCCACCCTCAGAGTAAAGAAGTTCCTCCTCATGTTAAGATGGAACTTCCTATGTTCAAGTTTGTGCCCGTTACCTTGTGTTCCCTGCACAGTGTGGTGGGGACAGCCTGGAGCAGGTGCCACCAGAGCCCTGCTAGCCGGGACAGCAGCTTCAAGAGCCACCTGCTCCTTCTTGCTGCTGCCAGTTCTGCCCTGGCCGGAGTGCCGGGGGGTTCACCTGGCCTGAGGCTGAGCCACGGTGTGGTATTTGGGGCTGAAACTCCAGCTGACCCGTGGTCTGTGTGAGCCCAGGAGCAGTGACCAGCTTGTGCTGGGACCGTGAGTGGGGCTGACTGGCACGGCGGTCAGGTGGGGCTATCTCATGAGGGTCTCTGGTGGGGCTATCTTATGAGGGTCTCCAGCAGGTCTGTTTGGGGAGGGTCTACCGTGGGGCTACCCAGAGGGGCTCTCCAGCTGTGCACTGGGCAGGCTGTCTCTGGTCACCCCTCCCCACTGCTACCGGTGTCCCCATGTGCATGGGGGTGCACCCCACAGCCTTCACCCCAAAGGTGGGGTGCCCGGCCGTGCCACTGGGCAGCCGCATTTGTCCTTCTGTGTGCCTGCTGCCCCCAAGGGAAGCAGGACGATGGCACTGCTTTTGCTTGGCTGGGAGGTGGAGGGCGGGAGAAATGCCATAGGTTTAAAAACAGGTTTGGGGCGCTAATTTTAGGAAGGCAGGTCAGGGGGAAAGCCACGTCTGTGTGTGCTGGGAGGGGGGAAGGGCAGGCCCTGCTCCCGCGGGGTCGGGCTGGCTCTGCTCCCAGCCTCTGGGCTCCCCGGGCTGCCCCGGGGCGGGGGTTCTGTGTGGGGGGACAAGGGGAGGTGTGGAGGGGTCCCGCTGCGTGTGCCTGCCCTGCTGGGGCCGGGCTCCCTGGGGGGGTGATGCCCAGGGACCCCCGAGGTTCGGGCTGTTGTCCCAGCTCTGCCCGCACACCCCTGTGTCCACAGTGGTCCTGGGGGCTCACCAGGGACCCCAGGCTGGGGGGGTCACCCCATGCCCAGCAGCGGTCCTGGGGGCTGACCAAGGACCCCAAGTTAGGGGTCACCCCATCCCCAATAGCAGTCCAGGGGACTGACCAAGGACCCCAGGCTGGGGGTCACCCCTGGTCCAGCAGTGGTGCCGGGGGTAATCCTGGGGCTGATGGCAGTGGGGGGACACGGCTGGCGGCCATGCCCGCTTGCCCACACATCTCTCTGGGAGGACTCTGTCACCGGCGCAGCCCCAGGGAACATGAGACCTCTGTGTGCCCAGCTCTGCTGAAACCCGAACAGCCGCTGGGCAGGCAGGCAGGGTTGGGGGGGCCTTGTCACCGGCCCCCCAGCACACACCGGCGGCAGCGGGGTACCTGGCTGCGAGCACGCAGGCCGGCAGCTGCGGCAGGCTTGGCGCTAAAGCCGGATTACCACCCGGAATAGTGCCGCGGCCCCAGCTGGGGCGGATTAGCCAGGATTCATCTGCAGAGGGAGAGGAGATGGGGAGGGGGTCTCTACCCTGCGGGGGTCCCTGGGCTGGGGGAGCACCCACCCGCTGCCAGACGCCTTCGTCCCCCGCGGGTGAGAGCAGTGAGTGCCCATGCATGGGGGACATGGTGGGTCACTGCATCCTGGGCTGGCGCCAGAGCGCGCAGGCAGCGGCTGATGGTCCCCGTGTGTGCCATACTCCCACCGGCACGGCGTGCTCTGGCAGGGGCTGTGCCGTGCCAAGGCTTGACTGGGGGAACCAGCGGAGCCCAAGGGCCAGGCTTTCCTGGGGCGACACGTGCCCTCCTCGCCATGCTGCCAGGTGCGATGGACCCCCCCCATCCGACACGTCCCGCTGGCATTGCCAACAGAGCTCCCCTGTCCTGCTCCCCACTCCCTGCTGCCGGCTGTGCCTTGTTCCTAGTTGGGATTTTCCACCTTTTAAATAAAGTCCGGGTAGAAGCGAGGTGTCGGGCAGAGGGCTGCAGCCCCTTCCAGGACCGGGTCCCCCACCACAGTGCCCCGGCCCCCAGGGAAGGCTGACAGGGGGCTGGGGCAATCCCAGGAGCGGGAAGGGATTTGGGAGCCCTGCCGCCCTAACACACGTGTCCCCATCCCGGCGAAAAGGCGGGGTGGGGGGGCAGGCATCTGTGCTGGCCGGGATGCGGCGTGCGAGGCCAAACGTAGCCTGCCCCGGCACGCAGACGTGGCCGGCGGGGAGGGTACGTGCCGCCCCACGCATACGGCTCAGCCTTCCCCACGGGGGGGCTGCGGGACGGCACCGGGGACCGCCTCGGACTGCATGGCCGCGCTGGAGGGTTGGTGGGGTGGACAACGTCCCCAATGTCACCGAGCAGCGGCACAGCAGGAGCAGCCCCCAGGAGAGCCGGGTCTGGGTAGGGGGAGGCGGGAGGTTTTGGTGTAGCGGGCTTGTCACTGTCATTGTCACCCAGAGCCGGCAGGCAGCACGCCGGGAAGTCAGTGCAGCTGGCTCAGCACCCCTAGGGACATGGCCCTGGGTGCCACAGTGGGGGGGTTCTGTGCCCACGCACGTGGCTGTGCCCATGCCATCAGGGTGGGCGAGTGCGTGCTGAGGCTGGCAGTCAGGAGAGGGACGATGCCGGGCGGCACATGGGCTGCCCAATGCGGCAGCGAGGACGACAGCATCCCAGCCATGCGGCAGCCCGGCAGCCCCGTGGTGGGCTGGGGCTCTCGGGGCTGGCACGCCGAGGGAAGAGACCCCCAGGGAGATGCTCTTTTGCCCAGCGTGGAGGGTCCCCAACTGAGGTGGGCGCACAGGGACAGGGGTGAACCCGCCGCCCCCCAGCCTTGGGAGGACCCACGCCATCCCCCCCCCCCCCCCGGGTCCATCCGCTGCTCCACGTATTTGCTGTTCTGCCCAACCTTATCGCAAGGCAAACAGCGGCAGGCAGGGCACGCTCTGCCCGATCGAAGCGTCTCCTGTTCCCTGTCCTTTCATCTCCCCCCCCCCCCGCCTTCCCCAGCCACCACCGCCGGGAGACCCTGGCCGAGGGGCAAAGGCCGGGGCCGGCCGGGGAGGTGGCAACGAGCGATGCCGGGGCTGTGCCAGGGCTGTGCCAGCGTTGCCTGGCGGGAGGAAGCGTCTGGGTGGCGGTGCTAAGCCTGGTGCATTCAAAATGAGCCCGGCCGTGTCGCTTGCTATTCCGAGAGGCGCTTGGGGGAAGAAGCTGGTATTTCCTGAGCCGCCCGGCGAGGTGTAATTATAACCTGGGAGAAGAAAGGGGCTTGCAGAGGAGAGCATCCAGCCTCCCCGGCGCCCGCGGGGGAGCGGGCAGGGGGAGCGGGCAGCTGCTGCCTGCCGCCGGTGGGGTGCAGAGGAGCCCCTGCCTGTGGGCAGCCTGGTGGTGCTGGGGGGGTTGGTTTCGGGGAGGTGATGGAGCACCGGGGATCTGGCGGCCCCCCTTGAGCCTGGCAGTGGGAGCAGTGGGTTTAGCGATGCCTGCCCGCGGCGGCGGGGAGGCGCAGAGTTAACGGCGGTGTTTGGACGTGCTGGCAGCCTTGTTCATGCCTGGATCTGGCCCAAGCGGAGGCCTCGCGGAGGGGATAAATCATCGCCCAGCGCCCGCCTTGCGCTTCCCTCTCTTCCCCCACACGGCTGAGCCTCCCTGCTCTGGTCGCTGCCGACCTGCGCCCTGCCTCAGTTTCCCCACTGGGCTGGGTGCTGCAGGCAGGGTGGCCCAGTCATGCGCCCCCCACTCTGGGCCAGCCTTAGGGGCTCGCCCCCCCCCCTCCCCGGCAGTGCTGGCAGCCAGCATGTGGCCTGAAATGACCCTCCTTGGTGGCCTGGATGGGCAGGGACCGACAGGGCAGCGGCTCAGGAGCCCGGAGGTGCTGGCTCCCACACCCCACCGTGGCATCCTTCCCCTGCGTGCTGTTGTCCCTGGCATCTCCCTGCCCCATCAGTGCTGCGGGTAGACTTGCCTGGTCCCCAGGGCCCCCGGTCCCCTGGGAGCACAAAGACAGGCACCGTCCCCTGCTCACCCCGTGGGGACCCAGACACCGGGGTGACGGGGCAGCAACGTCCGTCTGGGATCGGGGTCCACGCCCCATCCTGGCCAGCCCTCACCTTGTGCCGGGTGGCATTGTCCCTTGATCGGATGTGGCCCCAATGCGGAGCCCCCCCGGCCAGGCGGACAGGACCCCAGCCCCCTAGGGGTTTTGGGGGCTGGTGGGGGACCCTGCCCCGGCTGCCGGCCTGCCCCAGAAAGCCACCCTGTGCCGTTTCCCAGCGGGGCGGGGAGGACCGGGGCTTGCACAGAGGCAGCTTTGTGCGGCGTGCCAAGGCGTCCCGCGCTCGGCAGCCTGGCCGTCTTCCCCTGCCAAGGAGCTGTCTCCCTGTCCCGCGCTCTTTCCTGCTCCGTTTGTCCGGCCCTGACGTGCCCCCGAGCCCCCTGCTTTGGCACCCCGGCAGCACCGGCCCCGGGCGGCGGGATGCAGGCGAGTCCTTTGCGCCAGGCAGCGCCGTGGGCTTTATGTAACGGTGGTGGCTGGGGGGTCCCTGAGCTCCCCGCCCCGTCCCTGTCTGCCCTCCCAAACGCCACCATTTGCCTGTGGGCGCTCGTCACTGGGATGGGAAACCGAGGCACGGAGCTGAGAGCTGCGGGCAGGGGAGTGGAGGTGGGCAGGCATCGCGGGCAGAAGCTCCGGGGCTGGCGGCGTGCTGCGGGAAGGGGAGCAGAGCAGTCCTGCAGGGTGGCCTGTGGGACAGCTGGCCAGGCGAGGGGACAGTCGCACCTGGGGACCCTTGTGGGGCTGTCAGAGCTGGGGTGAGCTCCACAGAGCATTGTGTGGTGAGCAGGCAGAAAGGAGAAGTCCAGCCGTGGTGATGCATCCCCGTCATCGCTGGGTGCCTGTCCCTGTGGTGCCGCCAGCACTGGTGCTGAGCCTGACTCCAGCATCCCTGGTGGATGCAGAACTTGCGGGAACAGCCCCTCCAGCGCTCCCACCCAGAGCTGGACCCTTGTTGCCCCCCTCTTGCAGAGCCCGAGGAGAGCCTGCAGAGAGCCCGGCCACCTCGCCACCATGGACGCCACTGACGTGCCCCTTCAGGCCGAGATGGTGGAGCTGGTGCCCAATGGGAAGCACTCGTCTGCGCTCACTGCCTCTGCTGTCCCTTCACTGGCAGGTGACAGGTAGGGATCCCAGGACAAGTGGGGGTGCCAGGGGCTTGGGGGGATCCTCCTGGGTGCTCCCTGTCCCTCTGATGCCAGCCAGCGCTGCCTGGGCATGGGGTGAGCATGGTGGCCCCCGGCTCTGCTTTGGCCTCACGCCCCTCCCTCCCTCTGGTGGCCAGGTTTGAGGAGAACCAGTCTGGCGTGGCAGAGATGGAGGAGTTCCTGCCCCATGGCGCCGAGAAGAAGCAGACGCACTTCACTGATGTGAGTATCGGCACGAGCACTGCGGTGGTGGCAGGACAGGGGCAGCTCCCGGTGTCACCAGCGCATCCCCTCCCCATCGTGTCTCGTGTGCGCAGTTTGAAGGGAAGACGTCTTTCGGGATGTCTGTCTTCAACCTGAGCAACGCCATCATGGGCAGCGGCATCCTGGGGCTGGCCTACGCCATGGCCAACACCGGCATCATCCTCTTTCTGTGAGTGCTGCCTGCCCGCGGGGGCTCGGGTGGGGGGGTCCGGGTGCGGGGGGCTCCTCCAAAAGGATCTGTGGGCGGCCGGGGGTGCAGGTGAGAAAGGGGTCCCCAGCTCAGGGTGACACAGGGACCGGTGTCCTACTGCCTGAGCAATGCCTGTCCTTGGCGTGAGCCTGTCTGCCCCTGCCGGGCTCTGTGCCCCACTGAGGAGGAGGAGGAGGATGAGGATGAAGGCTTGACTTCCTTAATGCAAGACCAGGTTTCTCCACGTGGCCCAAAGGTGCTGCCTTCCCTCGGGTGTGGTGACACGGACCCGCAGGGCAGTGGCAGCCCCCCCTGCCTGGGGGGGTGCCCACACCCCAGTGCCCGTCTGCCCCGTGCGCACCCAGCCGGTGCCGAGGCGAGGGGCCGGGTGGTCTGCCAGGACGGCTGCTGTGACTGAGCCCAGTGCTGTGACCTGCTGGTGACGGTGCTGTCCTCCCGCAGCTTCCTCCTGACGGCGGTGGCCCTGCTCTCCAGCTACTCCATCCACCTGCTGCTCAAGTCCTCCGGCATCGTAGGTGAGTGCGGGGTCCCCAGCGGGGCCGTGCTGGGGGGGGTCCCCTCCCGACCCTCACCCTGCCACCGCTCCCTGTCCTGCAGGCATCCGTGCCTACGAGCAGCTGGGCTACCGAGCCTTTGGCACGCCGGGGAAGCTGGCTGCGGCCATCGCCATCACGCTGCAGAACATCGGAGGTGAGGACGGGGCTGGCGGGGGGGGGGAGATGGGGGGGATGAGGGCAGGGGACGGGACCAGAACACGCCGGTGCAGCACGACCTTGCTATGCCCCGCAGCCATGTCCAGCTACCTGTACATCGTCAAATCCGAAGTGCCTCTCGTCATCCAGACCTTCCTCAACCTGGAGGAGAAGACCACGTGAGTGCCTGCTGCCCGCGCTGCCTGCGTGCCTTCCCCGGGCAGGCGCCGGGGCTTCGTCTCCAGCTGTGCAGCCCCATGGCAGGGATTTAGTGCCATTAAGCCACTACTATTTTTGATAACTGTCAGTGCTGAATAAGCCCCCGGGTGGGATTAAACCGGGCTGAACTTCCAATCCCTGCTCCTCACATCCCCTTGGGATCACGCTTTCCTCCTTGAGTGGAGCCCGGGGCTGCAGGGGGGGTGGTAGTAGCTCTGATTGGGAATGGGTCCCCCCCGCCATGCCGTGCCCACATCCCCACCTGGCAGCGCGGTGGGTGAGAGCCGGGCAGATGCTGGGCAGAGCTGCCACCCCCACCAGCCCGGGACTGCCAGCTAGGCTCAACCCCGTGCTCTGGGGTGCTCGACTATGTGTGGGACCAGGACTGGATAGGGGTCCTGCCCCACGGGTGGCCAGGGGCAGCTCCCTCTACCCGGGCTGTTGAGGACCTGGCTGAGCCCTCTCGCACATGCTGGTGCCCAGGGCTGCCCATGGGCAAACGTGTGCTGAGAACAGCAGTTCTCAGCCTGCCCACAGCAGCTCGAGCCCTTGGGGGTGTGCCACTATGGGGGTAGGCAGGACCCCAACTCAAGGGTCCCCATGGACGCTGGCCTCCAGGGGTTCCCAGGGATGCCACCTCAGGGGTCCCCGAGGATGCCAGCACAGCAGGGATGCCACTGTCCCTGGGGATGCCAGCTCAGGGGTCCGGGAATGCCAGCTCCAGGGTCCCTGAGGCTGCCAGTTCTGGGGTCCCCACAGATGGCAGACAGTCCCCGCCAATGGCTGCCCGTGCCTCCCAGGCCCTGGCAGAGCGGGGCGGTGAGCAGACCTTCTGCTTCCAGGGACTGGTACATGAATGGGAACTACCTGGTGATCCTGGTTTCCGTCACCATTATCCTACCCCTGGCCCTCATGAAGCAGCTGGGTAAGTCGGAGATGCTGCGTGCAGCACCGGGGTCCGGCACCCTGGGGCTCCCGCAGGGTGACGGTGCCAGCCTGGGGGTGGTGGGCAAGGAGGGGGCATCCAGCCAGCGTGGGGGTCCTGCCTGCCCCCACTGGCCACTCTCCTCCCTCCCCAGGCTACCTCGGCTACGCCAGCGGCTTCTCCCTCAGCTGTATGGTCTTCTTCCTCATCTCGGTGAGCACCTGCTGGCACGTGCCGGTGACCCGGGATGCCGAGCATCCCTTCTGCCAGGGTGCGTGGCTCAACCGGCGGCGTGTGACCGGGCTTCGTGCTGTGGTGACAGCGGGAACAACGGGGACAGCGGGCGCTCCAGGCTGTGGAGACGCCGTGGCGGTGCTGTCACACTGCTGGGTTATTTTTGGTTGAAGGAGCCGAGCGCTGGGGAAAGGGGAAGGGAGAGGGTGCCGGGGGGAGGACTGTGCGTGCGGCCCCTCCACGTGCCGCTGCCCCGCTTTGCCCCGCTGCCCACCCTCACAGGGGCAGGCTGGGGGCGCCAGTGTTGCCACGGGGCACCGCCGGCAAAGGGTGCCCCACAGAGGGGTCCCTGCATGGGCACCCTCCCACCGGGTGTGGTGCCGGCTTGGGTGGCCAGCGCTGGGGGGCGGTGGTGCTGGGCGCTGACCGTCCCTGTGTCCACCTCCTCCTAGGTCATCTATAAGAAGTTCCAGATCCCCTGCCCGCTCCCCGAGCAGGAGGGGAACCTCACAGGCATCCTCAATGCCACCCCCGTCAGCACCAGCGACTACCAGAACGGCTACACCGTCCTGCAGGCGCCTGACCAGGGCACCTGCACACCCAGCTTCTTCACCCTCAACTCCCAGGTAGGGACCTGGGATGTACCTGGGGCTCTGGGTGAGCTCCCACCCCGTGTACCCCATGAAGGTGGGTGGTCCTGGTGCTGGCAGCACCCACCGGCGTGGCCCCTGGTGCTCAGCCGCCCTCCTCTCCCGCAGACAGCATACACCATCCCCATCATGGCCTTCGCCTTCGTCTGCCACCCCGAGGTCCTGCCCATCTACACCGAGCTGAAGGAGTGAGTCCTGGGTGGGGACACCCACGGGGAGGGGTAGGCTTCGTCCAGCGCCAACCCAAACGCAGTGCCATCCGGGTGTGGGACCTGCACCGGGGCATCATGGGGAGGTGGGTGATAAGACCTGGGATGGGTGATACCAGTCACAGGAGGTGGGTGACACAGCCTGGGGTGGGTGGGTGGGTGGGTGGTGGGTGATATCACCCCCAGGAGATGAGTGATATAGCTGCGGTGAGTGAGCGGCTGGTTGGTATTGGGTGGTGTCACCCCTGGGAGGTGGGTGATACAACTTGGGATGGGTGGTAGGTGAAACAACCCCTGGAAGGTGGGTGTTATGACTAAGGTGGGTGGTGGTGGGTGGTCTGACCCACCACACAGCCCAGGAAGGGGAATGCAGCCCCTCTCGGCGCAGCCCCTCTCGGCACAGCCCCTCTGCATCCCAAGGTGCTCCGGCATCACCCCTCCCTGCTGGGTGGGTGCTCGGTGCCAGCGGGTACCACGGGGTGGGCTGAGCTGTGGGGGCCATGCTGAGCCCACCCTCTCTCACAGCCCCTCCAAGAAGAAGATGCAGTGCATCTCCAACATCTCCATCATGGTCATGTACCTCATGTACTTCTTGGCCGCTCTCTTTGGCTACCTCACGTTCTACGGTGAGCCCTCGGGGAGGGGACCGGGGGTCCTGCCGGCACGCCGGCACCGGGGAGGTGGCAGTGCTGGTGCTCACCCAGCGGCTCCCCACCGGTGCCTGCAGGCCGGGTGGAGTCGGAGCTGCTGCACACGTACAACAAGGTGGACCCCTTCGACGTGCTCATCCTGTGCGTGCGGGTGGCCGTGCTGACAGCTGTCACCCTCACTGTCCCCATTGTCCTCTTCCCGGTGAGTGGCCCCGTGGGGATGCCAGGTAGCACTGCCACCTCCCAGCTGAAACAGGACCTCAGCGTCAGGCTTTGAGAGGGGAAACTGAGGCAGAGATGGGGCTGAGGCCCAGGGGCAGGGTGGCCAAGATCAGTGGGGCTGCAGGGACTGGGGAACGGGATGGGCTGGGTGTCAGGGACAGGGCTGGGGAAGGGGAAGGGGGGACGGGGACTGGCAGTGCCATTGGGACTGGGCTGGGAAGGGGTGACAGTGACCAGTGGTGCCATGGGGACAGGTCATGGGCGGAGGCAGGGATGACGGGGACCGGTGGTGCCATGGGGACAGGGCTGGGGCAGGAGCAGGGGTGATGGGGACCAGCAGATCTGTGGGGATGGGGCTTGGAGGGGATGATGGGGACTGTCAGGAGTGCAGGGAGAGGAGATGGGATGCGCCCTGGGTCCAAGGATGGAGTGTGACACCCTGTCTCTGTCCCTGTCCCCAGGTGCGCCGGGCCATCCAGCAGATGCTGTTCCAAGGGAAGGACTTTAGCTGGATCCGCCACGTCACCATCGCTGTGGTCCTGCTGACCTTCATCAACCTCTTGGTCATCTTTGCCCCCTCCATCCTTGGCATCTTCGGCATGATCGGTGTGTGGCAGTGCCCCGCTCCTGTCCCCCATTGGGTGCTGGGCGTCATGGGCAGCACACCAGCCCCTGCCTGGTGCTGGGCTTTGGCTGACCCCCCCGTTCCTCAGTTTCCCCTTCTCACCGTGCTGGGACCAGGGGGCGTGGGGGGGTCCCCAGCCCGTCCCTGTCCCGGCAGGCTGGTTCCCGCAGTGTGCTGCTGGTTGCTTGCTGCGCTGACGGACGGCGCTTGCTCTTCCCCTGGGTATTTCCCTTGATCCCCCAAGCCGGGCTCCCCCCGCTCAGCACTCGGCTTGGTGCCAAAGCCCTGCCTGCGGGGGGGGTGTGTGTGGGGATGGTGCCAGGACACGGCGTCCCTGGGTTCCTGGAAGGCTTTGCCAGGGCCGAGGATGGCGGGGGGACACACACACAGAGGACCTGGCCCGGCTGTGGGGCTGGGAGTACTGAGCCGCGGGGCGGGGGCCCCCTGCCCGCTCTGTCCCTGTCTGCTTCAGGTGCCACCTCTGCTCCCTGCCTCATCTTCATCTTCCCTGCCATCTTCTACATCCGCATCATGCCCAAGGACAAGGAGCCGCTGCGCTCCACCCCCAAAATCTTGGTAAGCATGAGGGGGGCACAGGGACAGGGACAGGGATGGGGGTCCCAGGAATGGGCTGGGGACCCCGTCACCCTGGCTGTCCCTGACCCGCTTCCCTGTCCCTGCAGGCTGCCTGCTTTGCCCTCCTTGGGGTGCTCTTCATGATCATGAGCTTGAGCTTCATCATCATCGACTGGGCCACGGGGGGCGGGAAGAGCGGTGGCAGCCACTAGCCAGCACCGGGTGCCCACGCCAACCTCCCCCCCACCCACTGGTGCCCCAGGCAGAGCCGGCCCCGGGCTCAGCCCCTGTGCCACGGCCCTGCCAGGCTTCCCTGGGGATCTTCCGCCGTCACTGACCATCGCCCACGGTGGTGGTGAGGGGGCATGAGCCATGGCAGGCGCGGGCACCCCCCGACCTGTGCCCGGGATGGGGCAGCGAGCCTGGGGCACGTGCTGTGCCCCCGCCCTGCTCCAGCGGGTACCCTCCCTGCTCCGCGCCTCAGTTTCCCCATCTGTAAAATGGGGAGAATAATACTGCCCTACCTCACCGGGAGCTGGCTGTCAGGTGGAGCTCGTCTCTGCACACCCAGAGCCACCGGCAGCGGGCACTGCCAGGGACACGGGGCACTGCCCACCATGGGGGCCAAGGACTGGGGCATTTTCCTGGCCCCCCCTAGACAGCATCGAGAGCCCTGATGAACAGCGTCCGCAGGGGGCTGGAGTCCAGTGGGGTGGTCGGACCCGTGGCAGCACCCATGCCCAAACCACCTGCCCTCTCCCCCGGCTGTCCCCCCGGTCCCTGGAGAGGCACCACCCCACTGCCCCGGCATCACGGGGGCAACCTGGCTCCCCCCGGGCAAGTGTGGTCCTGCCGCTGCTCTTGAGCCTTCTGGGGGGAATAGTTGGCTCCCGGTGCCCGCGGACGGGACCACGGTGACCCCCAGACCATGCATGGGGACGGGCCGCATCGCTTTGGGGAGGTGGCATCCCCGCCAGGGGCTTGGTGCCCGCTGGCATCCTGCCCATGCTGTGGCTTGGCTGCCCAGGGCCTGGGCCCCGTCCCCCCCCCGCCACGGGGCACGGGTGGGGAGTGTGGGGGGCTTGGGGTAGTGCTGGCTGGGGGCCAGCTCGGGGATCCGGAGCCACCCCTCCCTGTCTGCGTGCCCAGACGCCAGGGTGATGGGCACCCCCCGCGACCCAAGCTGACCTTGCTTGTCTTGCACCCAGGGCCAGCACCCAGGCCCCCGCAGCCCTCTCCCACCCGCGCTGCTGGGACGCCCCACACCATGCCAAAACCCGGAGAGCGGCTCTCCCACCTCCCAACCTCCCGTCCCAGCGTGGGGGGGGGGGCAGCCCGGCAGGGGCGGCTGCACGTGGGGGAAAGGGGGGACTGTCCTGCAGCGAAGTACATAAGAGACGTATTTTTTTACCGGGGTGCTGGAGGCTGGGATGCTTTTTATAAATACTGTATATAAGAGTAGATCTTTTTTAATGTGTTGTGTTGCTCCGGGTACCTCTGTATAATGTACATATCTATATGGGGCGGAGGCGGCAGCCGTGACCCGGTGCCGGTGAGGGGCTCGGCGGACCCTTGCCATCGCCCTGGGGCTGCCGGCTGCAGCGCGGCCCCAGTGTTCCTGTCCCCAGCCTGTGGCCTGTCCCCCCTCCTGTCCCCTGTTCTGTGGCCACCCCTGCACCATGCCGCGGAGGGTGACACTTTTAAATTATCGGTGGGGGCGATGGCTGTGCTGGCGAGGAGGCCGGCCGGCGAAGCCTCTGGCAGCGAGAATAAAGATATGAATGTGCCCAGATCTCGGGCGTCACTGGGGCGGGCGAGGGGACTGGCACCTGGCACGCAGCGTCATGGGACAGCACGGACATACGGATGTGGATGCATGGATGCACATGGGGACAGCACGGACATATTGACATGCATGCACACAGATGCACGGACCTGCTGGAGCGCATCCAGAGGAGAGCCACGAGGATGATCAGAGGGCTGGAGCACCTCTCCTATGAGGAGAGGCTGAGAGAGTTGGGGCTGTTCAGCCTGGAGAGGAGAAGGCTCCGGGGAGATCTTATTGCGGCCTTCCAGTACCTAAAGGGGGCCTACAGGAGAGCTGGGGAAGGACTTTTTACAAGGGCATGGAGTGATAGGACGAGGGGGAACGGCTTTAAGCTGGAAGAGGGCAGGTTTAGATTAAACATTAGGAAGAAGTTTTTCACTTTAAGGGTGGTGAGGCACTGGCCCAGGTTGCCCAGAGAGGTTGTTGAAGCCCCGTCCCTGGAGGTGTTCAAGGCCAGGCTGGACGTGGCCTTGGGCAACCTGGGCTGGTGGGAGGTGTCCCTGCCTGTGGCAGGGGGGTTGGAACTCGATGATCTTCAAGGTCCCTTCCAACCTAAACCATTCTATGATTCTATGATTCTATGTACATGGGGACATCACGGACATATTGACACACATGCACACAGACACACGGATGTACATAGGGACACCACGGACATATTGACATGCATGCACATGGATGCATGGATGTACATGGGGACAGCATGGACATACGGACACAGATGCATAGGGTCAGTGTGCTCACGCACAGACGTGCAGCAGGACAGCACGGACATACGGACACACATACACAGGGTCAGTGCACACGCGTGCACAGACACACACGGGGACAGCATAGATGTGCGGACACCCCCACGCACCCACGGGGACAGACAGACACGGGGGGGCACGCACAGGGGGACGCCTGCCGGGACACACGCATGGGGACGCAGGGACAGTGGCGCACCGGCGGAGGGGGGTGGGGGGGGCCCACGGGGACACGCCGGGGGGGCGCAGGGCTCCGCGGGCGGGAGGGGGCGCTGCGCCCCCACGCACGATCCGGCCCGCGAGAGCCGTGCTGGGGGGCGGCCGGCCCGGCCCGGGGCAGCGGGACCCCCGGCCGGCGGAGACTCGCACTTCCCGTGGGAGTGGGACCCCAGGGAGGCAGGACCCCCGGGGAGTGGGACACCCGTGGGAGCGGGACACCCGTGGGAGCGGGACCCTTGGGGAAGTGGGACTGCCGTGGGAGTGGGGCTCCTGTGGAAGCGGGGCTGGAGGCATCCCGTGCCTGGTGCCAGGGCAGCAGCTGCCCCCCCCGCCCCCCCCCAGCACCCCCTGGGGGCAGCCCCAAGCCCCCCCCCAGCCTTCCCCCGTGGCACGGTGTGGAGTGGGGCTGAGCCCCACCCCCGCCATCCCCCCCCCCAGCCCGGGCCCCTCTCTCCCCTGCCCGCGGGCACGGGGCTTTGGTCCAGCCGGCCCCAGGCCTGGGCACAGCGCCAGCTCGTTAGCAAAGCCTTATTAGCGCCGTGGCCCGCTCCCACGGGAACAGCACTGCTCCCTCCATGCCGGGCCCACGGGGGCTGCCCCACGGACCCCACGGCTGGGCTGCGTGGGAGGACACTGCACCCCTTCCCCTGGCATCACAGCTTCTAAACTGGAGCATCCCTTGCTGCCCCCCCACCCCGCTCGGTGGGTGCTGGTTTTGGGGGGTGAGGAGGGGCTGCGGGGAGGGGGGAGGCCCAGGCAGGTGGTGAGGCTCTGCCGTGGGGCTGGCACGGAGCTGGGGCGGCTTCCTGGGCACAAGCCAGCCCCGCGGGGCAGCTGGCACAGCTGGGCACCCTCCTGGGGCCGCGTGGGAGGTCCCATTCCCAAGGGAGCCACCCTGGGAGCCGGGGGGGGGGTTGGGGGGGTGGCAAGCGCTGGGGGTACCCCCTGCCATGGGTGAGAGCTGCCAGGTGCCTCATCCTGCCCGGTCCCATCCCTTCTCACGGGCACTTCCAGTCCTGGCACCCACCGAGGAGCTCCCTCCTCCAGCAACGTGGCACGGGGGTCCCAGAGGGCTGAGCCCCATGGCTAGTGACAAGACAAACACGCGTGAGCCACCACCCTGTGACACCGTGTCCCCACAGAAAGTGGCCCTGAGGCACAGCATCCCCCTGTACCACCAGCCCTGGGGCTGCACTCACCTCTCTGCACCCAAAGGACTGCAGGCCTAAAGGCCACCACCCAGACTCCATCTCCCTCACCATGTCTGTACCGTGGCCAGTGCCCGCCTGTCCCAGGGCACACCGTGACCCACCGCCCGCCTGTCCTGGGGTACACCGTGACCCATCACCTGCCTGTCCCGGGGCACACTGTGACCCACTGCCCGCCTGTCTCAGGGTACACTGTGGCCGGTGCCTGCCTGTCCCGGGGCACACCATGGCTGGTGGCTGCCTGTCCCGGGGTACACTATGACCCGTCACTTGCCTGTCCTGGGGTCCACCATGACCCACTGCCCGCCTGTCCCGGGGCACACCGAGGCCCATCACCCGCCTGTCCCGGGGTACACCGTGGCCAGTGCCCGCCTGTCCCGGGGCACACTGTGACCCACCGCCCGCCTGTCCCGGGGCACACCGTGGCTACCGCCCGCCTGTCCCGGGGCACACTGTGACCCACTGCCCGCCTGTCCCGGGGCACACCGTGGCCACCGCCCGCCTGTCCCGGGGCACACCGTAACCCACTGCCCGCCTGTCCCGGGGCACACCGCAACCCACCGTCCGCCTGTCCCGGGGCACACCGCAACCCATCACCCGCCTGTCCCGGGGCACACCGTGGCCAGTGCCCGCCTGTCCCAGGGCACACCGTAACCCCACCGCCCGCCTGTCCCGGGGCACACCGTGACCAGTGCCCGCCTGTCCCGGGGCACACCGTGGCCATCACCCGCCTGTCCCGGGGCACACCGTAACCCACCGCCCGCCTGTCCCGGGGCACACCGTGGCCATCACCCGCCTGTCCCGGGGCACACCGTGGCCACCGCCCGCCTGTCCCGGGGCACACCGTGGCCATCACCCGCCAGTGCCCGGAGCCGCCGCGTGGTGGCCCGTCCCGCCGGGCCGGGATGAAGCCCCGCCCCCTCTGCCGGCGGAGGCCCCCGCCCCCGCCCCCGCCCGGCCCCCGCCCCCTCGGCCCCGCCCTTCCGCCGGCCCCGCCCCGACGCCTCGCGCAGGGGCGGGGCGGGGCGGGCAGGGCAGAGCCGCGGCCGCGCGCAGGCAGCCGCCGCCGCCGCCGCCATGGGCTGCACCGTGAGCGCCGAGGACAAGGCGGCCGCCGAGCGCTCCCGCATGATCGACAAGAACCTGCGGGAGGACGGCGAGAAGGCGGCGCGGGAGGTGAAGCTGCTGCTGTTGGGTGAGACCCCCCGGGACCCTCTCCCCGGAACCCCTTCCCCTCCCCGGGACATCCTCCCTCCCCCCACCTCCGGGGCTCCCCCTCCCGGAACCGGGCAGCCCCGCCGTCCCCCGCCCCGTGCTGCACCGGAGCGACCCTGGGTACCAGCCCGCGAGGGTACCGGCCCCGCCCTGGGCATCCCCCAGGAGTGGGATGCTGGGCCCCGCCCGGGTTTCGGGGTCCCGTCCCCCCCCTCCCCTCCCCCCCGCGGTGGGGTGTCGGCCGCATCTCGGGCCCCAGGGATCCCCCCAGGAGTGGGGTGCCTGCGCCCCCCCGGGCTTCCGGGTTCCTCCCCCCCTCCCTCAAGGTGTGGGGTGCAGCCCCCACCCCAGGTCTTGGGGATCCCCATCAGGAATGGGGTGCTGGCCACGCCTCAGGTTTCGGGCATCCCCCCCGGGAGTGGGGTGTCAACCCCATCCCAGGCCCCAGGGATCCCCCCTTGCCCCCCCCCCCCCCCAGGCAGTGGGATGCTGGCCCTGCAGCAGGCCTTGGGGATCCCCCCTGGAGTGGGGTGCCAGCCACACCCCACGGTTTGGGGATCCCTCCTGGAGT
Source organism: Pluvialis apricaria (assembly GCA_017639485.1). Classification (NCBI taxonomy): domain Eukaryota; kingdom Metazoa; phylum Chordata; class Aves; order Charadriiformes; family Charadriidae; genus Pluvialis; species Pluvialis apricaria. The sequence goes on from CM030016.1 coordinate 17,289,717, forward strand.
GGGGTGCCAGCCCTGCTCCAGGCTTCGAGGGATCCCCCCCCGCCCCGAGTGGGCTGCTGGCCCTATGGGGTCCCACAGGAGCAGAAACCCCGGGCTGTGGGGTTCCCCCCAGAAGTGGGGTGCCAACCCCATCCCACTGCAGTACTGTCCCCCCCCAACCCTGTCAATGTCCATCTTTTGGGGGTGCAAGTGGGGGCACCTCCTGGCTGCCCCCCGCCCCCCCCAGCAAAGGTCCCACAAGTCTGAGCACCCCATCCTGCCTGCCCGGGTCCCCGGGGGGCCCCTCCATGGGCTCCCCTCGCCCCAGCCCCAGGCCAGCTGGGGTGGACGTTAACGGTGCCGATGGGCATCCGCTGCCCCCCCGCCTCCCCTCGCCGGGGCACGGGGCTGGACCCGAGCCCCTCCATCCCGCCTTCGCCCTCCCCTCGCTGTGGGGGAGCGGAGGGCTCGGGCAGCCAGTGCTGCCCGCAGCGGGTACCCCTCGGATACCCGATTTTCATACCGATAACGGGCCGCTCGCGCTCTTCAAAGCACCCGGCGATGCTCCCGTGGGCGTTCACAGACCTGCCCTGTGCCTGCGGGCAAGGCAGCCACTTATTTATTTTAATTTATTATATTCTTTTTATATATATATTATTTTTTTTTTAATAACTGCCAGTTGGGGGTTTTTATTCCCTTTCCCAAATTCCCAGGGAGCGCCTCGCTCCGGGTGGGATGCAGGAGCGCGCGGGGCTCCCACGGCAGCGTGGGGTGGCGGGACCGGGGACGGGCGGCGAAATCCCCCGGCTGCTGCTTGGGGAGCTCCGGCAGAAAATGTCTTTGGGCTCGTCGCCGTCGGCAGAGGAAGCCGCCGGCAGCAGGAAGTCACGCCGAAATCCGGCAGCCCTTTATTTGCTCAACCCCTGCCTGCCTTGAGAAATGCGTAGTTAACGCCTCGAAACCTTCGTTTAACAGAGCGCTTTGGGGTTGGGTTTTTTGTTTTGTTTTGTTTTGTTTTGTTCTTATTTTAATTTTATTTTTGCCTTGGCGTGAGCCGCGCCGGTGGCAAGCCCCGTCCTGGGAGGGGGGTGGTGGGGTTGGCAGGGGGCTTCGCTATGGCGGGGGGCTCGCTGGTTGTGCAAGCTCGCCGCCCCACTTGCTTCCGGGGAGGGGAGGGCGCCGGCGGAGCGAAACCCCACGGGGTTTGCAGGCTGATGGGGAAACACGTGGTCGTTCCCCCACACACACACTTCGCCGTGAGCCGCTGCCGCACCGGGCCCTGCTGCTGGCTCGGCTCATCTCGAACCGCTGCCCGGCGTGAAATAACAGGGCTGGGGGGTGCAGCTGTCTTGGGGGGGGGGGGTGGCACCTCCTTTCCGCAGGGCTCCGGGGACTGGCCGGGATGGGCAGCATCACCCCGGTGCTGTCGGCGCTGGGTGCCCGGGTTGGGGGAGCCCGGCTGGCGCTGAGCATCGCCGGGTGGCGGGGGTGGGGGGCTTTGCTGTTTGGCGAGGGTCGCGGCAGGGGCCGGCTGGCTGGCACCCCTTTCCCCGTGTCCCGCTCTGTGCTGAAGCAGAGGCAGGAGGAGGAGGACGGCCGCACTCCCTTCTGCTGGGGACAGCGTTGACGAGTGGCATTTCTGATCTCGGCTGGTTTCTAAAGCCAAAAATAGAGCAAAACAGCTCTTTTTTTTAATTTTTTTTTTTTAATGTTTATTTTTTCCCCCTTGCAGCTGTTCAGGTGTAAATAGTGCCGGAGCGTTGGGTCGGGACTGCCCGTTTCCGAGCCCAGCTGTGGCTGGAAAATCCTTCCGACATGGGAGGGAGCGGCTGGGGAGGTGAGGCTGGCGTTGTGTCTCCCCCGCCGGGTGCTGCTGCATGCAGCATCCTCCCCTCCGCAAGAACTCCTCAAGACAGGGTAGTGGTGCCGGGGGGATGCTCCTGGCATCCCTGCTGCCCGCCCTTCCTACGGCTTATTTTTTTCCCATGGGCAGAGGAAAATTCAGGAGGAAAAATTAGGGAGGAGAAAGGTTTCACCCTTCATGCCGAATCAGCCCACAGCACGAAGAGGAGATGCCCCTTCCAATCGTCGCGCGGTTTTTGCTGGTGATTAGTGCCGTACTGCAGCTGTGGCTTGGAGCTGCCGGTGCAGCCGGGCAGGAGGCGGTGTGAGCGGAGAGCATCGGTCTTGGTCTGCGGTGGTGGCAGTGGGAGCACAGGACCGTGCCGGCCACCGGCATCGCAGAGGGTTTGGGGCTCACCGGTGAAGCCGCCTCAGCTTGGTGCCTTGTCCTGTGTGTGGCCGTGAGCCCGGTTCTGCCTCTCCTCTGCGGCGGCGGCGTGCCGGAGAGGGATGGACGCGCGCTGTCAGTGCGGCAGGGGCAGGCAGGACCGCTGCGGTGGCACCCAGCACCGCGCACAGCACCGATCCCACCTGGGGGTTTTCCTCTGCCATTTGCCGGCTCTGGCAAATAAATTGCGTGCCAAGATGGTTTGAAGCTCTGGTCTCTGATGGGGAGAAGACCCTAATGAAGCAGTCCCCCTCCCAACGAAGCAATCCCCCTTCCTCCCTGCTGCTGGAAACCAACAACCTCCCAAGGTTTTGGTGCAGGGAGAGGCTGGGAGCTGCCACCGGCAGCTGAAGGTCCCCAGCCCCGGAGCATCCACCCCATTCGGGGGTGTTGCCAGCAGCTCCTGGTGCCGCCGTCGACTCCTTGGCATTGCCAACGCTCAAACTGCTGGAGTCGCCGGCTGTTTCTGCTGGGCAGCAGTGGAAGTTGGGTCCTGCCTGCGGGAGCTGGGATGCTCCGGGGGGGATGCAGGACCAGCGGGCAGGCAAGTGGTCGCCCATCTTCAAAACCCCCCAATTCCTTATCTTTCTTTGGAGGGTTAGGAAAGCAAAAGGAATTCTTTGCTGCTCAGGAGGCGTTCGAGGACAGGGGAAGGCACTGGTGGGTTGATCCTTGGCGGTTTTCGGTGCTGGAGGTGCAAACCCCGGTGCGAGGATGCTCCCCTCACACCCCACCCGGGCTGGGTCGCGCCGGGGTAGCTCACGCAGGCAGCTGCCTGTACAAGATCCTGCCGGGGCGAGGGCGGCCAGGGCAGGGCTCAGCAGCTTTATATTTTATTTTTTTTTTCGGTGCTTGCATAAAAATAGAGGAAGGGAGGGACCAGCTGCGACTTTCGGAGGTTGCGTTGTCCCGGCGCTGCCCTGGGCTCGCGTGCGAGCAGCCGAGTTTGCTGCACTTTGTCTCGTCAAGGGGTTTTGTTTTTCTCCTCCCTCCTGCCCCAGACCAGGGTGGTGGGAGGGGATCGGGCCTGACCTTTGATGGGGACAGTAGTGGGGCCCCGGTGGTGTTTCTGGCCATGGACCAGGAAGTGTCATGGTCCGGGGGGGACCCCACAGCTGATGCCCCGGAGCTGGCGGATGCGATGGGATGGGATGGGAGGAAGGACAGACAGACGGGCCCCAGCACCCAGCCCTGGGATGGGTCACCCTGATATTCCTGCTGGTGATGTCCAGGTGCGGCCAGCTGCGCTCTGCTCCGAGATGAGCACTTAGCCTTTGCCCAGGAGAGGCGGCAGGTTGTACGTATATATTTTATATATGTATTTTACATATATGCATTAGAAATATATATATATTGCTTTTTGGTATATATATTGCTCTTTTGTATGGAGCAATATATAAATTGATTCATATATATCAATCTAAAAGCATGTATATATTGTTTTACCTATATATATGTATATATAGTTTTACGGAAGAAGGTCTCCTGTGGGCTGAGCCTGCCCAGGGCTGCGGGTGCCGGTGGGTGCCGGGGTGAGGATCGTGGTGTGCCCGAGTGCCGCTGCCATAGCCGGGGCCGTCTTGGCCTCCCCACAGTCGCCGGGTTTCCTGCTCCGGGCCGGAGCGCGGGTTTCCGGGCCGGAGGCTGGCTGAATCACCGGAGCTGGGGAGGAGGGGGCTGAGTAATCCTCCATCCCCGCTGGCAGAAAACCCAGGCGGGGGGGAACAGGGTGCTGGCGGCATCCCGGCTGTGCCAGCGGGTGAGCCCCCACCCCAACAGGGTGGGATGGAGGGGATGGTGGCACTCAGGCGCGAGGGTATGGCGCTGCCGGGGACAGCTCTCGGGCACGGGCTGCACCGGAGCCGCTCCGGGGTGTTTGCGAGGGGAACGCGGGGAGCATCGCGGCATCCCCGTACCCGGAGCGGCTTGGGGGGGACGTGGTGGGTGATGGTCTTCAGGAACTCTCCCCAGCTATGTGGGGGCTCTTCCCCAGCCGCCCCGGTGGCGGCACAGCCGGTGCGGGGGGCGAGGGCACGGAGGCAGCTGGTGCCAGCGGAGGGGGAGAGGAGAGAGAGACAGCTCTGGCTGCAGCAGGGGCAGAAACAGAGCAGCAAAGTTCCGGGATTCCTGGAAAAAGCCCGGCACAAGGATAGTTTTGTCCAGCTTGTGGACACCAGCGGCCCTTGTTGGCACCGGGGGTACGTTTGCCATGCTTCCCCCAGGGAAACCATCCCCTGCCCGCCTCCTCCTCCCCCGAGTGCTCCAAACGTCCTTCCCGCTGCTGATTTATTTCCAATTTATTTATTTTTGCGTTGTTTTGGCTTTTTTTTCCCCTGCATCTCCGTTGGCTGCAGTGGACAGGGGGCTCTGCGCCTCCCTGGTGCCCCCCAATTTTTGGGAGCCCTGCCTGGTGACATGGCATCCCACCAGCTGCCGATGCATGGGTTCCTCCTGGGAAATGGCCAGCCCTGTGCCGGAATGGGATGGCCCTTGGGAAAAACGCCCTGTGTCGCTGTGGGGTTTTAAAAAAAACGCGATTATTTTTACAGCAATTTTCCATCTATTTTGGGTAGGAAGGAAAATGTTGAGGGGAATCTCTTTTTATTATTGTTTTTTTCTTTTGTCTTTAGGGTAACTCTGCTTTTAACGCACACCTTTGAATGTCCCGTTTGGTGACGGGGACCCCGCAGTGCTGGGAGTGGGGGTGGGCTCTGCAGCTGTCCCTCTGTCCAGCCATCCCTCTGTCCTGCAGGGAAGGGGATCGGCAGGTTTGTCTGGCAGTAAAAGCCATCAGTAAATCCTTGCTCAAATAATAGCTGCTGTTTGCCGGGTTGGGAAAACTTTCTGGCAGCGGCTGGGGACGGGTCTCTGGGTCGTGGTGCTGGGGGTGGCTCTGGACCCGCTGGTGGATTGAATTCCAGCTTCTCCCTCGTAATAAGGAAAATTTTCCAGCTGTGCATTGCTTCCATCCACGCCTGGATATTTGAAGGCATAAACCAGGATAGTGCGGTGCGGCACGATGGAAAATCCCCTCTCAGCGATGCGGGGTGAGGTGGGCCCCGAAACCTGCGACCAGCTCCTTAAATATATGGCATTAAATATACGCTGGCCGGAAAGCATCTTAAATCGCGGGCTGCAAAGTATACGTTGGCTAAGTAAATTTTTCACCGCTAAATTAACGGAGAGTTTTGGAACCGGGCAGCTGCTTGCTTATTTTAAATTTTTGAAGATCATTTTTAACAAAAAAAAAAAAAAAAAAGTGGGGGGGAGAAAGCAGCCCGAGAGAGAGCTCTCCTCCTATTTTTGACAGGCGCTGCTCTGGGAATGAGCGCTGCCCGGTCCCGGGAATGGCAGGGAGCAGGCAGGGCTGGAGGAAGCCTGGCCGTGGGGTCACCCCATGGTGGGGGGGTTTCTCTCCATCCCCCCGTCCCCGATGCCTGGCCGGTGCAGGGTCGGGGCTGGGGGGGGGGTGCCCGTCTGGCGCTGCCTGGTCTGGGCAGGAGGGGGGAAGCTGGCAGCTGGCGCCCTGCCCAGGGATTGTTTTGGGGCTGAATGGACGGCAGCCGGAGTTTTCCGGGGATTGGAAACCCTTCCCCTCTGCCGTGCTGCCGCAGGGGGGTGGGGGTGGTGGGATGGGTCCCCCCCCCACATCCGCAGCTGGGTGGGAGGTGGGGGTGCTGGGGGACCCGTCGGTTCCCGGCAGATGGTGGGGGTGGCACGGTAAGGGCTGGCCTTGGCGGCTGCCGGTCACTACCGCCCTGCCGGGCACGGGCAGGAGGTCCCCAGGCGGGGTGGGGGGGTTGTCCCCCTCCCAGGCAGGGAGCAAATGGCAGATAGGGTCAGGCTGGGGGACGGCTGTCTGGCACCTTGCCCCAGGGATGCTTATAAGCAGGGTCGTCACTTGCTGTGTGCCTCAGTTTCCCTGTCCGGGTACCCATTGGGAAAGGGCATGGTGAATGCTGCCGAAACCGGCGGCACGGGGCGGTGTTGCCAGAAACCAGAGATATTTCATGGAAAAAATGAAGGGATACACTGAGTCCTTCCCCCACCCCCTGCTCCCAGCTCCGGGCAGGAGTTGCCAGCGCTGACCACGAACGCCGTCCGGCAGCGCTGGCCGGGCTGTGCCGGGTGCCGCGTCAGCATCCCGAGGGCGCCGGGGGGGGGGGGAGGCTGGGTTGACAGTGCCGGGGAGCCCCCGCCGAGCCGAGCGCTCCCCTCGGGGCTGAGCAAAGCTGCTCCCCCAGCACATACAGTGTGGACACCGTGGGGCGGGGTGGTCGTGGCAGTAAATCGAGGGTCTGTATAACCTCAATATAGCCCCAGCCTCGGGGGGGGGCTCCACAACCTGAGCGATGTCCAGGGGGGTGTATGTGCCCATCACATAGTCTGCATTTATGCTGGTGGCAGGGGCACAGGCAGTGGGCATTTGCTCCCTGCCACCGTGTCTCAGTTGGCATGACGGGCTCTGTTTTTCCTGGTTAATTTTAGCATAATCTCCATTTTTAAATTTTTTTTTTTTTTTTTTTTTTTTTTCCTCCTCCTCTGTAATCTCTCTTCCCCCTCTGCGGCCGTGCTGGCACAGCCCCGCTGCTGCCTGCTTGGGGCCCCCTGTGAGAGCAGCTCCGTGGCCGAGGGCAGCACTGGGGGGACCCCCCAGAGGGGTGGGAGAGGGCACAGGGATGGGCTCTGCGCTGGGGGGGTCCCCTGGGATTGGCACCTGGAGGCAGGGACCGTGCTGGTCCCCAGCCAAAGGGGGCTCATCCTGCTGGGGGTCCCGAGGTGAGGTGAGCTGGGTGCTCATCCATCTTGGTGGCACTCCCTGCCCGGAGAGGGGACAAGGGACATGCGTCGTCCCTTTCAGCTTCCCCTTTGAGCTTCCCCTTTTCTGCACCCGGGGTGACTTTGCTCCTTCCCCGCTCCCAGCCTGCGGAGGGAGGGCTGGGCCGGGAGCTGCACATCGCCTTTGCAGGGGGTGACGTCCCCAAGGGGGACAGGGTGGCGGAGGGGGAGCCTTAGGTGCCCTGGCCGTCCTCTCTGAACCCCTGGCACCCCGTGTTTGGATGCTGAAAAATAAACCCACTCCAAAAGCCATCGGCTTTCCCTGCTGGCAGCCGCCTCCACCGCCGGGCTGGGGCATGGGACCCGGCAGGCTGGAAAGTGCGCGCTATTTAAAAAGCAACTCGGGGGCGGCTGATCCCGCCGGGAGCTGCTCAAGCTGGCTGGCGGAGGCGGCAGCCTCTTCCCGAATTCCCTGGGGTGCTCAGCTTCAGGTGCCCAGCCCCCTGCCTGTACCTGGTGGCACCAGCATCTCCGCATCCTGGCCGCTGCTGGCTCGGGCTGTGGTGAGGCTGGTGGTCTCTCATCCCCCGGCACAGCAGGGATGCGGGATGTGGGATGCGGTAGTGAAGCTCAGGCTCTGCCTGGAGCAGTGATGGCAGGTGATGGGCAGGGCTTAGTCCCCCGTTGCAGGGGGTCCCCAAGCTCAGCCGAAGCTGGGTCTGTCGGTCATCTTGGCTGCAGCGTGCCGGGACTGCAGGGCAAACGTTAGTGCGTTGATGCAGTTTTCCTGGCCCGGAGCAGGTGTCGTTTCTCCCCTCAGGAGCTATTGCAAGGTCCCCCTCAGGCTCCCCTTTTTCTCCCCCTTTCTTGGCCCTGACGTTCCCAGTGCCCATCCAAGCATCTGCTCTGGCCAACGCTGGGAGCGCTTCTCCGCTGGCGGAGGCACCCGCTGCCGTCTCTCCCTGGCCTGGGCGGGTCCCGGTAGGGTGGGGGTCCCTGGCTTCAGGCAGCATCTCACTGCTTGTCCCCCCCTTCTCGTTTCTCTGCAGGTGCCGGCGAGTCTGGGAAGAGCACCATCGTCAAACAGATGAAGTGAGTGGTCCCTGCACTGTCGCTGCGGCCAACACCACGCAGACCTTGGTTGCAGGCTCTGAAACCAGTGGCAGCTGGGGAAAGCTCCCCACCGGTGTTGCCACAAAGCACGTTTGGGGAGCAGCACCCCAGGGTGCCCCACAAAGGGCTGACCTTGTCTGTATCTCTCCCCTGCCCCAGGATCATCCACGAGGATGGTTACTCAGAGGAGGAGTGCCGGCAGTACAAAGCTGTGGTCTACAGCAACACCATCCAGTCCATCATGGCCATCATCAAGGCGATGGGGAACCTGCAGATTGACTTTGGAGACTCCTCCAGAGCGGTGAGCGCTCTCCTGCTCCCGCTGCGCCTGGCAGGGGTGGGGGTTCTCGGGGAGGGCAAAAGCAGATTTGCCCAAAGCTGGACCAGGATTAAGGGTGGCCCTGCCCAAGCCCTGCTGCCCCCTGGCTGGCTGTGACCTCCTGTCCCTGGCGCTGAGGGCTGGGGGTACCCAAAGCATAACCCATGGGTGGGCTGCCCTGGCACAGCCCCTGATGGGTGCACGGGTTGGGGGGGGTCTTGCGGCTTCCCATGGGTCTCGTCCCCATCCACCCCCGGGGCTCCCGCCCTGCTGTCCGGGTGGGACACGGTGGGCTCTGGGAATCGGGTCCTTTGGGGCAGAGTCAGTTCGATAATGCCGTGCCGATGCTCGAGCCCTGTTTTTTCCCTGCAGGATGACGCTCGGCAGCTGTTTGCGCTCTCCTGCACCGCCGAGGAGCAGGGCATCATGCCGGAGGACCTGGCCAACGTGATCCGGAGGCTGTGGGCTGACAACGGCGTCCAGGCTTGTTTTAACCGCTCCCGGGAATACCAGCTGAACGACTCCGCTGCCTAGTGAGTACCCCTGCTCCTCTCCCCCAGCGTGGCTGGATCCGAGCCCTGCGGGCGGCATCACTTTTATTGAGCAACAGAAAATCCCCTCCGGGGGCTGCTTGGGGGCTGGTGCTGCCACTTCCCACCCGGTGCTGAGGCTGAGCCGGAGCAGAACTGGGAAGGCGGATGTTTCGAAAGCTGTTTCCTCCTCTGGCGGGGTGCTGCGTCCCCTGGGAGGGGGGCACCGGAGCATCCCCCTCCTGCCACTGCCCTGTCCCCAGGGATGCTCCCCCTGTGTGAGCACAGCCAGGGGTCCTGCCCTCCCGCGGGCATGGGCCATGAAGGCAAGGAAAAGCCCCAAAGAAAGCACTGGGGACCCTTGTATCTGAACAGGGTTCAAGAGGGGTTTTTTTTTTCCTTTTTAAATGAGTTTATATGGAAGGACTTGGCCTTATGCTGGCATATTAGCCAACAAACTGGTGTTTAGGTAGATAAATTGCCTGCATCTGGTTGGGTTTATCCCTGAAGAGATTTATTAAATAAGTTAATCTGGCTAAAGTATGATTGCTGGAAGAGGGTGGTGCGGCCGAGGCTGCAGTCAGCTCGCAGGGGGCCCTTCGGCCTGCCCTCTCTGCCCAGACCCCTCAATGGTAAAGCGGTGCCGGGGGGAGCCCGTGATGTGCCGGGAAACCCCCACCAAAGCTGGCCCTGCCGGGGATTGAGCATCCCTGGGACTCACTGCCATCCCGGGGGGGCTACTTGGTGCCCCCGCATGCCAGCCCAGCCGTCCCCTCCTCCTTGGCATCGGCAGGTCCCTCTTCTGCGCTGGGGGGAAGAGGATGCAGGGAAGCTCCCGGCAAGTGCCAGCCCCAGAGAAGCTCCTGCTGGCGCTTTCCTTCGGCACCCACAGCTTTCGCTTCCTCCTGCCCGGCGCCCTCCCCAGCCCCCATCCTGCTCAGCCCCACGGCTCCCCAGCCAGCGCCGGCATTTCCCCGGCAGTGCGGCGCTGTGCCGTGGGTGCCGGGCTGGAGGCACAGGAGAGCCGGCAGGTGCCTGGCAGCTCGCACGTACGGTTCGTGCAAAATACATCTGCACAGTGTCTGCAAATCAAGTACCGCCGTAAGCGCATTTATGGAGCGTTTGGCACATTGCGGGGGTTGGACGGGTATTAATTAGGAGCCGCCTTTGAGCTGTTGCTCCAGCCTTTCTGCGGCCCCGCCGAGGTGCTGGTGTGGTGGCCGATGCCTCATCCATCCCCGTGGGGATGGTGCTGCACCCGCGGTGCTGCCGGCACGGGGCACCCTGGGGAGGAGGAGCCCTATGCCATGGCCGGCACGCAGCCCGCCCGTGCCCCAGCCCTCCGCAGCAGCCCCCAGCCTCCTCCTCCGCCCACCCTTGGGGTGCCCGCAGCTCGGGGTGCCGGGCTGGGCTCACCGGGGCACCCCGGTGCTGGGTGCGAAGTCCGAGTGCTGCCGGCACCGCGCATGGCCCTGCCACGGTGTTTCCTGTTTTTTTGTCAGCCGGAGGCCGCGTGTGTTTCCGGCTGTTTTTGAGCTGCTCCGCGGCGGCGGCGGCGGCGTGCCAGCTCCCCCCCCCCAACCCTGCTCCCACCGGCGGTGGGGTCCCAGGGCACCCATGGCTCTGGCTTTGCGCTGGCACGCCGGAGGGCTTCCCGGGAGCGGGTCACACTGCCGTCGGAGCTGGGGATCCCCGCGGCCTCGCAAGCTGTAATCTGGCTTTCACCAGATTACGGGGTTGCAAAGGCCTTAATTAGCGCAAGCCTAATTTGCTTAAAGGAGCCCGTTTATAATAACCCAATTAAAGCAACGTGAGCTGGAGAAATCGAAACCCGCCTTGATCCCCCTCAGCCGGTCTGGCAGTTGTTTGGGGACCGAGCCACCGCTGCTGCCGGGAGCCCGAGGCTGGCAGGGCTGGGTGGGCAGCAGGGCAGGCGATGCTGCCTGGGGAGTCAGGAGGGGGGGGTGGGGGGGGGTCGGGGTGGGCAGCAGCGCCCCCAAAACCATGCTGTTCCCCATCCCTGCAGCCTCCCGCCTCCCACTTCCTCCCAGGACGCCGGCCCTTTGTGTTTTTTGACTATAAATGGCACGGCGCCATCGATTGTTTCCGCCGGCGCTGCGGCCGGTTGCCATAGCAGTGAATACTTTCCTCTTTGCCGTTTCCCTCCACCATGCGAACGGCCGGGGGGGAACGAGGGGAGCCCCCCAGCCCCAGTTGCGTCCCCTGCCCGGCCCCCCGTGCCATCGCGCTGCCCCCCTGAGCCCTTGTTCCTGTGTGTCCCCATGCCACCCCAACACGGGCAGAGGTGGCGGGGTGACCCCGGGGTGCCAGTGGGGTCCGGCTCGGTGCTGCCCACCCTGAATGGACGATGGCCAAGGTGTGCAGGCAGGGGACCCTGGGGCGGTGTGGGGATGCCCTGTGGGATTTGGGTGGGTCGTGGCCCCGTGGTCCAGTTTCCCCAGCGCCTTTCTGCTCCCTCCCCAGCTACCTGAACGACCTGGAGAGGATAGCCCGCGCCGACTACATCCCCACCCAGCAGGACGTGCTGCGCACCAGGGTGAAGACCACCGGCATCGTAGAGACCCACTTCACCTTCAAGGACCTGCACTTCAAGTATGTCTGACCCTTTCCCTTTTGCCTTTACCAAGGCAAAAGAAACCACTTCCCTTCGTCCCCGGGCTGGGACGGATCCTGCTTGCCCGCTGCAGGCACTGAGCACCCCCGCCACGGCTTTGCTCATGGCGGGAGCCGCTGCCTCGGAGAGAGCGGAAACCGCCGAAATAGCTGGAGCAGCCTCAAAAACGCCTCGCAGGGCTCAGCCCGGGGGCGGATCCAGCCTCTGGCGAGGAGGGAAGGGGGAAGGCGTCTCCGGGTGCCGTGACGCTGTTTCCGCCACGGGAAGGGCGCTGGGTGGGAGCTGGAGGGTCTGGGGGGGTCGGGCATCGGCGCTGCTGCCCGCTGGCATCCCGGCATGGCTTTCCATGGAAAACCCATGGGAAATAGCCAGGGTTCTGGTTTCCGAGGCAAAATAGCTGGCATCGGGCACATCCCGGGGGATTCAGTCACTTTGCAATGGAGCTGCTGGCAGAAAGATCTGCGCTGCTCCCCGAGCGCAGGGGGCTCGCAGGGATGGCGGTGCTTGGTCGTGCCATCACCGGGGCCGTGCTTTGGTGGTGGCAGCGGGGCAGAGAGGGTGGTCCAGGGAGGGAACACAGCAGGGAGGAAGCCTCCCCGCTGGCCAGGCTGTTGGTGGTTGACATGGGGCAGCTGCCGGGCTCTTCTCCGTGGAGGCAGGGCATCCTCTGCTGCCTGCAGCAGGAGAGGCGCGCGGTGCCCTGGGATCATCCCCGGAGCCCTCAGCTGAGCACCCGTGGCTGCCCTTGGTCCAAGGTCTCCGGCAAAGCCCTGCAGTGTCCGCTCTGGAGTGGGTGTCCCAGAGCATCTCCTGGAGTCTGGCTCCAGGGAGCATCGCGCTGGTGCAGTCTGGGAAAAGGCGACCTGATCCTGCCCCAACTCACAGTGGGGATTTGCTCCCGCTGGGAAATAAGCCCGGACACCACCTGGGATGGGCAGCGGGTGCTGGGGCAGATCTGCGACAGCAGCAAGACCCCTGGGGCAGAGGTGCCTCTACCTGGTGCAGCTACTGCTCTGGGCAGCCGGGGAAACTGAGGCAGGGAGCGGGCCGAGGGCGGTGGGGCCGGGAGCTGCCACCCACCACCACGCTGCCTCCCTGCCCAGGATGTTCGACGTGGGCGGCCAGCGCTCGGAGCGGAAGAAGTGGATCCATTGCTTCGAGGGGGTGACGGCCATCATTTTCTGCGTGGCCCTGAGCGCCTACGACCTGGTGCTAGCTGAAGACGAGGAGATGGTGAGTTGGGGGGAATGAAGCCGGCGCCGTGAGCCATCTCCTCCTGGGGGGGGGGGGGCTCTAGGGGAGCACCCCCTCCTCTGGTGGCCACTAGTGCCCTGGCCAGCGTGGCCCAAGCCTTGCAGGCCACTCGGCATCCCCTGCCGGGGCAGGCAGGAGCTGAGGGGGGGGAGCAGGTTGGGCAGCAGCGGGGTGGGCTCTGCCTGGGGGTCTCTCCCCGACTCAGGCTGCCGTCTCCCCTACCAGAACCGCATGCACGAGAGCATGAAGCTGTTCGACAGCATCTGCAACAACAAGTGGTTCACGGACACATCCATCATCCTCTTCCTCAACAAGAAGGACCTCTTTGAGGAGAAGATTGTGCACAGCGCCCTGACCATTTGCTTCCCTGAGTACACAGGTACCGCGGGGTCCCTCGGTGCCCCCCCCTGGCAGGAGGCGCGGGCAGTGCCTTGCCCGGGCACTGTAGCAGGAGATGCTGGGGATGGAGATGCTGGGTCTCCTGTGCCTGGGGAGCGGTGTTTTAGGGCAGGAGGTGGGGTGCGGTGGTGTTTGGGGTGCCCTAAGTGATGGGGGTGGGGGGGCAGGACACAAGGGGCAGCAGCCCTGGGGGGGTTTAGTTGAGGGTCACTGTGCCTGGAGAGCATCAACTTAGCATCAGGGTGGTGGCTGCAGTAGTGTGGGGAGCCAAGCCGAGCCCAAACCCCTTTGATGCCAGTGGCGGGGGGCGTGCAGGTGTCCTCAGCCAGCTGCGGGGGAGTCCAGTGTCTCCTCCTCGCCAGGGGCCAACAAGTATGATGAGGCGGCCGCCTACATCCAGAGCAAGTTTGAGGACCTGAACAAGCGGAAGGACACCAAGGAGATCTACACCCACTTCACCTGCGCCACCGACACCAAGAACGTGCAGTTCGTCTTTGATGCCGTCACCGACGTCATCATCAAAAACAACCTGAAGGACTGCGGGCTCTTCTGAGGGCCGGCGCTGCCCAGGTGGGTGGTGGCCCCGGTGGTGGCCCCCCAAACGGGTGGTCGCAGAGCACCCTCTGGGGATGGTTCGGGCAATGCCTGCCGTGGCACAGGCTGGCAGGGGGGGCCCGTACCCACCCCCCGCCCCCGTGTCCTCAAACCCCACCTGCTCACTGCCCACTCTCTCCTAGGACCCCCGGCCACGCCGGCGAAGGAAGGACCGTGCCACCACCCCACTCCTGCTTCTCTTCGGATTCATCCCTCCGCCCCCACCCCATAAAGAGACTTATTTGGGTGCCAGCATGGTGGCAGGGCCCGTGTCCCCCCCCTGCTGCCCCAGCTTGCCCCCACCCCCCATCTTCTTCCTCCTCGCCGGCGTCACCCTTTCTGCCTTCCTGGGGAAAATGAGGTTTTCATCTTGGTTTTTAACCCCCGAACCGCTCCAGCCCCCGCTGTTCATTCGCCCCCGAGCCCTGGCGCTCTCACTGTTTACATTGCAAGTGTTGCTGGCACGGGTTGGGGGGGCACGCGGGGGTCCCGTTGGGGACACCCACCCGGCCAAAAACACCACCGACAACATTCCATTTAGTAAACCAGAAAAGAAAGGAAGAAAAAAAAAAAAAAAAAAAAAAAAAGGGGCAAACCCCTTCCCCCCCGCCCCCAAAACAACGCAAAAAAAAAAACCAAACCCACACCACACCGGCTGGGGCCAGGTTGCTTTTTAAAGAAATCTTTTCACCAAACTATTTAAAAGCGTCAAGTGCTACGTGGTGGCGGCGTCCTCCATGGCCAGCCCACCCCCCAACCGTGTGCCTTGGGGGGGGTCCGCGCCCCCACTCCCCCTTGCTGCCCCCCCACCCCCACCCCGAGGGACGGGCAGGGCTTGGGCAGGGGGGTGCTGCCTGTATCCCCCCCCCCTTTTCTTTCTAAGCCTAGTTTTGTAGGGCTAGCTGTTGCGTTGGGCAAGGAGAGCCCGCTGTACAGAGCGGCCCCCGCTGTGTCTGTTGTCCCCGTTTTCCCCCCTCCTTCCTCCCCCCACCCCCAGCCCGGGGGGGGGGGGTGGGGTGGTGTGGGGTGTGGGGGGCCCTCCCCCTCAGCCGGTGCCCGCGGCCTCGCTTTTCCCACAGGATGTTTTACCGAATTGTTCACATGGTTTGAAATAATAAAATGTAGAAAGAAAAAAAAAAAAAAAAAAAAAAAAAAGGAAAAAAAAAAAATGGACATACTGACACCCCCCCCCACCCCCGGTGACACAGGGTGTGGGTGCGTCACCTCTGGGGGATGTCCCTGGGGGGGGGGGAGAGGGACACGGGGTGGGCTGGCATCACCCTGGGGGCTCAGCAGCATCCCCTGGGTGTCGGGGGGATGAGGGCAGAAGTGGGACCCTTTGGGAGGGAGCTGGGACATTGCTGGGGGGGGCTGAGCTGCTGGGGGGGGGGGGGGGGGGGCATGACCACCCCCTTGGCCTGGCAGCAGGGGGATGGGGGCACCCAGGGGGCCCCAGTACCACGCAGTCTTTGGGGACATCTGGTGCCCAGGGGCACACAGTGACGTGGCCCTGAGGGACAAGTAGCACCCCTTGCACCCAGGACCACACAGGGACTCCCAGCTCCAGGGGACACCTGTGGGACCCCCCATCCCCCAGAAGCCCCGAGCTCCAAAGGGTTCCTGGAGACCCACAGCACCCCCAGTTCCAATGGGGCACCCAAGTGACCCCCCAGCACCCTTCGGCTCGAAGGGGTGCCAGGGACCCCCAGCACCCTGCAGCACCCCAAGGGACCCCCAACACCAAGGGGCACCCAAAGATCCCCAGCCTCTCCAGACCCAAGGGTCATCTGGGGACTCCCAGCACCCCTCAGCTCCAAGGGGTTCCTGGAGACACCCCCCCTCAGCTCCAAAGGGAACCTAGGGCCCCCCAGCACCCGTCAGCTCCAAGGGTACCAGGGATCCCAGCACCCAAGGGATCCCCAGTACCCTCCCAGCTCCAAGGGGTACCCAGGGACCCTCAGCACCCAAGGGACCCTCTACACCCCCCAGCTCCAAGGGGTACCCAGGGACGCCCAGCACCCAGGGTCACCGAATGCCCCCCAGCTCCAAGGGTACGAGGAACCCCCAGCACCCGAGGGACCCCCAGCACCCAAGGGATCCTCTGCCCCCCCCGGCTCCAAGGGTACCGGGGACCCCAGCACCCAAGGGATCCCCAGTACCCCCCAGCTCCAAGGGGTACCCAGGGGCCCCCAGCACCCAGGGTCACCGAATGCCCCCCAGCTCCAAGGGTACCAGGGACCCCAGCCCCCAAGGGATCCCCAGTACCCCCCAGCCCCAAGGGGTACCAGGGACCCCCAGCACCCAGGGGACCCCCAGTACCCCCCCCCGGCTCCAAGGGTACCAGGGACCCCCAGCACCCAGGGGTTCCCCAGTACCCCCCAGCTCCAAGGGTACCAGGGACCCCAGCACCCAAGGGATCCCCAGTACCCCCCAGCCCCAAGGGTACGAGGGACCCCCAGCGCCCAGGGTCACCGAGTGCCCCCCCTCAGCTCCAAGGGTATGAGGGACCCCCAGCACTCAGGGTCACCGACTGCCCCCCCAGCTCCAAGGATACCAGAGACCCCAGCACCCAGGGTCACCGAGTGCCCCCCAGCACCTGGAACCCCCAGGGACCCCCAGCACCCAGCGGTACTGTGTGCCCCACAGTGCTGGCTGGCGGGAGGGCTGGCGGGGAGGGAGAGTGGGGCCATGCTCCCCACCCAGGGGTGGCTCTGGGGCTGAGCGGGTCAAATGCCAGGGGTTCGGGGCAAGGGGAGACAGTTGTGGTGATGGGGTGGGGGCAGCGGTGGGGCTGGGCCCCAGGGGAAGGGGAGGCCAGGGCTGGGGAGGGGAAGCTGGGGCTGGGGCTCAGAAGAGCCCACAATCCTTGAGGTTCTCCTTGATGATGATGTCGGTGACAGCATCGAAGACAAACTTGACGTTCTCGGTATCGGTGGCGCAGGTCATGTGGGAGTAGATCTCCTTCACATCCCGCCGCATATTCAGCTCCAGGAACTGCAGCTTGATGTAGTTGCCCGCGTCGTCGTACGTGTTGGGACCTGGTGGTGTGGCAGTGAGCGGGCGGTCCCTTCCTGGGCTGGTGTCCCCCCACCATGGGTGCTGGCCTAGTGTCACGCAACGCTCCCCCCGGGTGGGCAAACCTTGCTTGGTCCACGAGCAAGGCTAGTGCAGCATCGCTTGCATGGGGTACTGAGGACACCTGGTGGGTGGCTGCTGCAGGGTGCTGGCACCCAACCCTTCACCACCATCCCATCATCACCCGCCTGCACCCGATGGGAGAGCTGCTGCCACCCTCACCGTCGTAGTCGGGGAAGCAGATGCTGAGATGGGCCTTCTTGATCTTCTCCAGGAAGACGTCCTTCTTGTTGAGGAAGAGGACAATGGAGGTGGTGGCAAAGTAGCGGTGGTTGCAGATGCTATTGAAGAGGTGCAAGCTCTCGTGCATGCGGTTCTGCGGAGGGATACAACCCCATCAGCCCCATTGTGATCCCCACATCATGATGGGAACAAAGTGGAGGGGGTATGGGGTGGTGCGCCTTCCTCACCACTTCGTCATCCTCCACCAGGACCATGTCATAGGCGCTGAGGGCCGCAATGAAGATGATGCAGGTCACCCCCTCAAAGCAGTGGATCCACTTCTTCCGCTCCGAGCGCTGGCCGCCCACATCAAACATCCTGGGCAGGACAAGGTGGGGGTCAGCAACCCCACCACCACCTGCCTACCCGCTGAGTGCCAGCCCTCACCAGGGGCTTGGCCCCCACCTGAAGTTGAGGTCTTTGAAGGAGAACTGGGTCTCAATGATGCCAGTGGTCTTGACACGGGAGCGCAGCACGTCCTGCTCCGTGGGGACATAGCCGGGGGTCACCAGGCGCTCCAGGTCCGACAGGTAGCTGGCCAGGCACATGATGGGCATGAGACACAGATAGGC
Organism: Pluvialis apricaria; assembly: GCA_017639485.1. Taxonomy (NCBI): domain Eukaryota; kingdom Metazoa; phylum Chordata; class Aves; order Charadriiformes; family Charadriidae; genus Pluvialis; species Pluvialis apricaria. The sequence goes on from CM030016.1 coordinate 17,307,538, forward strand.
ACCCCCCCGCCCCGCCCCAGCTCCCCACCCCGCCCAGACTCCCCCACCGCACGTACTAGCCAGCCGAGTCATTGAGCTGGTACTCGGAGGCACGGTCGAAGCAGGCTTGGATGCCCGCGTCCTTCCAGAGCCGCCCGATGATGTCTGACATCTCCTTGGGCATGGTGCCCTCCTCAATGGTGTCTGAGAGGTGCAGCAGCTTGCGGGCATCGTCCTACAAGGGAGAGGGTCTCAGTGGGGCTGGGGGGGCTGGGGGGGCTGGGGAGACCCCCATGCCCAGCTGGGGGTGCCCCTCACCTGGCGAGCTGAGTCCCCGTACTGGATGTTGAGGGTGGTCATGGCCCGCACAATGGCCAGCATGGACTGGAGCGTGTTGCTGTAGATGATGGCGATGAACTCCAGGCATTCCTCCAGCGAGTAACCGTCCTGATGGATAATCCTGGCCAGGGAGGAGGGCATGGGGCTGAGCTGGGCGCCGTGGGGTGGGGGTGGGGGTGCACCCGTGGGTGCAGCATGGAGCTGAGGTGGGTGCTGGTGGATGAAAGCACCTATGGGTGCCACATGGGGCTGGGCACTGTGGTGTGGAGGGCACCCATGGGTGCAGCATGGGGCTGAGGTGGCCACCATGGGGCTGAGCCAGGCACTAAGGTGTGGGTGCTTGCCACGGTTGCGGTGTGGGGAAGAGCTGAGAATGGTGGGACAGGAGCACCCCGTGCCTGCGGCATGGGGCAAACATGTGGCACGGTGGGGCACGGCCAAGCGTCATCCCCTGGCACTTACTTCATCTGCTTGACGATGGTGCTCTTCCCTGACTCCCCTGCTCCTGTGGGGACAAAGCACGGGTCACAGCAATGCCTGCACCATGGGCACCCCCAGCTGCACCCTGCATGGGCCCCCTGGGACCCCCAGTACCTGGCATGGCCAGGGGACACTGGTGGCCTTGCCAGGTCCACGGTGCAGGGCAAGGGGGATTACAGCCTGGTGCCAGCGGGCATTAAGGTTGGGCTGAGCTGCTGTGGCTAATGGGATCTGTGGCGGCTCAGCCGGGGATGTGCTCAGGGACCCAAGGGAGGGGTAGGGGACACAGTGGCATCACAACCCCGCCACCCACCACCCAATGCTCCAAGCCTGTGGCAGCACAGGAGGAACGTGCCCTGGGCTGGCACGAGAAGACAGCAATGGCACCCATGGTCCCACTGTGTTCAGAACATCCCAGTCCTCAGGCACCACTGGGGCAGCCAGGAGGGACTGGGATGGACCTGCAGCACTGGGGAGGGAGGCACAGGGACAGACCCCAGGTCTGGGCAGAGGGGCGGTGGTGTGGGCTGCATGGGGGTGCCTGGGATGCTGGGGGGGGGGCGGATACCAGGGTGGGGTGTTCATGGGTGGTGTTGGTGAAGGCTTTTGAGATGGGTTGGTTGCAGTCAGGGGGCCTGGGAGTGGGGGGGATGTTGGGTGGGCTGGGTGGGTTTGGGGGATACCTGAAAGCTGGGGGGATCTTAGGGTGGGCTGTTGAGACGGGTTGTTGGGCTCAGGGTGCCTGGCGGGGGTCAAGGCTCTTGAGCAAGGTGTTGAGATGAGCTGGTTTAGGGGAGCCTGGGAACGGGGGCTGTTGGGGTGGGCTGGTTGGGTTTAGGGGTGCCGGAGGGGACAGGAAAATGTTGGGTGGGCTTTTGGGGTTGGCTGGTTGGGTTTAGGTGTGCTGGGCGGGGGTGTCAGGGAAATGGGGGGGGCTGTTGGGGTTGGCTGGTTGGGTTTAGGGGTGCTTAGGAGCAAGTGGCTGTTAGGTGAACGGTTGGTCTGGGCTGGTTGGGTTTGGAGGGGGAGTCAGGGAAACTTTGGGTGGGCTCTTAGGGTGGGTTGGTTGGTTTTAGGGGTGCCTGGGAGCAGGATGCTGTTGGAGGCACTCTTGGGATGGGCTGGTTGGGTTTAGGGGTGCTGGAGGCATCAGGGAAACATTGGGTGGGCTGTTCAGGGGTGGGGGGTTTAGGGCTGTCCGGGAATGGGGGTGCTGCTGGGGTGGGCTGGTTGGGTTTAAGGGTGCTGTGGGAGTCAGGCAAATGTTGGGTGGGCTGCTTGGGTTTAGGGAGTGTGTCTGCAGGGTGTCAGAGGAGCATTGGGGTGGGATGGTTGGGTTTGGGTATGTGTCTGGGGGCCAGGGGAACATTGGGTGGGCTGGTTGGATTTAGGAGGGGCTGTTGGGGAGGGTTGGTTGGGTTGAGGGGTGCTGGGAGGTCTCAGAGGAGCACTGGGTGGGCTGTTGGGGTGAGAAGCACAAAGGAAGGGTATCTCCCCCAGGGTGTTGTTCCCCTCATACCCAGCAGTAGCAGCTTGACGGTCCTGGCATCCTTCTCAGCGTCTTCCTTGAGCTTCTTCTCCAGCTCGCGGGAGTGCTTCTCTTCGGCGCTGGCCCCGGCGCCCATCCTCGGCCCCGCGGCCCTGCGGCTCACCCGCTCCTTGGAGGTCAGCACCAGGATGGGCAACGAGTTCCAGCCCCCCCGCCGCCTCCAGCGCTCGCCTCCCTGCGCCCGCTGCGCCCGCCGCTGACTGCCCCGCTGCCACCACCGCCACCGCCCACCCAATGTGGGCCAAGGACGGGGCCAAGGTCCCGGGGGGCCGCCCGGGTGGGGTGCTGCGCTCAGCACCCGTGGCTTAAGCCGGGCCCCCCCCCTCCCACTGCCCTCCCTGGATAAAGCCCCTTAAATCTGTAGCGGGCTGAGCTCAGCAATCCCACGGCTCCCGGCGTCAGCGCTTCTGCCGGGGGGAGGGGGGGGCCCAAGGCCGGCCAGCCCCCCGCTTTGCCCCCCACCCTGGGGCTGGGGACAGTGACCCGGCCACCGTGGGGATGTGGGACCCCCACCCAGCTCCGGTTCCATTGTGAACCCTGGGCAGCTGGAGCTGGGGGGCTCTGCTGGGTTCTGGCAAGGGCTGGGGCCAGGGGGTGGAAATGTCCCCATTGTCCCCAGCTCATGCTGGTCATCCCCCCCTGCCCTGCTCAGGACTGGTGCCCACAGCCCCCCCCCCCAAGTAAGCCATCCCAGTGTCCCCAGGTCCCCGTGCCCACTGTCCCCAGGGGCACACATCCCCCATTGATCGAATGCCAGCCCCGGTCACCCCACCTTGTGTCCCCAGGGCCCCTTCCAGGACCCTCCGCTAATGACCCCAGCCACCCACCAGTACACTCCCAGTATCACCAGATCAGCCCAGTATCACCCCCCCTGGAGTGTCCCCAGTCCCCTCCGGCAACACCTGCACAATGTCTTCAGGGATGCCCAAGTACCATCCCCAGGGTCCCCAAGCCCCTCCCCAGTAACACTCTCCAGTATTTCAAGGAGAAATCCCAGTATCCCACTGGTGTCCCCAAGCAATCCCAGTGTCCTCCCCCAGTGTCCTCAGCACATGCTACCCCCCCCCCCCCCCCGAATGTCCAGGAGCACCCCAGTGCCACTCCTGTGCTCTCACACCAACCACAGTGACCCCCTCAATGTCCCCAGGCCCCTCAGCGCCCCTTCCCAGTGTCCTTAGGCCACCAGTTCCCCCCTCCCATGTCCCCAGTGCCCCCCGTTGCCACCCCAGTAAGACTTATTGTCCCCTGGGACACTCCAGTAACCTCTCTGTGTCCCCACGCCCCCACCCCCAGTGTCCCCAGGCCGTGCCAGAACTCCCTCAGGTGTCCCCAGCACAGCCCAGTGTCCCCATGTCCTGCACCCCCCGCTGTCACCAGTGCCCCCACCCCGTACTGGGGGGCTCCTGCAGGGCCGCGCTCGGCCGCCAGGGGGCGAACGGACCCAGCGCGGCTCCCAGTACAGCCCCGCGCCCCCAGTACGGCCCTGCAGCGCCCCCAGTGTGCCCAGTACTGCACCCAGCATAGCCCAGGACCTCCCAGCACCCACCCCAGGGCCTCCCAGGGCCGCCCAGAGGAGCACAGTACCGACCAGAGTGCCCCCCAGTATCGCGCACCCTGTGCCCCCCTATAGAGCCCAGTCCCACTCCTCTGCCCCGTGACCCCAGTGCTGCCAAGTACAGGCTCCCAGTACCAACTCCTAATGCCCCAGTACTTCTCCTGGTGCCCCCAGTAGGGACTCTGAATTCCTCCAGTGTCTCCAGTACCACCCGGTACCAACTTCCAGTGTCCCCAGTACAGTGCGCAGTATAGCTCAGGATCTCCCAGCACTGACCCCAGCGCCTCCCAGGACTGCCCAGAGGACACCAGTACCACCCCCATTGCCCTAGTACCGACCAGAGTGCCCCCAGTATCACCCACTACCACCTCCAGTGCCCCCAGGACAGCCACACACCCCCCCACACCCCCAGTACCACCAAGTACCGTCTCCCGGTACCAAATCCTGGTGCCCCAGTACTTCCCCCAGTGCGCCCAGTACTGACTCTGAGTGCTCTCAGTGCCTCCAGTAACGCCCAGTACTGGCCGCCAGCCCAGCCCAGCGTACGTACCCCTAACACCCAGGTAGTACTGACACCTCCCTGTGGCCCCCCCCCCCGTCTTGCCTGTTGCCCACCCCCAGCACCCAGTGCCCCTGGCTTCCCAGTGTTCCCAGTGCTCTCCCAGCACACACCCCCCCCACCCCAGCTCCAGCCCAGCCCTCGCACCCCCAGCAGGGCTCAGGGGCAGAGTTAAGGGGATTATGTGATGGGACCAGGTGACAGCGCAGCCCCCGGCTCCCCGTCCCTGACAGAGCACACGCAGGCGCCCACGTCCATCCCAAAGCCAGTGTTTATTTGGGGGTGTCCCCGGTTGCAGCGAGGGGCACTTGCTCGGCCCCAGCCGCTCCTGTACTCCCCATGTACAACTATTTACAACCCCCCCCGCCCCCACAACCGCCAGGGTGCCCCAAAGGGGGCAGCTGATGGGCTGGGTGCCCCAAATGCCCATGGGTGCCGGTGCCAGCAAGCACCAGCGGCTGCCCGAGGTCTTACCCTGGCACAGCCCCTTCTCCTTCCCTGCCCCACTCAAAGACCCCAGACAAGCCCCCACCGTGGCTTGGACACCTGGGTCTTGTCTCGAGGGTCCTGTCTCCCCCCCCCCGGGGCCAAGCCCCACAGCCCACTTCTCCTAGGCTTGCCTGGTGGCCTGAAGCTCCTCCATAACTGGGTGGGGAAACCGAGGCAGGAAGCTGTAAGGTCTGTGCCCAGTTTGTGCGGGGCAGACCTCGTCCAGCACCACCTCTCCCCCTGCCCCATCCCCCCTGGCTGGGGTTTGTCCTCGTCCGCAGGGCATCGCCCCCATCCCACACGAGGACTCCACACCTCCAGCCCCCAGTGCGGTGCTGTGCCCCAACTGGGGGGAGACAGCGGCCATGGTGCCTGACAGTCCCCACACACCATGATCTTGGGGTCCCGGGGCAGGGAGGGGAAGACAGCGGTGATGGCTGCGGCCGCCCCGGGGGTCCCTGCTCCTCCCCGGGGCAGGAGGTAGGGGTCGCATCGCCCCAGTGACTATGTACAACCTACAAATAAATACCGTCTCCAGTGGGAAGGGGGGAGCGCGTGTGTCTGCGTGCGTGTGTGCATGGATGTATATATATATATATATTTATTTATAGATATTTTTAATATTAAAAGGGGGGAAAAATAGACCACTGTGCTAGCAAAGTCCCTGATGATGGTTTCATGTATGCCCGTAGGTCTCTGGCTGGTGATTCCGGCGGTTTCGAGGCTTCTTCTGGTCCTGCTGCTCCTTGGCTTTGAGGCCAGCCAGCGGCTGGGGGGGGCTGGCGGCCGTATGCCGCCAGTAGCCCTGGCAGTACTGGTCCAGGAGTCCCATTTCGGGCTGGGTGAGAAGCTGCAGCAGGTCCTGGTAGCGGGGAGTGGGGGCACCCGGCAGGCCGGGGGGGGTCTCCGCCTGGACCAGCACAGCGTGGACGGCGCGGCCGCTGAGGACGCGGAGCTGCACCTTGGTCACCGTGTGCTTGAAGTTGTTCTCGGTGGCGGTGCAGGAGTAGAGGCCGCTGTCGGTGAGCTGGAGGGCGCGCAGCAGCAAGCCCTGCTCCGTCCGCAGCACCCGGCCCTCCACCCGCAGCTGAGGAGGGGGGAGAGGCGGCACCGGCTCAGCCGACTGGCGCCCGGCCCCCCGGGGTCCCCTCTGCACCCCCGGTGCAGCACCCTGCCCTACCTCTTTCCGCCGGTCACTGTTGTCCTTCTGCAGCAGCCACTTGATGCTGGCCTGGGGTGAGCGGGGCTGGCACTCCAGGAAGGCAGTGCTGCCCTCCACCCCGTACTGCACGGCCTCCACTGCGTTCTTGTTAGCTGCAAGGGTGGGCCACGGGCAGCCAAGTCACACGTGCTCCTCCGTGCCCCTGCCCTGCTGCCCTCCTGCCCAGCCCACCCCCCTTTCCAAGGGAGAGCTCCTGTCCACCCCCAGCCACAGGTCCGCCTGCTCCCCAGCCACCCAGCAAGCGTTCTCCTCCTCTAGTGTAGCCATGCTTCCACAAGGGTGTGTCTGCCCATCTGTCCATCCATCCACCCATCCATCCATCCACCCACCCATGTTCACCTTCCTCTGAATTATCCATCCATCCATCCATCCATCCATCCATCCATCCATCCATCCATCCATTCATCTACACACCCATCAATTTGCGGTCATCCTTCCCCCACTATATCCATCCATCTATCCCTCTATCCACCCATCCAAGTCTGCTCATTCTCCTCACCAACATATCCATCTATTCATCCATGTTCTGTCCCCAATGTATCCATCTATCCATCCATGTTGATCCTGTTCCCCAAAGTATCTATCCATCAGTCCATCCACTCATCCACCCATCTATCCACCCACCCACCCATCGGTGCTCATCCTCTTCCCCATTATATCCACTCATCCATGTTCATCCTCCTGTCCAATATATCCATTCTTTCATCAGTTCATACATAATTTCTTCCTTCTTTCCTTTCCTTCCTTTCTTATTCCTTCCATCCATCCATCCATCCATCCATCCATCCATCCTCCCTCACCCTTTTCCCATATATCCACCCACACAACCATCAACCCTCCAGGGCATCCATCCTCCCATGGTCCCCTCTGGCTGCTGCTCACACCCTCCCACCCCGTGCCCTCAGGACGCCCCCCCAGCTCCCCTCCCCAGTGCTGCGGGGCTGTGCCCCAGCCCTCACTCACCGTTGGAGTTGTAGCCTCGGCACTGGCGGATGGGGTTGCCGTGTCGGACGTCCTGCCGCCGGCTCCGCCTGTGGGGAGGCGGGAGGTGAGCGGGGCAGCCTGGGGCCAGGGGGTCCCTCCCTGCCGCTCTCCCCCGGCCCCCCGTACCTCTTGGAGGAGGCGGAGTAGCGGGTGCAAGCGCTGCCGTCCCAGGCACAGTAGGGGTCCCGGGCCAGGCAGCAGTCGGCACAGGCTTCCCCGTACACGTCGCAGCGGTGCAGGGCCAGGTGGGTCACTCCTACGGCCGAGGACACATACAGCTGTTGCTGTTGGGGGGCACAAAGAGGACGGGGTGAGATGCTATCTCATCCTCACCCTGCAAGGACCCCCCAGAATGAGCTGCAGCCTCCCAGTACTGGGACCAGCCAAGACACCAGAGCCACCCAGGGCCAGTGGAGCCAGCTTGCCCTGCGGCCACCCACGTGCCTCCCCACCAGCCGCTCTGGTGCTGCAGTGACACTGGGCAGTGCTGCGGCTGGGCCTGTGGTAGGATCTCCCTGGCCCTCCACCACACACCGTAACTCACCCTCTTGGAGGAGATGGTCATCGTCTTGATGGGTGCTGGCACCTAGATGGGAGCAGGAACGAAGAAGATGGAGAGGCGACCACCTGCCCTGGTGCTGCAGCCCCAGGGTGGGCACCCCAGACCTCCCCCACCTCCAGCGGCTGGGGTGGGCAGGGGCGGGCAGGGGGAGCTGCAAGGGGGCAGCAGGCAGGACGACCAATGCTTGGGGTCCCTCCAGAGCCAACCAAGGGGTGGCTGGTGTCCCAGGGGGCTGGCTGATGTCCCAAGGGGCTGGTTGGTGTCCCAAGGGGCTGGTTGGCTGGGGCAAGGGGATTCAGCAGAGAGTGGAGGGTCAGCCCTTACCTTGAACACCTCGATCTCCTCCAGCATGAGCTCCTCTGTCTCCATGTCATCCCGGGGGAGCACGATGACCTTCTGCACGGTGCCCCGATCTGCAAGACACAACGGTGCCCAGGTGCTCAGCACCACCCCTGGCCACCCGTGCTCTCCCCTCCTGGGAAAAGGGTCTCCGCTGGAGCTGGGGGGAGGAAGGACCCCCCCCCAAGCCCATCCCCATCTCTCCTGCCGCATCGGGCAGCTGTGCCTGGGGTACGGCATACCAGGTCATGTCACCGCCTGTGGCTAGGGGCTGCCACCACCCAGGGCAGGGTGGGGACAGCAGCTGGGAACAGGCACCAGGGCAGGGGAAGGACCAGGATGGATCACGGGGGCTCTGGGATGCATGTTAGAGCAAGGGAAGCACCAAGATGGGCATCAGTGCCCCCAGGATGGGCACTGGGGCTGGGGAAGCATAAGGCTTGATGATGGTGGGCTTAGGATGGGCACTGGGGTCAGGGAAGGACCAGGCTGGATGGTGGCACCCCTAGGATGGGAGGTATCATGCTGCATCACTGGCCCTGGGGAAAACAACTAGGCTAGGGGCAGGACAAGGCTGGGTGGTGGGGTCTGTGGGATGGGCACTGGGGCAGGGGAAAGACCAGGCTGGAGTCTCGAGGAGGAGCAGGGATCTGGGGGTGGGGTGGGGGGGAGGGTGTCTCAGCCCCTCGCCCCGCTCCAGTGTGGCGGAGGGCACCGTGCTCTGGCCAGCCCTGGTGGTGCCCGTGCCCTCCGGGGCCGCGCCGGAGCATGCTGCGTTCCCCGCGGTGCGCGGCGTGGGTACCTGTGCCCAGGAAAAGCACCTCATAGCGCCCGTCTGCTGCGTCCACCTGGTCGACGGCCACGGTGGTGAAGCGGTAGTTGACGTTGGTGCGGACCACCAGCGGCTGGCGGTGGGTGGGGTAGACGGCATGGTACATCAGCGGGTGCGCACGCATGAAGTTGATCACTTCATCAGGATAATCCTTGGTTGACTTCATGGATGGGGTGAAGGTTCCCCCGGGGCACTGTGGCACAAATGTCACCAGTGCTCGGTGACCCGGTATCCGGACATGGGTCCAAGGGTGATGGCTGCCCGGCAGGCACCGGCTCACCTCCCCATGCGTGCCCGGGGGGTACTTACAGTGCCCGGCCGGGGGTAGGGCATTTTGCCCGTGTAGGGCATCCACTGGTAGTTGGGTCCCTCTTTGTGTGCGAAGGGCCCGTTGAAGACCATGCGGATGTCGGCCATGGAGTAGACACAGACAGCAGAGCCCTTGAAGACCGACCTGGGAGGAAGGACCTGCTGCCACCCTCTGGCTTGGCGCTGCCTGCCACCATGGCATCACCAAGACCACCACCCAGCTGGGGACACCCCTCCACTGCTCCGTTCCAGGAGGGTCAGCACTTACCCCGAAGCGGAGAACACAGCGTAGATAACAGGGTTCTTGGTGTCCTGAGTCTGCTGGATGAAGACGTCCTCTTGGGACAGAAAGATGGGGGTGTCACCATGGGGGAGGCGAGACACCCCTCATGCCCAGGAATGCTGGGGCAGGAGGGAGAGCAGCTCCGCGTGGGAGAGGTAAGAGGTGGGGGGCAGCAAGGGGGTCCCCAGCCCTCCCCAGGGTGTCCCCCAAGCCCACGGGGGTGCAGAAGGCCCCCGGCTCCCGCCTCGTCCACTCACGGAGCTCGTCAAAGTGTGTTTCAATCCCGTCAGGTCCCGGCACGGAGCAAACGAGCCGGGCCTTCAGGAAGGTGCTCCACTTGTTCACGAGGCAGCAGTGGCCCCCATCGTCGTTCTGCAATGGAGGGACCCCCGCACTCAGTCCTGCCTGCGCCCCCTGCCCGCTCCCCTGCCCGCCCACTGCTCCACCTACCAGGCAGATGCGTCCAATGCGGGAGTAGACCCCAGGGCTCAGCGGGGCATCGGCCGACTTCTCTCGGAAGAAGAAGTAGAGCTTGTCGTCGTTCCTCTCACTGCTGTCGGGGATGAGCTGGGCGCGGACGAAGGCCGGGTCTGGAACAGCATGGCATGGCACCGTCAGCCCAGCAGCACCCCTGCCCCATGCCACGGCGGGATGCTGAGCCCCCCTCTCCTCCAGCATCGCCCCACTCCTGGAAAAGCACTGCCGTGGTTGCAGGGTGAGTGCTGGAGCTGGACCAGAGCTACAGAGGTGGGATGAGGATCTGTGTCTCTCTGGTGATCATCGGTGCTCTGGGAGGGGCTCGGAGCATCCCTGAGGTCCCTGGGAGCATCCCTGAGGTCCACAGGGTGGAGGGCTCCAGCAGTTCTATAAGCAGGGTGGTAGGAACTGGTCTTCCCCCCTGGGGAGGAACCACACAGCCTGGAAGCTTCTCAGGAAGCTTCTCCCTGCCATCCATCAGCCGGTGCCCAGCCTGCGCTGACAGCTCCCCCTCTTCGGGTTACCGCCCCGCCGGCTCCCCGGCCCGCCAGGATCATCCCATCTGCTCTGCTCTGTTTACTCAGCTGCCGCCCCGCGGGCAGGGTTGCTCCGAGGGGGGCAGGATGAGCGCTCGGGGTCACCGATTGCAGGCGACATGGTTGACATCTCAGCCCTGCAGAAACCCATGCATGGACTCCGGCAGAGCCAGCCCCATCTCTCACCAGCTGGCTGCTCCCACCGCCCAGCAAAGCTCCCAGCATGTCTGTCACCATGCTCCACACAGCTATCCCTCTGCTTTTCTGCCTAGATTTCCATCCATCCATCCATCCATCCATGCATCCATCCACCCATCCATCGTCCGTCCACCCATCCATCCATCCATCCATCATACACCAATCCATTCACCCATCCATCCATTATCTCTGTCCATCCATCATATGTCCATCCATCATCTGTCTGCCGATCCGTCCACCCACCTAACCATCCTACACCACCACCCGTCCATCCCACACCACCACCCATCCACCTGCCCATGCTGGATACTGTCTCTGTCCTGGGAGAAGGACGCAGTATGACATGACGAGTCTCATCTCTAGGGCTGGAGCCGTGGGGTCCCCAGGGAACCTGGGTCAGTGACACCCAAACTCACCGTTGAGCCAGCGTGAATTGTACTGGTCTGTCCTCATGGCTGTCTGCTTGCCCATGGTGCGGAAGATGGCTGCATCCGTGCCCATGAAGTCAATGTAGACGCCAGCGTAGAGCTCTTCATCTGCAGAGGGCAGAGATCAGCTGGGGACCCCCACCTAGTCCCACCCACCCACCTTCTCCCACTGCCCCAGGCTCCATCCAGGCTCAGCCCCAGCCGGTAGCCACCAGGCGACCAAGAGCTACTGCCTGTGGCCATGCCAGAGAGCTCAGGAGGTTGGCACTGGTCTGTAACCAGGGCCCTCACCTCCACTGGGCCAGGTGCCCAAGGACTGGGCATCCTGGGTGCCCGGCCATGCACAGCTGGAGTGGGCAGGGGTGGCAGAGGCAGGAACCCGGCTCCTTGGGGATATTTGGGCAATGCAGGAAGACAGTGGGAGTTGTCGTCCCATCTTGCCTGCACATTCCTCCTCCTCAATGCAGGCAGTGCCGGCCCTGGTGTCCCAGGGAGTTACAGGACTCACTTATTAACGCGGAGACGGTGTCTACTTTGGGATCATAGGAGCACTTCCCCTTGCCCGACTCCAGCTTGTCTGGCTCCAGGTAGAAGATATAATCCTGAAAAAGGAAGCAAACCAAGGAGCTGGTTAGACTTCTACCCCTCCATCCCTGTGGCATCTTCCAAAGCCCACCAGGAGAGGTGGCCTCCTCCAGGATGGAGCCAGGCAGCGAGGACGGATACAGATGGACCACACCAGGGGTCTGCAGGTCTCCTGAGAAGCTGAAGCCCCCATAAGCTACTCCTCCGATGTTGCTGGGTCCTTCTCCGTGCCCTCCACTGCTTGGAGACTTGGCTGAGCCACCAGGCTGAAATGGGACATCCATCCCTCAGGCCCGCTTCTGGGCAAACATCTCCCTCTGGCTGCCTCTTCACTCCGGCTGGCCATGCTGCACATCACTGCTTGGCTGTCTCCAGGTCATGCAGCTCCAGCAGCTTTGGAAGGCAGGATTTGGCCAGCAGCACAGCTCGGCACAGCTTGGCTGCCAGACCCACTGCGCTCTTCTTGCCAAGATCCATCTTCCAGTGGGCATCACCGGGGTGGCATTGCGGTGAGTGCTGTTAGGTGCCCCACGCCGTTAGGAGCCATCTCCCCTCTGTCACCTCTGCCTTCACCGTGGCCATCCCCAGCACCATTACACGTCCTCAGCCACGGCGAGACCCATATTGGCCTCCAGAAATGCACGCAAATTCCTTTGCCAGTGCCGGTTGGGGGTGGGCAGGGCCAGGGTGGCCCAGCCAGGTCACCCCTCACCCTGGTGTATGGACCCCGTAGACAAGACTAAGCAGCAGCATGGCAGCATGGGGGACCTCGAGCAAACGAATCGGACTGGTGGAGCTGCCTGCTGGCCCCGTGCCCTGGCTGTGACACAGGGGAAACGGACACAGTGGTGACCACCCTCTGTCAAGAGGCAAGAAGGGTCCTGGCAGAGCCCCCGGCTCTGGGAAGGGCAGGAGGGGTGGGCAGCCGGGACACTCACATCTCCCACCGGAGGGTTTGCTCATGCCAACTCCTCCGGGGGCACCCAGAGGATGGGGACGGCCACACTTCTGCCGTCCCCATCGCTGCACCGCGCTGCCTGTGCCATGTCACCATCACAAACTCCTCTGCTCGGCGCTGGCCCCGCTTCCGAGCTGGGCAAACCGGCCACGCCATCTCACCCACTCGGCCGCGCAACCCACGAGCCGTCACGGTGCTGGCACCGCCGTTCGGCTCATGTGTCTTGAACTGCATTGGAGCTGCCAGAAAGCAGGTGCCGGCAGTCCCCAGGAAGCCCCGGCTCAGGGCACAGGGAGCTGCATCAGGGAGCTTATCCCTGCGGATGCTGGGGCCAGATCCTGAAGGGAGGGAGGAACTGGGGGGCCCTAACGGGACTGCAATGGTCACAGAGCTTCCGCACTGGGGAAACTGGTAGCAGAAGCTGCCCGAAGCTGGCGAGATGCTAGCAGCCGAGCATTACCCTCTGCCCTCCTACTACCCGCCCTCGGAGTGGTCCCCCTCGGAGCGGAGGGGCTGGGGGGACACAGGGACGGGCAGTGGGGGAGCCCCAGGCTGTCACAGGGTGCCCGCGCCCCACACGCTCCCCGGCCCATGCACCGACCCACGTTAGTCCGGAGGGGAGAGGCTCGGGGGGTGACACTGTCAGGGTGGGCTGGATGCTGGGTGTCCCCAGAAGCCGGGGATGCCATCGCCTCCCTGAGCCCACTCGTCCACAGGGATGACACAAGCCCCTTCCAGGGCAGGGCAAAGTGGTGGCTCAGCGATGTTTTTGTAGACCCTACCAAAACACCTCCTGCACATTGCCTCGCCTCGGCATCCTCCCCTGAACCATCCGGAGCCCTGTGGCTCTGACGACATGTGACCCCGCTTCCAACGGACATAGAAAGCCCAGAGCCGGGCAAAGCTGGCAGCGGGGCATGGGGAGCCACCATCCCTGACAGTGTCCCCCACAGGGGACCCGCGCATGGCCTGGGAGGAAGGAGTTAGTGAAAGAAAGAGAGCGGAGACGCCAGGCCGGTGGCCGGAGGACGCTGTGCTAAGAGGGGAGGAGACGGCAGGGATGCCCATGGCACGGGGCGCCCAGCCCGGGGGTCGGAAGCATGCTGGTGGGAAGGAGAAGGAGCCCGCGGCTCCGTCGTGGCCCGGGGGAGAGGTGGGCACGGCTGCGGCGGGCTCCCAGACTGGTTCCCACCTTGCTTTGTGCTGGTCTTGGGCTGAGGGGGCCATCGGCGGATCTGCTTTCCCGGCCTCCCGGCTGGCTCGGCGGAAACCCCTGGGGAAAAGGAGCAGGGCAGAGAGTTAGCGCCGGCAGGGAGGAAGGACCCCCCGGGGCGGGGGCGGGCAGGAGGACCCCAAGAGCTGGGGTGACGGGTGCCCATGGAGCAGCAGAGCTGCGGTCCCCCGGGTGGTGCCAACAGGGGTCCGCGGATGCTGGGGGCTGGGCTGGCCTCCAGCAGGAGCTTTTCTGGGATGGATCCTGCTCCCTCCCGCAGAACCGGGGTGCCCTGCTGCGGGGCAGGAGAGAGCGGAGCGGTGGCTGCCCGCAGCCGGCCAGGTTGGGCTCATGCCCAGGGACACAACGCTGGCACATGCCACCCACCTGGCAGCGCCCCGCGGAAAGGAGCAATGCCCCAGCGCTGCGCCACGGCACGGGGGAAGCTACCGGCACTGTGGGGGTCACCGGGACCCCCTGTCCCTGCCACACCATCACCACCTCCCCCAGAGGGGACACACGATGCTGTCCTCAGTATCACTGGCACCCCTGGTCCTCAAATGCTGCCACTGCCCAGTCTGGTTCCAATCTGGTCCCAATCCAGTCCCAGTCCAGTCCCAATCCGGAGTGGCCCAAGCAACATCTGCTTCTTTCGGTGCCCGTGCCAGGCTTGGGGGGCACTGAGGCAGATGCCCATCCTCCATGTCCAGCGTCGGGCTCCTCCCTTGGCTCAGGCTGGTGGCACCCAGCTTGCTCTGACCGCAAAAGAGGACATAGCCCAGGACCTGCCACCCTGGTGCTGGGAGATGGACACCTCGCAGGGCTCGGGGACCCCCGGGACACCCGCGTTGCTACTTGCAGAGCCTGGTTCCCTCCCAGGGCTGTCCCAAAAATGCTCCTCTGTCTGCCACGCATCCAGCCTGGCGGCACGCAGCTTTGATGCCCCCTTCTTGCTCCACAGCGTGGTCCTCAGGGCTGGGTGACATCCATCCAGGGACATCTCTGACATGGCCACATGTGCCAGCACAGCCCCTGCCATGGTTCTCCCTGTGCGACACTGGTGCTGGCGTGGTGCCAGGCATCCTCCATATCCGCGGCAAGGGGCTCAGCAGCCTAGCAGCAGGTGGGAAACTGGGGGGAAACACATCCGTTGCCCCGGCAGAGATCCAGCAGTGGCCGCGGCCGGCGGAGTGGGAGGGCACGTCGCCTGGAAGCCAGCGTCAGGGTGAAGGCAACTCCCTGGGTCTTCAGAGACGGCTCGGCCCCACTTGGCAGCACAGCACCATTAGCCACGGTCATCCCTCAGCCTGCTGCTGCCTGCCAACCCTCTGTCCCCCCAAACCTCCCGCCACCAGCCAGCAGGGCTGAGCCGGGCTGCCCCAGCCTCCCGCACCCTGCCGCAGTCCCATAGCGGCTGCGCCAGCACCGCTGGGCCAGGCACCGGATCAGCCCCCCCCATCCCTCCCACCCCTCACCTGGGCTTTGCGCCCGCGGTTGACGAAGGTGCAGATGGGGTTGTAGGCACCGGTGCCGCACACGTAGAGGTGGGTCCGGTTCCAGGGCTGGATCAGGCGTATGAAGTTGCCGCACTCCCCCTAGGAAGCAGAGGAGGGGGTGCCAACCCCAGCAAGGGGACAGGGGCATCCCCCTTCCCACCACCTGCCAGCACCCGCGCTGGGGCAGGCACCACGAGGTCGAGCTCCCTGGCATGGGGCAGGAGCTGGGGAAGGAAGAAAGCAAGCCAAGGAGCCAGGAAGGTGGGAGGCTGGCATGAGGCATGGCACGGGGTGGGCCCAAAGGTTGGTGTGGTCATGGGGTGGCGTGGGTCTTGGGATGGTATGGAGACATGGGGTGGCACGGGGCATGGGATGGCTGGGTTATGGGTTGGTACGGGTCATGGGATGGCATGGAGCCATGGGTTGGCATGGGACATGGGTTGCTGTTGAGCCATGGCTTGGTGTGGGTCACGGGATGGCATGGGTCATGGGTTGGCATGTGGTATGGGACAGCACACGTCAGGGGTTGGCATGGACCATGAGCTCGCAAGCTGGAGGGCCCAGCCCTGCCTGGCAGGAGGAAGCAGCATGGGTTGCTCAGCTTCCTGCTCACCCATGAAGCTCTCCAGGACCTGCGTAGCTGGGATAGAAGGAGTGGCAGGACACCAGGACACCTTGGAGTGCTACCCCATCCCAGCATGGCTGCAGATGCTGCTACACTACAGGGGACGGCTTTTCCACGGCAGGACACAAATCCCCCTCCAGTGCTGGCCACCAGCCCCCCCCCCCCCACTACCAGAATGGTGGCCACTCACGTTGCTGTTCTTGCCCGACAGGATGCACTCCTCGATCCTCTGCTGGGACGCGGGCCAGTGGATCTGCAGAGACACCAGCCTAGGGGTGATCAGGGCTCCAACCCAGCCCCACCTCTTCCCCACCAGCACCAGCGATGCCCATCGAGCTCTTTCCCCAGCATCCAAAATGCCTGTCCAGGTGCCCAGTTGCCCCCCTTTCACCCGCGCCCTGCGATGGCAGCTTACAATGAGGGGCTCGCGGTTGATGTCGTGAAGGTCCAGTGAGAGGACGTAGTCCTTGCTGCCCACGTACATGCGGTCGTGGTCCTCGTCTTTCAGCAGGATGCGGTAATCACTGGAGTTGAGGAGGAAGTTGAAGAAGTGCGCTGTGCCCGTCGCCTTCAGCTCTGCAGGGGCAAAAGAACATGCGTTAGCACCCTTTGTTCCCCCGCCTTCCCCAGTGCCACCCCTGCCCCCGAGTCCAAGCCTGGTCCCAGCTGGAGGACCTCCTGCAAGATGAGGTGGGCACCTTCCAGGCCATGGCACGCATCTTCCAGGTCATAGTGATCACCTTCCATCCCCATGGTGCCCACCTTCCCCTCCATGAGCCACACAATGTTGCCGCCTCTACGTGGGACATGGGACAATGACGGAGATGCTCATAGCTGATTGGAACAACCAAGGGTGGCCAGGGGAGGGAGCAGCGGGACCTGGGCTCAGGAGACCCAGCACCCCACTGACATGGGGGAGGAAAGGGGTGGCTCCCTGGCACCCCATGCAAGAACCCGCAGCTCCCCAAACCTCTGGCATCACTCCTCTCCCGCCCCAGTCCCCCTAGATCAGTGTCCCCATGTATCAGCCAGGCCACTGGCTCCTTGGATGGAGGAGCTGGGACCCCCAAGAAGCCAGCTCCCAGCAAAGGGACTCCCCCACCCTGCACACCACCCCACCCCCCTTGGGAAGTTATTTTTAGCTCAAGTGTGGGAGCAACGAGTGAAAGAGGATAATGAGGGTCATGAATATTCACAAGTGCAATGAGGCAGCCAGATGGAAGGCAGAAGTGCTGCAGATGATGTGGGCCAGTGCCAAGGACCACGCAGCCGGGGCCAAGGCACGAGCGACACAGAGGACCCTACACCCCTGGGACACCATTGGCCCCAGATGCCACCTCCTTTGGAGGTGCCACCCCTTTGGAGATGTCCCTCCTTTGGATGCCACCAACAGCCATCAGATGCCACCTCCATGGAACACGATCTGCCCTGGATGCTACCTGTTTTGGAGGCGTCACCCCCTCTGGATGCCACCCCCAGACATTGGATGTCACTTCCATAGGATGCCATCTGCCCCAGATGCCACCCCCTTTGGAGGTGCCACTGCTTTGGAAGCGTCACCCCCTTTGGATGCCACCCCCATGGGACACTGACCCCATGAGCATCCCCCCCAAGGTTTGTCCCTCCACGCAGGGGCATGCCCTGTGCAGGCGCCGGGTGCTGGGGCTGGTTTGGGGCTGGGGGCAGCCCCCTGGGGACCCCCACTTCCCAGGCGGGAGCAGAGGACTGTCCCGCAGGTCGGTAGTGGGAAGGACCACGTCGGCTTCCAGGCAGGGCTGGGCAGGGCTCCAGCGACCAGCTGCTGTTCCCAGCCGGGATGCCAAGCGCCTGCAGATCTCCCTGACCTCCCGCCTCCCAGCCCCATGGGGACCTGGCAACGTCCCATGGGTGTCCCCAGGGTCCCTTCCCACCCTGGCCACCCTGGAGACCCAGGGGTCTGCCCTCTTTGGGGAGCAGGAGGGATGGGGGAGGCTGTGCCCTGCGCCCCGGCGGTGCCAGGGACCCTCTCGCACAGCCTCAGGGACAGCCCGCTTGGCATCCTGGGGGTGGGCCGGGGAGCTGGCAGGGGGCAAGCGCCTCCGGGGCAGGGTGGGCACCCACCCTCCTGTCAGTCGGGGGAAAGGGGGGGTCTCCATGGGAGCCCACGCCAAGGGGGCACAGGGGTGCCCAGGCACGACCAGATCCGTGCCCACCAGTGTCACCGGGAGAAGCCGCTCTGTCCCACGGCTGGCAGCAGTGCGCCCCCCCCAGTACCCAGCCCTGCAGCGGGACACCCGCAGTCCGTTCGGCACCGCTCAGCCACGGCGGCGCGGCCAGTACGTGCCGGGCACCACGGGGCGGAACTCCCCCTTGGGACACGCTGCGGGAAACGGCGTCACGGGACATGACATCAACCTCCAGCCCCCCCCGGTCTGGGGGTCTGCCCGCCCGCCCGCCGGGGCTGGATGGATGGGGCGAGCGTGGTGGGCACGCGGAGGGGCTGGCGGTTTGGGGGTGCCCCCCGCCATGGTAGAGGTGGGGTGGTGCAGCACGAAGGATGGGGGGGTTGCCCACCCCACGGCACGCTCCTCCTCCCGCCTGTCCCATCTGGGCTCCAGATGCTCCCCGTTGCCAGTGCTGGCCTGCCCGCCACCCGCGGCACCCCCTGCCTGTCCCATGGTGTCCCCTGCCTGCCCCGCGGAGCACTGGGTCCAGTCCCTGCCTGCCCCATGGCCTGTGGCTGCCTGTGCAGTGTGTGTGCGCGCGTACAGCGTGCAACGTGTGCCCCACGCAGTGTGTGTGTGCCCTACACTGCATGTGTGTGTGTGCACGTGTGTGTGCGCATGTGTGTGTGCACGTGCACACGAGTGTGAGTGCGGGTGAGTGCCCCAGACAATATGTGTGCATGGTATGTGCATGTGTACCCCACGCAGGGTGTGTGTACATGTGAGTGCACGGGGGGGTGTGTGTGTATACGCGCATGTCTGCATGGGTATGTGTGCATACATGTGTGTGTGCACACGGGTGGGGACCCACCGTCGGCACCATCAGCCATCACGCTTGGGGCAGAGATAACCCCAGCGCAGGCAGAGCCGGGGATGGTGGTTAAAGCGGGTGGGAGACCTCATGCTGGGACAGCCCCGCATCTGCCACCGCTGCCTGGCCCAGGGACGCCATGTCCGACCTCCCCCGGGGACACGGTCCCGTCCTCACCCTCCCCTCCCAGCCAGGACCCCGGGGCCGAGCCAGGCAGTGCCAGGACACCAGCGCCGGAGGGTCCCATGCCAGCAACGGTCCCAAATATCCCAGATCCATCAGGACAGACAGCCCTGGGGCTCAGCAGGGGACGGGGACAGCAGCACAAAGGGCCCCAGCCCTCCCCGTTGGGGGTCCCATTCAACCCCACACACCCCAGCGATCAGAGGGGCACCCCCAAAGCGGGGCGGTGACAGACCCACTGCCCCGTGACGCCCTCTCCAAAGGGGACGGAGGGGCGGGCGAGCCCCCGCCCCAACCTCTGACCTCCCGAAACACCACCTCCCCGCCCTCCCCGCCTAATCCCCCACCACTGCTCCCCCAAACCTGCCCCCGGCAGCCACGGGGGGGTTCCCGGGGCTGGAGTGGGGTGGGGGGTGTCCCCGGGGGCTGGAGAAGCCGGCTTGTTAGCAGATGCACACTGATGAGCATATTCCCTCCTGCATCCCCACCGCCAACCCCGGCACCGGCGGAGCTTCCCCGGCTGGCTGGGAGCCTAATCCCATTTTAATTGCCCAGCACAGGAGCCAGGAGCCACCCGGATTCGCAGCCAGGGTGGCCTCCCTGGGGACCGTCCCCTCACAGCATCCCGCAGAGCCCCCAGCGAGCCCCCCACTGGGGACTCGCCTCCCCAGCAATGGTTTGATGGCCTTGGGCGTTGAGATTTAATTACCCTGCGCCCTCGAGCGATGCCAGCGGCCAGGAACCCCGTCAGACCCTTGGCTGGCAACGCGGGGTGATGCTCGGCTCTGCCCGCTCAGCTCTGCCCGCGGTGGCGGCGAGCGGCACCGCCCGATTACACGCTCTGCAAAGCCAAATTCCCCTTAGAATGCCAAATTCGGGCTGAACACAGAGCTCCGGCAGCAGCCCACACCTCCGCCCCCGCTGGCTGCCACCACCGTCCCTGTCGGGCAGGGATGAGCGGTCCCTACCCCATCACCCATCACCACAAAGACCGGCTGTTGATCTCCAATGCAAGGGTGAGATTTTGGGGGAGCCTCAAAAATTCAAGCATCCTAGAGTGCTGCTCACCCCACGCCAGCCCCCCAAATCCCCCTGATTTCCCCCAAACGTCATGGGGGTGCCGGCATGAAGAGTTAATGCCATTACAACCCGAGCTGGTCATCTCCCCAGGTGCACCATTGCTGCACCCCCCCCCAAAACCAATTACAGGCGCTCTCACCTAATTAGTTTCTAATTATGGGCTTGTAGCGCATTCAACGTAATTAGTATGTAAATTACACGGCGTGTTTATATTCAATAACCGCTCTCCCCCCGGCTGGCGGCGGCAGTGCCTTTCGGGAGCCCTTTCTTTGCATGGGGGTGAATGAATTCACTCCAAATGCCGATGGAGAAGCCCAGAGCTGATCCCAACAGAGCCTGGCCCAGCAGGGATAAATCCCGGCTCCATCCCAGACCGTTTCACACCCCCCCCAAATCTAAAGCGCGCCCCAAATTTTCAGGATGCTTCCCCATCCCCCCCTTAATTTTTTTTTTTCCCCCCTGCTTGAAATCTGGGATGCAGGTTTTTGGGTACCCCGGCGAGGGGAGGGATGGGGAGTGATGCCGGGAGAGGGATGGGGGGGCTGGATGCATCCCCTCACACGTTTAAAGGATTTGTTGTTATTGGGGCTGATCAAAGAGCTGGGTGGGTCGCCCGATGAAAGCAGAATTGCTTATTTGTTTGAGCGTCACTCCGCTACCCCTTGATGGGTTATTTATGATGTAATTAAGCTAATTACATGTAATAAGAGAGTTTCCGTGGCCCCCAGCCAAGCTCTTTTCCCATTTAACCGATTCACAGGTGGGAGGAAACCGAAGCCGCCTTGCCGGGGCTTGGGAGATGAAATGGCTCCAGCTCCCGCTCGCTGCCTTCCACCCCCCGATCATCCCCCCCCCGTACTCCCCCCTCCACCCCCCCCGGGAGCATCCCCCCCGCACCAGCACCCGCTCTGCCGGCCCCCGCAGCAGGGGACAGGTGCCACGGCCACCCAGGTCAAATCCCTCGGGATAAAAGCGGGGCCGGCTGGGTGCTTCCCCCCCCCCCCGGCCTCGCACCATCACCACTGGGCCAGTTGGGCACAGGCCAAAAACACAAAAAAAAAAAGAAAAACCACATTTTTTCAGCCGAAACCGCTGATTCATCCCCCGGCGAGCCTGCCCGAAGCGCTCGCGGGGGGACATGCCCCAGCGAGCATCGCTGGCACAGGAGGGGACCCCATCCCCACCGAGCATCGCTCGGCAGAGGTCACCCCAATTCCCACAGGGGAGCTGGGCCAAGGGATGCTCCGGCATCAGGAAAAAAACCCTCGGGAAGGAGCCCGGCTGCGGAAAAAAACACTTTAATCCCTGCAAAAGTAAAGGGCTGAGCTGAGAGATCCCCACCCGCCACCGTTGGGGCTTTTTTTTTTTTTTTTAATTTTATTTTTTTGACATTATTTTCTTCTGCAGCCCCCAAGAGCAGGGCAGGAAGGCAGCTGCTTTTCCCGCTTTCCACACCAAAAAGGCAGCGGCAAAGGCAGCGGCTGGGGGTGCTCCAGGCAGGGACTGGCAGCAGCGGAGCCGGGGAGGGGGGACCAACACACGTCAGGACCCCAGGAAGGGCCACGCTGCTCCATAAGGAGCATCGCTAGTTTGAGGGATAACGAGCTTATTAGGTATGGGCTGGGGGGCTGAAGTCACATGGGGTTTTGGGGGGGGGGGGGGGAGGGAGGGACACGGGTTAAGGAGCTTATGGATCTTTGCAACAGGAGCCCAGGGGGCTCAGCCCCGGCAGCAGCCGGTCCTGGAAGGGGAGGGGGGGGGCCCTGCCACAGCCCCCCACTGTCCCAGCCAGAGAAATCATCTTGGAGGGGGGGGGCTCAGCCCCGCATCCCATCCCCCAGGGCACGGGAGAGGGGACTGTGCTGTGTCCCCCACCTTCAAGGGGTCCGAGGAGCAGCATGGGGGTCCAGCGCACCCCCTGACCCACACCGGGGTGGGGAACCGATGGCGCCGGCTCTCCCAGCACGCACATCCCCAGTGCTGGCTGTCCCCAAGCCCTTGGCCCCGCCTGCGCATCCCCCTCCATGTCCCCCCCCATGTTTATCCCAGCCCGCTGTCGCCAAGCGGTGCCCACAGCTGCAGCAGCTTAGGAGGGCGCCGGGGCGGCCCCCGGGGACACGGTCCCCTTGCCGGGCTCCTCTCCAGCCATCTGCCACCCCCAGCCCCGGATCAAACGCGCCGCTGTCCCCCAGCTGCCAGCCGAGATGCCAGCGTGGCCGGAGGGGAAACTGAGGCACGAGGCGGAGAGGAGCACAGTCACGCAGGAGGCTGGCACCAGCGCCAACAGGAGACTCCACCGCTTGATTTATTCTTTTTAGTGATTTCCCCCCCCCCCCCCCCCCCACCCCCCCCCCCCCTTCAGGAACTGCCCTGCCTCTCACCCGGCCCCTCCCAGCCAGGGCTGCCCCCCCGGCTGGACCTCTGCCGCAGCTTTTCCGAGAGGTGCCGGCATGGCTGTTCCCGTCGCAGCGGGGTGGTGGGGGGGGGAGCGGCTCCCCCTTTGAAGCCCCACGGAGAGCCCTGACCCTGAGGGCTTCCCGCGGCGATGCGGGGCGAGAGCCCACCCTTCCTTCCCGCACGCTTTTCCCACGCCGGACGGAGCAGGAGAGGGAGGGATGAATCACCGTCGTCATCATCATCATCATCACCTCCTGCATCCTCACGGGGAAAGCACCAGCCGGGCAACCGAGCCCCTGTGCCCGAGCCCCCCGGCACGGAGGAAGGTCCGGAGGAGAGGGGGCCGCAGGATGTGTACGGCAGAGAGGGGGCAATTGTTAGCAAGGAGATGATTAAAAATATCCACCCTATTTCTGGCCAGCACCAGGCTGGGATCTGGGAAGAGCTGTTGGCAAAGGGGAGCGGAGCCGGAGCCGCTCCCAGCACTGTTCTTTCCGTGCTGGTCACCTTCCTCCTGCGGACACACGGACAGGAAAGCCTTGAGAGGGATGACAGACGGACAGGGACCATGTCATGTCGGAGGGGGGGAAGGACTGGGGGTGACCCTGTCCAGCCCATCACCTTGCACCGGGTGGAAGGAGCTTGGCTCCAACCCCTTTCCTATTCCTTCGGGTTTTTTTTGGTTTTTTTTGTTGTTTTTTTTTTTTTAAAGCACTCGGAGACGATGGGGCTCCGTTAGAGGATGACGCAGGCCCCGAGGAGCTGCGACAAACCTCCGGCGCGCGATAACAAGCAAAGGCAAACAAACCCAGAGATGCTCCCGGGGCTGGCGGGGCTCCAGGCAGCGTGGCCGAGGCGAGGCGCCGGGGGGGGGGACAGGACGGGACGGGATGACAACACAGGGACACAGCAGCTCCCGCCAGCACAGCTCCTTCCCCAGCACCCTGCTGGGTGCCAGCGCGAGGCCACGGCCACCCCTGGCCACGGTCCCACTGGGCAGTGCCTTGGCATGGGGATGCTTCAGCCAGAGGGATGCTGGTGGTGGGGACCAGCACCCCAACCCCAGCAGCATCCCTCCAGCCATGCCTGCACCAACGGCCACCAGGTCCCCTGCAGTACCACAGCCGTGTCCCTGGGCAGAGCCCAGCCCAACTCATCACACCAGGGTCCCCCAGCCCGGCTCCCACCACACCCAGCTCCACTGCCTGCTCACCTGCCCTGGGGGATTTGGGGACAGAGATTTGGGTACCAGCCCCAGTTCCCCAAGCAAGAGAAGGGGCTGGGCTGGCTGGGAAGTGCCGTTGCCACCCCACATCTCATGGTCCCATGGCTTCGAGGAGCCCGTGGGCAGATTATTAACTCGGGGAAGCTGCTTACCGGCAGCTTGGCACGCAGTTCCTGGCTGGCCCTCGAGGAAAACCCTGGGCGAGTTCACCTCTGCTGCCACCGCTGCAAGAACCTGGGCGGGGAAGGGGTGAGAGGCGTCCCTTCCCGAGGCCGGTGTGCTTGGATCCGGCACGCTGCCGGCATTTCTTCTCCATGTGCAAGTGTGAACCGGCCCTTCTCCCACCGTAAATCCCCTCTCTGGGCAGCGAGGGCAGGGGGAGCCCTGGCAGCCCACCCCAGGCAGGGGGAGAAGGACTGGAGATCCCGGCACAGGCACTTGGGTGACACTCCCAGGTCCCCTGGGCACGGCCAGGGACCTCCGCTCCATCCATCCAGAGCCAAAAAAACCCAACCCCAAACCAGCCCCCACCCCGCGGCACAGCAGGCCTAACCATGCTTATCCGGAATTAATCCCGCTCCCGGGGCATGCCGGCGGCTGTGGGACGGCGACCGGCATTAACACACACCTCGCCGGGACGGCGGGTCCAGCCAGGGCTTCACCGGAGCCTCCCCTCACCGTGGCCACAAGGAAGAGATGCTCGGAGCCGGGGCTAGAGACGCATCCCTGGGCGGGAAACGGCAGAGGCCAAAGTGCCCCGGCAGCCCCCAAAAACCCTCCTAAACCACCTTTCGGAGAGGAAAGTGGCGCCTGCCATGCCGGGAAGAACTGCTCACTCCTTTCCAGCCTGGACTTGTCCGCAGCCTTTTCATACCAGCCATTTTTCCTACCGAGAGCAGCCTTCAGCGCCAGCGGCTCATCCTGCCTGCTCCCCCCCAACCCCTCCTGCCAGGCTCTGCTGGACCGGAGCTGACACACTCACCGTCAGCTCCGCCACCGCATCCTGGGCTCACCGGTTCGTTATGTGACGGGAGAGCAAAGGCACGGTGGGACGGCTCCACAGGGGCGCAGGCAGCATGGCCCTGGCTCTTTAGCGGTGGCTCACGTCCCCTGGGACCCCGAGAGGAGGCAGCCACGAGGCTCCACGTGCCTGTCACCCTCCTGACACATGTCCCCAGGCTGGGATGCGTCCAAGCGGGCAGCCAGCCCTGGCAGTGCCCAAGGTGATGGTGTCACCAAATACACCATGCCGGTTGGGTGCAATTTTTGTTCCGCTCCTCGAGGTTTGCAACCCCAAGCCCTGCCTCATCACCCCCCCGCCCCCCCCCCCATCTCAGCATCCCCACGGCAGGAGCAGCTCCAATGGCTCAGTCTCCGGCATTTTGGCCAATCCCTCCACCAATGTGCACCTCCCCAAAGCTGACCCTGGGGTCCGTTCCCCCCAGCTCCCAGCGCCAGCCCCGGTACCAAAGGGTTAAGCCCCTTCTCCTCCCCACCTCCCCCCCCCCAGCCCGGCATCCTCCCCTCCTGCCTCTTGCAGGCTCCCTGCCAGCTCCCAGGCGCTAATACCAGCTGGGGGGGTCGTGGCGGCGTCAAGCTGCTGTCTGGACTCGGGGCGCTGCTTGGTGGGAGGGGGGAGACGGGGCTCCCCACACCTCAGCACCCAGCTTTGCCAGACGGAGGGAGCCACCCACCCGCAAGGGGAAGCGTACTGGGGGGACTGAGCAGGCTACCAGCCCCCCCCACACCCCACCCCCCCAAGACTGGGAGCGGGGCGTAGACTGGGAGCTCAATCACGCCAGGGTACAGATCCCCATGGAGACTGGTGGGGGTGCAGCCTGCTGATGGCCGCCTCCCCCCCCCCCGGGGTGAGGAGGAGCAGCCTGGAACGGGGTACCCCTGTTCGCCTCCACCTTCTTGGGGTCCCACCCCGCTCCCCGACCCCCTCCGCCGGGCTCTTACCTTTGAAGGAGAGCTGGACCCTCGGGGTGGCGAAGCCGTGGTCCTTGGCGTGGGTGGCCCGCCAGCCCAGAGTCAGCAGGGTGGCCCAGAGGAGGACGCCGACCACGGGCATGGTGGGCACACGCCTGGGTGCCGAGGTTGAGAGGAGTCCGGAAGGGGGGGGGGGGGGGGGCGGGGGGGTCGAGCCTGCCAAAGAGGGCACAGTGGAGGGGGGAGGACATCAGTTTACTGCACCCACCACACCCCCAGAGGGGAGGGGGGGGCACAAGCCCCCCCACACCTCATCCCACTCTACATCACCCGCCCGCATGCAGCATCCTCTGGGGGGGGGCTGGGAGCCAGCCTTGGGGAGGGGGTGGGGAGGTGGTGCTCAGCTGAACCCCACTCCACAAGCTGGGGGGGGGGTGGGGGGCAGAAATCAGGGGGGTGTCCAGCCTCACCTCCTTGGGTGCCAAGCCAAGCGCGCAGGGCGAGGCGAGCGCGGCAGCGAGCACCGCTGCAGCGTGCTCCTCCACCCAAGACGTCAAGCCTTGCCCAGGTGAGGAGCATCCCTCCTCGCCCCCCCCCCCCCCTCCCTCCTCACCCCCCCCCCCCAGTCTGCAGCATCCCCACCCCGCCAGGCTGGCTCCCCCCGCCCCAGCACCCAGAGGGATCCCATCCCCAGCCCTCTCCCGTTCCCCCCCCACCTCTCCTCCCAGCCCCCGGCAAAGCCACAGCGAGCAGAGCTGGGATCAAATCTTTCCAACATGAAGGAAATCTGGACTTCATTATTCCAAGAACGTACAAAAAAAAAAAAAAAAAAAAAGGATTTTTTTTTTTTTTCATAAATAAAAGAGGAAGAAAAAGAAAAAAAAAAAAAGAAAAAAGCCCTGCCTGTGTGCCAGGCAGCTGGACTCCCTGGGGCTCCGGCACTGAGCGGAGTCCGCCAAGCTGCCTCCAGCAAGCCACACACGCACCCCGGCATGGCACGGCACGCAGTGCCCCCGGTGTGCCCTGCCGCCCCTCTGGGAGAGGGACCATTCCCTCGGGCCCAGGTCCCCTTCCTGAGGCAGCACCCCCCCGCCCCGGGGAGCTCCAGGAGGCTTCGGGCAGGATTTGGGAGGAGGCCCGCGGTGGGAAGCCCCTCGCATCCCCAGGGAGCTGCACACCCGGGGTGGGATGCGCTGCGTCGTGGTACCCGGGTGGGCTTGGGCATCCGGGGAGTGCCCGGCCAGCCCAGCTAAAGGGGCTCTGCGCCGCGGGGACAGGCGCTGTCTGCCAGCATGCTGCACCGGGGGGTTCCCGCTGTGCCACCCCCACGGGGACGCGACCCTCCATGGCTCTGCCAGCTGCCACCGCACAGCCCCACGGGGGACGGGCACACGGGAAGGTGCTGGGTGGACAGTGGGGAACACTTCGGGGCACACCTGAAGAGGGATGCTGAGCTGCTAGGGGGGCACCCATGATGCCGACCCCGAGCGGGACAAGGGCAGCAGCATCGTCACCGGCGGGCAGGCAAGCCTGGCAGCCCGGAGGGCGCCACCACGGCCCCTCCAGCGATGCACTCCCTCAGGCAACAGGGCATTTGGGACCTGGAGCGTGGTGGCACCGTCGTTCCCTGGGGCTCCATTTTTTTTTATTTTTTTTTTTTTTTTTTAACTCACTCTTGCCTTCGGAGTCAGTAAATATTTCGATTTGCTCCTCTCCCCCCGCGCACACGAGCTCTGCTCCATTGTACTGGCATTCAGTCCCCTTCCAGGCTGCCCCCCCCCCCCTCCTTCTCCCACCCGTTCCCAGGCTCTGCCTTTCCCATCAGCCGGACCGGGACAGCCCGAGCCCCCAACCCCTCCGCCAGCCAAAACTCCAGTTGGTTGCAGTTAAATACCCCCCCCCCGCACCCCTCATCCAAACCTCCCCCCCTTCTCCCCGGCAGCTTTAGGAAATAATTCTGGCAAATCCCACTATTGCATTTGGATGGAGCGGCGTACGCGTCAGAGACAGGGAGCGAGATGGCAAACAAAGGAAAAGAGGGAGAGGAGGGGAGCGCAGCGAGCGCAGGGCGAGGAGGGGGGAAAGGGCCGGCGGGGAGCGGGGGGCACCCAGGCCCGGCCGGGAAAGGCAAATTCCAAGGAAGCAAAAAAGAGGAAACGGCCCATTGGAGCGCACCTTGGCCGGGAAATCTCTATTTCCAGGGTCATCCGTGCTCCAGGGAAACTGGAAACTCCAGGGGAGAGCGGCCACGTTCCTCCCCCCTTCCCCAGCACCCGAGCTGGCTGGGGTTGGGGTTTGGGTTGGGTTTTTGGTTTTTTTTTGGCAATTAAAGTTTGGCCATTGCTGGTGCTGCTGCAGGAAGATCAAAATCCCGCTCGGCTTTATCCCCCCTCCCCAGGCCGGTCAACCGAGCGCGCCGAGCCCCAGCAATTAGGGAAAGGTTTTCTTAGCTGGAATAGGAACTCCTCTGGGGGGCCGAGACCCCGGGGCAGAGGGGGTGCGGGGGGGGGGCAGACGGGATGCAGAGGGGTCTCTGGGGTAGGGCTGCCCAAACGCCTGGTCCCCACGGCCCCAGGAGCGAGGAGGAAACGTTTTTGGGAGGGGGGAAAAAAGCAATGCAGGCAGGATGGGGAGCGGGAGGGGAGCCTGCCCCGCCGCCCGAAGGGGCGATGCCACCGGCGGGAAGGGCAAAAAGAAAATAAGAATTACAATAAAATAATAACGCTTAACCGTCCGCCGCGGCCTCTCGCACCCGGGGAATAACTTTGCACAACTTTGCACCGCCGGCACGCCCGGCCCGTCCCCGGGGAGAGCCCGCTGCCCCCTGCTCCCCGGCCCACCCCCCCCCCGGGACTCAGGGTCCCGGCGGGTCCCACCGGGGCAGGCTTGGGGCTGCCCCGCGCCACCCGCTCCACGGTGCTGGGGGGGGGTCTCTGGTGTGTCCCCCCACCCCCAGCACCCCCTCCTTGGGCACCCACCCGCCGCCGAGCCCTGCCGCAGCCCCCCCCCCCCCCCCCCGCCCCGCCAGCCTCCGTCCCTGCCTGCACCCTGCCCCCGGCCACCGTCCCCCCCGCCCCCAGCGGCACCGGGGGGGGGGGGGGGGGCGCCTGCCCACCCGCGGGCTCCCGGGGGTGGGAGGACCGGCAGAGACCCACACACACACCGGTACTGACCCCCCGGCGAGGCGCGGAGGAGGGGTGGGGTGCAAAGCACCCGGTGTCGCTGCCAGCCCGGGGCAGGGGTCGCAGCACCGGCCCGCAGGCACCAGCCCCCCCCCCCCCCCCTCCACTGCACCCGCCTCACCTGCCCGCTTCATCGGCAAGTTGCAGCGGGCACACACCCGCACCCACACACGAGTTCCCAACGGCGGAAAGTTTTCTCGGGGCGCCCCCCCACACACACACACACACCGGGCCCCCGCTCCCGCCCTTACCTCTGCGGGGGTCCCGGCGGCGGCGGCGGCGGCAGCTGGGGGCGGAGGGGGCTCAGCGCCGCGCCGGGCACCCGCGGCCCCCCGCCATCTCGCGGCCGCGACTGCCGCCGCGGCCCCGGCCCGTGGAGCGGCGGCGGGGCGGGGCGGGGCGCGAGGCGGGGCGGGGCGCGAGGCGGGGCGGGGGCAGCGGGCGGCGGCGGCGGCGGCGGCCCCGAGTGGGCGCCGCAGCGCGTGCGGCTCGCCGCGGGGGGGTGGGATCATTTGCATAGCCACGCCCATCACTCCAGCCCCACCCCACCCACCCACCTACCGCTCAGGGCCGCGGGTTCGAGCCCCGCCGCCGCCCCCGCCGCTCACCTCCGGCTCCGGCCTTTTGTTGCTCCGTGCCGGCGGCGCCCCGCCGTGCGAGGCGGCGGGCGGCTCGGTTGGCCTCCGGTGCTCGCCACCCTCCCGCCGGCCCTGGGAAGGAAGCGGATAAATAAGCGCCGTCCCTCCTTTGTCTGCCGAGGCGGGTGGTGGGGGGGCGGCCCGGGGCGGCGGGAGGCAGTGGAGGAGCCGAGCCCGGGAGAGCCGGCGGCTTTGTGAGAGCTTCGGCTCCGGCGAGAAACCGCCTCCCACGCACGGCAACTCCTTGGGCAGGGAGCGGGGCTCCCTCCTTCCCCCCGGCCCCACCTCGCTCCTTCTGCCGCCCCCCACCCCGGTTACCCCCCCTTCCCCGGTCACCCCCGGCCCTCAGCCCAGGGGACACGGGTGATCCCAGCCCTGCTCTGGGCCCCTGGCATCCCGCTGCCCTAGGATCTGCTGGCCCCCGGGGTATCCCTCCCCAGAACTGTTCCCTCGGGTACCCCTTCCCGGAGAACTGCTGGCCCCCAGGTGATCCCTGCCCAGCACCGGTCCCTCAGCATCCCTCTGCTCCAGTATCTGCTGCCCCTGGGTGATCCCTGCCCAGCGCCGTTGCCCCCGCACACCATGGCACCCTTCCCTCCCTCCAAGGCAGCGACTGGCGGGCGCCATGCCGCTGGGCCCTATAGCTCTGCCCTGGTCCTTCCTGCCCCGAGCTGGGCACCGTGGAGCCCTTCAGGAGCCAGGCACGTGCCTTAGTTCCCCCGCTCTGCTCCCACCAGGCTGGGGGCCTCCACGGTGCTGCCTGCGAAGGCAGGAGCTGCCCCTGCCCCCAGCCCCGGGTACAGTCCCCCTGCAAGCACCACGGAGCTCGGCCCCATGCCCCCCACCCTAGCAAGACCTTCCCCCTTGGCCTCAGAGGTCCCATCCACAGGTTTGCCGGCTCTCCTTCAGCTTTGATGCTTCCACGTGGGGTAACGACGCATTAAGGACGCTGAGAAAGCACAAAAAGGGTGCTGGAGGGAAGGTGCCCTGATCTTAGACCCACCCTGTGGGTGGGTGGGCGGCCCTGGGCTGTCCCCCCTAGGGTGATCCCGGTGCCTCTGAGCCCGGCTCCCCAGGCAGGAGCGGGGTATGGGTGAGCCAGGGCTGTCCCGGCACAGTAGTCATGGGATGGAGGACGGTAGACACTCACAAGCAGACCTCGCTGCTGGAGCGATTCGTCCCCTTAGCGCAGCCCCCCACCTTGTCCCAGTGGCCCTCCATCCCCCCAGTTCCAGCGCAGGGAGAGGGGACAGTGTGCGGGACAGGGTCTCCAGCCAGGCAGGGCCACCTTATCACTCGGCATCCCCTGGGGCTGGAGGAGGAGGAGGCAGAGGGGGTGTCTGCTCCCAGCCACGCCGTGATCTGCACCCTGCTGCCGCCTCCTTTCCCAGGCATGGCTTCTCAGGAGTAAGCACCTCCGTCCTCCGCCCTCACACTTCTCCTCTGGCTTTCTCTGAAAAATGAGGAGTTTGTCACCAGCTTCTCATCACCGGCCATTCTGTGTGCGGGAGAGGGCAGCCGTAATGGCCCCAAGTCAGCAGTACAAATAAATTGCCCGAAACACGATACGCGAGAGCTTCCTGGGATAAAAGAATTTCTAAGGAGAGGTTTTATTTTCCCCTCAGAGCCCCAGTCTCCCGTGGTCGGGTCCAAACACAAAGGCTGTCCTGAATTTCTCATCTCACTTTCCCTCCTTGCAGCTGGCGAGTTGGGCGATGCTTTGGGGCACCCTCTCCCCCTGCTCCGGGGACTTGGCACGCCAGGCTGTGATGGTGGCAGGTCACCTGGCCTCCCCAGGCTCATGGCATCCCCAGGCCAGCGGGCTCCGGCACAGCCTGCCCAGCCCCACGTTGCAGTTCTGGGGGTGGTGACACACATTTGGCAGCAAATTAAACTGGGGCAGCCACAGCCGTAGGCAGCTCTCAGCCTCCCCCCGCCACCACCCTGCTGCTACCTGCCTGGTGCTGGGGGGGCTGCGGGTGATCCCTCAGGCTGTGGTGGGGTGACATCGGGCAGGCGAGGGGGGTGCCCAGCTCTGCCCCAGGCCACCCTCTGGGGACCTGCCCCCAAAATGGCGGGGGGGGCGTCACGGAGACCTGCAAAGGAGCCAGGGCTGTGCAGCTGGGTCCCCACTGCCCCGTCCCCGTCCCCATGAACCCTGGCTCGCTGGCACGGAAAGGGTCCTGGCCCCACCCGGTGTATCATTAACCCAGAACTGAGCCATTAACAGCCTGGCTCTCCCAAGTCCCCGTCGTTATAAATCAGCCTTCCCTGTAACTTCCTTCTCCCCTGCTACAGTTTAAGCCTGCGGCTTCCTGTCCTAATTAACCAGTGAGGTTAATTGGTCTCCAGCCTTTTTACACCTCCAAGGCTCTCTGAGGAGTGGGTCACTGCATCCCCCGTTCATGCACTGACCCTCAGACCCTTCCCCTCACCACAAGCTCTCCCTAGAGGACCCGGGATGGGGAGCCCTGACGCAGCCCCACTCGTGCCACTGCTGAGGGCAGCTGCCCGCCTGTCCCAGCTCCTGTGAGCTGGTTTTTGCCTCCCTGTCTCTTGCCTGCAGACCCGCCACCCATCTGGCACCCTATCCCTGTCCTCATCCCCATTCCTGCCCCTGTTCCCACCCCTGTCCCTATCCCCGTACCCACCCCCATTCTCATCCCTGTCCCTGTCCCCATCCCTGTTCCTGTCCCCATCCCTATACTCGTTCATGTCCCTATTCCCATCCTTATCCCTATGCCCATCCCTGTTCCTGTCCCCATTCCCATCCCTATCCCCATTCTCATCCTTTTTGCTGTCCCAATTCCCATTCCCATCACTATCCTTGTCCCCATTCCCATTCCTGTTCCCGTCCTCATTCCCACCCCTATCCCTATCCCCATCCCCATTCCTGTCCCCATTCCCCCCTTCCCTCCCCATCCCCTCTCCTCCCCGGCCCCGCTGTGCGGCAGTGCCAGAGCCCCCAGGCTGCTCCCGGATGCCTCAGCACAGCCTGTGCCAGCTTCGTGCTTCGGCCATCTGTCCCCCGCCTGCCTGCCGTCTCACGCCTCCTCCTCAGGGCCAGGGGACCCAGCTCGCCCGCCCCAGGCAGCGGATGCCGGCAGGCTCCAGGGCGGGTGTCCCCAGGGAGGACGAAGCAGTGGGTGGGTGTCCCCAGGGAGGAGGATGATGCCAGGACAGAGCCGAGCAATGCTGGCAGCCGAGCAGCAGAGAGATGCCCAAACTGGGTTTGGCGGTCCATGTGTGCCAGCCTGGGGACCAACCGACCCCAGGGAGCCCTCAGGGACCCCCGCTCAGCCCTTTGGGTTTGCCCCGGTGCCAAAAGGGTTCCTTCCCCTCACCCTGGCACCCCGGGCTGGGGGGTTTGGGTGCTGGGAGCCCTCTGTGCCAGCTCCATGCTGCCTGCCAGGCTGGCACGCATTGCCTTCAGCGCCCTGCTGCTGCTGGGGGAAGCATTCCTGCTTTTTATAACCCTGCTGATGCACACACACACACACACACACACACACACACACACACACGACAGAGGGGTCGGGGCGCTGCAGGGCCCGTCGGACCTGCACAGCTGCATAGCTTGTCTCCAGCTATTAAACAAACTCCTCCATCTCTCCCCCCTCCTCTCGGTCCCCTTCCCGCCTGCCAGACGCTGCTTAACCCTCTGCTGCCCCGCAGCCCCTGGGAAGCGGCGTCTGCCCCTCGCTGTGCTCCGGAGATGTGACTCACAGGCCTGACACCCCCACCAACCCCCCCCCCACTTCTGTCAGTGCCCCCCAACTCAGCTGGGCAGCATGGGGGGGCCCTCCACGTCCCCAGGGTGCCCGCAGCCAGGGCTGCACGCCAGCTTGTCAGGCACCCTCGCCACCCTTGCAGGGTTTCGCTGGGGCCACGGTGGCCAGCACTGGGCACGCACACTGCAGGCAGGGCTGGGAAACCCTGCAACCGGGCGCTGGGAAGGGGGGCATGGGGTTCAGGGGCTGTGCAGGGCAAGGGGCAGGCAGGCACTGGGGGATGCCGAGACTGGGGGGGATGCAGGGACTGGGGAATTCAGGGACTGGGGGGATGCAGGGACTTGGGGGATGCAGGGACTGGGGAATTCAGGGACTGGTGAATGCAGGGACTGGTGGATGCAGGGATGGGGGGGATGCAGGACTGGGGAATGCAGGGACTGGGGGCTGCAGGGCAGGGGGATGGAGAGACTGGGGGGGGCTGCAGGGACTGGGGGCTGCAGGGACTGGGGGATGCAGGGTAGGGGGAGAGAGTTGCTGCAGTGCAGGGCAGGGAGATGCAAGGGCTGGAGGGGAGGCAGAGGGGTGCGTGGTGAGGGGCTGGGCCTCCCCTGACCCATCTCAGCCCTTTGCTCTTCCCACCCCACTGCAGGAAGCGATGCTGGGGGGTGCCCCAGCCCCCGGAACAGCTCCAGCTGCAGGTGTCCCCTACAGATGGGGGCTGGCGAAGGCGGCAGGTGGGAGCAGCGGCTGTGGCATTCCGCCCGGGGCAGCTGCTCCCTTTCCTCGCTGCTGAGAACGGCGCACCTCAGTGCACGGAGGCAGCAGTGTCACAGCCTCCCCCTTCCAGCCCGGCTCAGCCTGGCAATGCCACGAGAACAGCCTCCATCCCCCAAAGTCCTCACAAGCTGCCTGCGCGCCACAGCTCTCAGAGGCGCTATCTCCGTACGCAACCCCGAGCAGCTCCCAGCCCAGGGACTGCAGCAGGGGATGCCAGAAAGGAGCAGCATTCACCCCTCCAGGCTGAATCGAGCCCTCCAGAAGGGCTGACCTGGCATTGCCACGCTCTGCTGTCACCATCCAAGGACACTGTGGAGAGGACAGGCCCTGTCCGGGCCCCCCCAGGGCCTCCCCAATTACCCCTCTGCCTCCCACGCTCCCTCCCGCAGATGTTTGGGATAGCTGGGCCCTTGCTGCTCTGGCCCCGGTGACAAATGCTTGCCTGAGCGGGGTTTATTATTGTAAGAGCCTGGAGGTGGCTCTGGCCAACTTTCCGCCTGGGACCGAGCCAGCAGCTGCAGGGCACCCTTCAGCACATCCACCCTGGGGACGAGCTGTCCCCACCCCGGGCACCCTCTGCGTGCCATGGGGTTGGGGACCGCCCCCCCTGGCATTGCCCAGCACCCCACGGCAGCGGCGGGTGGCCACCAGGAGCACAGGGCAAGCCTCCAGTCCCAGGCAAGGGATGAAGCTGGGTGCTCCATCCTTCAGCCGGCAGCACTGGCAGGGAGGGGATTGCCGAGGGCGCCCCCCTCCCCGCCCCGAACCCCCCCGGTGCTTCTCCCTGCTGCACTCCCCGGCCAGGCTGTCGTGGGCTGGAGCGCGGCGGGCTCGGTGATCGATGGCCGAGGCGTGGGCTTGCCAAGCCCTGTGTGTTTGGAAGGCATCGTGTTTGTCTTGGCAGGAGCGGGGATGTCATCTCCTCCGCCTTGCGCTGTGACGAGCTGGGAAAGCCAACGGGGGGTTGCGCCGGAGCGGGTGCCCGAGTGGGTCCCCTGGCAGCATCAGCGAAGGGGTCTGCCCCAGATGGGCAGAGTGAGGTGCCGGCGAGGCGAGAAGACAAGCGGAGGGACCCAGTGGGTGTGGCCCGGGTGACGTGGGGACAAACCGAGCCTGTTGTGCCCTGGCACAGTGGGTCTGGCCACCCAGATGTGCCCTGCACCCAGAGATGGCATCAGGCAGAGCTGCTGCCAGCCCAGCCCCTGCGCCGGCGCTGCCCCCGAGGTCACCGAGCCCTGCGCTTTGCAGGTGGGGAAACTGAGGCAGGAGGGCAGCAGGGCCTGGCAGCTGGGGCCGTGGGGCAGGGCGACGAGGGGCCGGGAGCGAGACAGGCACCAGACAAAGCAGAGCCTCTTGGGCAGAGGACAGCGCGGCCGTGGCTTTTCCAGGAAGGGGATGCGGGGAGGACATGAAAGGTGGTGCCGGATCGATGCCCAGCGCAGCGCTGACGGCAAAGGCGTTTGAAGAGCAGCTCTTGCTGATGATGGTGAGGCTCTCAGCGGATCGATAGCTGCCTGCAAAGGCGGGGGCAGGTCCTGCCAGGGGGTCCCCAGTCACAGCAGGATCTCGTGAAGGAGGGCAGACGGGTGCCCTGGTGATGTCTGCAGCATGATGTGCTGGCGGGCGTGGGGCTGGGGAGAGGTTGAGCCTCTTGAAATGGTAATTATGGGAGTCAGCGCTGCCCCAGGGACTGGGGTGTTTCACTCCCCAGCTGCACCCCAGGAGGCTTGGGATGACAGTCACAGCGCACAAGCGCTGCCCAGGGCCGTGGGCAGGGGATGTCCGGTGCTGCCCATGCCAAGCCGGGCCACGAGGACCTGTCCTGCCCTGCCCTCTGCCAGTTTCCATGCCAGAGGGACAAGCAGGACGTCTGCCCCCAGCTGCGGTTTGGACGGCAGTGCTGAGGTCATCCATCCTTGCAGCTCTCCATGCTCCAGAGAAAGGAGCCATCACCCACCCTTCCATGGGGGGCAGCCCCATCTTGTCCATCTCTTCCCCCTGGTCCCACAGGCACATCCCCAGGCTCTGCAGCAGAAGGAGCATCATGGTGTACACAGCCTGGACTGAGCATCCCCGGTGCCCTCCAGCCCCCCCCCCCCCCAGGACCGTGGCGTGGCGTGGGACTGCATCTGTGTCACCCCACGCGTTGCCATGGAAATAGGCAGGAG
Source organism: Pluvialis apricaria (assembly GCA_017639485.1). Taxonomy (NCBI): domain Eukaryota; kingdom Metazoa; phylum Chordata; class Aves; order Charadriiformes; family Charadriidae; genus Pluvialis; species Pluvialis apricaria. The sequence continues at coordinate 17,343,863 of CM030016.1, forward strand.
CTGTGCTAATGGAAACCAGAGCTGGGATGATGGCCCTGGCTCCCAGCGAGGCGAGTCCTGGCCTCCTGCTTTGCCACAGGGTGCTCCGGGCATCCCGTGCATCTCCCTGTGCCCAGGGGGGCCGGTGGAGAGTGATGCCAGGGCACAGGGACGTGCAGGGGGGTGACAGGGATGTGTCACTGTGTGCAGCTGCGCCATGGGGCTTGGCCGCGTTGCCTCTGACACATCTCCATGCATGCCAAATTTAGGAATACTGGTGGTTTCGGAGCAATAGGCTTCCCGGCTCTGGAGGAAAGCTGAGGTCGTGGATGGGACCGCCTGTCCCATGGCGGGTCCCTGCCCCATGGAGGTGCTGCACTGGCCACACAGGAGGTGGTACAAGGACCGCCACAGATCATTGCAGCGAGAGTCAAACCACCCATCCAGGAGAAGCATCATCTTCAGGGTAAGGGCAGCATCGGTCGTGGTGCAGAGCCTCTGGCCTCCCCTTCGCTGCTCCCTGCAGCCATTTTCCAGCCCCCACAAATGCAGGGAGATGCTCGATGTCTTCTATGGGAGAGGGACGATTGCGTAGCTCAACACTTTAAAGATAACCTCCCAATTTTCTGGGGCTACCGAGAGCTTTCAAGAGCCTGGGAAGGCAACATGGGCAGAGGGTGGGAGCCAGCAGCTCTGCGGCACGGCCCTGACATCCTGACGTGCCACTTAAGTGGGTCAGTGGTACAGCCGTGGGCATCAGCGGGCACGGAGGAGCTGGGGAGGGCAGGGCGGTGGCAGCCGGAATGGCTCAAGGGCTGGAAGAAACTGGGACACCTCCATGCACGTGGGTCCTCCCAGAGAAGTTGGCCGGGGAGCTGGATCAGTGCGTGGGGAGAAAATAGCGCCAGGCCATTGGGCAGGATTTTTGGCTGTGGGGTTCAGCGATCGCTCAGCTCCAAGACCCCTTTCCGGGCTGTGTCCAGGGATGGCTGCCTTCATCCTGGCAAGGGCAGACGGACGTTGGCCGCAGTCCTGTGCCCAGGACGGCCCAGCCACCCCCAGCATCCCTCTGGGGTGAAGAAAAGATGTTCATCCCAACATGAATCTGGAGCCTGGACTGGGTCTGCAGTGGGAATACCAGTGGAAGGGTTCTCCGTGGAGACTGGGGGAACTGGGAGAACCCCCTCCTGACCCCTGCCACTGTGCTGCCCTTGGATCAGCTCCCCCCTATCCTAGAAGCACAACCTGCCTCTCTCCTTCCCGGCAAAAATCTGTCGAAAGGATGCTCCTGCTCCTGGGTCGCCGTGGCAACCGGCAGGCGTGACAAGTGGGGGGATGAAGGCTCCAACGACCCCCATCACTCCCCCCACTCGGGATGGCTTCCCGGCACCTCCGCAGCCCCATCACCCCAGGACTGGCTCCTTGCTGGGGGGCTGCCGTCTCCCCGAGGCCGGGCTCCAGCCGAGGGGCCAGTGAGGCCCAGGCAGCAGATGCCGATGCTGATGCCGATGCCGATGCAGATGCTGGCACATGCCTCGCCGGGAAGCTGCCTCCCTGCCTTGCCCTTCACCACCGTCCCTCCCCGCCTGCTGCCTGAACTTCAAAGCCACCAAAGGCCACATGGCCCGGAGCATCTTCTCTGCATCCCTTCCAGGGCGGAGGAGACGCTTTGAAAGCCCCTGGCCCTTTCTCCCCTCCTCCGCAGGGTAATTTCCATTTTTTTCAAAACCCCACAAAAAAGGAGCCTTTTTCCTCTTTGTTTCTCTTCTCTCTCTCATTTTTTTTTTTCCCCTTGTCTTTGTCAGCTAAAAATATGCAACCCACCAGGGAGGGTGGGTGGGGGGAGCTGCTGCCGCGCCAAAGGTTAGCGCCAGTCCCAGGCTGGAAAAGACGCCGGAGGGGGATACAGATGCTCCCCACCGCCTTTTGGGGTGGATCCTGCCCCGGGACACCCCCCTTTGCCCTGGTCAGTGGTCAGGGCTTTGCCCCCGCTGTGCTGAGGGCGTGCGTGGGAGGCAGTGAGGTTTGGAGGCAGAGCCCGCTCAGGACGTAGCATGACAGCCAGCGAAGGGGCTGGATCAGGATCCGTCTGTCCCGGCTGTTTTCCAGAGGGTCAGGAGATGCGCAGGGATGGTCAGCAGCCGGAGGCAGGATGTCCAGGCACCCAGAGGGGGAGATGACCCCGCAGGGCAGGGATCAAAGCGGCGAGGCTGGGGGCGGGCAGGCAGCTCCAGGCTGGAGCGTAGGAGGGAGGTGGGCGGCCACGGCACGGCACGGCGGAGGAAGGATGTGATTTACCTAATATTCCCGCTCCACCACGGAAAGGATGGAGGAGAAAAACAACCCCGGGGCTCGTCATCTCGGGGAGACGCTGTCAGGGGCCGAGACGCACCAAGCGTTGTTGCCAAAGCGAGCAAGGAAATTAAATTGGGATGAATCACCCGGAGGCAGCAACTGTTCACCTGAGCCACAAACCTGCTACAAACCCAGAGAAAACATGTTTCCCCGCTCCCAGGGTTGCAATTTTAAGCCTTGTCCAGCTTTGCAGGAAGGTGATAGGCTTCAAAACTGGCTTTATTTTTTTTTTTTTTTTTTTTCCTTCACACCAAGGATGGGAAGGTTGCAGCGGGACGTCTCGGTGCGAGGGTAAGGACCAGCCATGGTCTCCCCTCCAGAGACGGTGACCTGGCAGCGGGATGCAGGAGCCAGGGCTCCCAGTCAGGACCGACCCTTGGGCGCCCTGCAGGGCTGAGAGAGAGTGCTGGGTGGGGGGAGGCAGGCAGGACACGGCCAGGGATGCTGCAGTGTCAGCAGAATGGGATGCCGAGAGTGGGGGGAACCCACCGTGAAGTCAAATTTGTTTGGGAGGCAGGCGGCAAATAGGAGGAACAAATTCCCCGTGCAGCCCCAGGGATTTACTGGCACCCTGGGATGGAGGTGAGAGGAGCAGGAAGGGGACGGCGCTGCTGCTGATGCTAAAGTGTGGGAGATGCCAACGCGGGGGGCACCAGGCAACGCTGCTTGAACGGGGAGGGTGTTGGCCACCTCCCCATGGTGGCCTCCATGGCTAGGAGGGCTGGGAGGGATGGGGCCAACCCATCCAGACCATGCCTCGGCCACCTGAAACAAGCTGGCAGCCCCCAGCCCCGCAGAGCAGCTTGGAGCGTGGGGCGTGATTTATGGAGCGAGGGATTAGGCAGGCGGAGGAGGCGGCACCGGGCACACATGGCAGGCGCTGACGGAGGGGAAAGGGCTGCCAGAGTGGGCTGGGGGTGAGTCCCAGGTGGCCAAGCTAGAAATTCCTCAGCCTTCCCCAGAGCTTGGATTTAATCCCATGGCGATGGAGATGGCCCCACCAGGCAGTGCGAGGCCTTGGGGCACGTCTGTTCTCGGGGAAGCATCCTGGTGCGCAGCTGGAGGGGGAGAACAGGGTATGTCCCGGCTGGGGGACTGGCAGGACAGACCTCCCCCCACTCCCACGGCCTTGTGTCCCAGGTGTCCACCTCCCCTTCCCGGTGGAGACATTTGGAAGAAGCGCTTGGCAGAGGGTAAACCGAGGCACAGTGGGGGCTGCCTGTCGCCGTTACAGCGGGGTTCAGCCAAGATGGGGACTCTGCAGCTCTGGGGTTTCTCAGCCACAGCTCACCCCGGGAAGCTCGCCCAAGGGCCGGGGGGGACCATGGGGCTCCTCCACTGCCTGACGGGTAGGCAGCTCCTGGCAGGGCTGTTCGGAGAGCCCGCACTGCCTCCGCCGGTTGGGGATCTGCCCACGGGAGCAAGGACGTCCTGGCTCCTGCCCACGCACCCTGGGCAGGTGGCATCGGGTGTCCGCAGCTGTGAGCCGCCTTTCATCTCCTTCCAGGCAGGGGCTCGCTTTCCGTCACCTGCTGCCCTCCAGGCCGGAGGCCAAGAGAGCCGCGGGCAGGGCTGATGTGTGAGACGTGGCCGCTCTGCCCGCACGTCCTCTGGCTGGAGGCGGGGGGGTGTGGCGAGATGCCCAACACAGGCTGGGGGTGCCACGGCAGCATCCCACCCCACGGTCCCCATGGACCCCACGCACCCCACTCCCAGCTCCTCGGCTCAGGGCGTGCTTAGCTGCTGGGACGGAGCCTGGCAAAGCCCCAGTCCGGAGATGGCAGCTCCCTGTACCTTCCCTGCAAAACTTTCCGCTGCCTTTATCTCCTGCAAATAGTGGGAAGAGCAGGAGCTGGCGTGCAGGCGGAGGGGTGCGTGTGCGGGCTGGTGGGGAGGGGGTGTCGCGGGGACATGTGTGGTCAGCAGCATGTGCGTGTCCGGGCATGCGTGTGCGTGTGTCAGCACATGTGTGTGCGCTCAGGAGCATGTGCATCTATGGGGGGAGATATACATACATATGTATATATGTGCATTTCCAAGCTGGCGTTGCACGCCTATGAGACTGCAGCATCCCTTTGCTGCGGCGTTTCTCAGCGTGTGCAGCCTAATGAGCCAGCACAGCAGAGTTAATTGAGGGGACAGACAAGCAGAGCTCGTCATTAAGGAAAGCGCTGCAGCAGGTACCGGTGACAAGAAGCTGCCTGTCCCCCCAGGCTGATGGCAGCCCCCGCGGGGGACAGTGACAGTCTGAGTCCCTGGGGAAGACGGCTGAAGACGAGCGTCCCACGTGCTGCAACCCTCACCCAGGGCCGGCTCCATTAGCAAAAGCAGCCAGGGAGCGGGAATTGCTGCTGCCTGTGTGGAGGAATAAATCTGCCAGCCCCAGCAGGATGCGGTTGGCAGGGGTTGCCAAGCCCTGGACCTGGTGACTTGCCTACAGCCCTGCCTGCACCCTGCCCACAGCCCTGCTTGCACCCTCCACCTCAACGTGTCCCTGCCGGTGCACGCTTGCACAGTGTGACGATGCCCTGTCTGCCAAAGCTGCCCCCTCAGCTCCCACCATTAGGTTCCAGAGTGAACGCGCAGCAGAGGGGACAGAACAGCCGGCTCCCAGCAGCGTGGTGAGCCTGTGCCAACAGCCCACGAGGACGGGGAGCCTTGCTCAGGGCTGTCAGATTCTCGCTAGAGAGACTCACAGAGCTGGAAAGGAGCCTTCACCGCCTCCATAGCCAGGAGCTCCCACAGTCCACCTACCCCTTCCGCTCTCTTCCTGGCCATGCCTCCCCCTGGGGGGCCGTGTCCCCACAAGACGTGTCCGCAGCCCCCGCCTCGGGAACCGGGCTGTTGCTATGGGCATCTCCAACTCAAGGGCTGGGTAGGCGTTGTTCTGCCCCATCCGGTAAGCGTTCACTCTGAAACCTAATAGTGGGGCAAGAGCCTGTCCTGTGGGGAGGAAGGCATCCCGCTGGAGCAGAGTCTGCCTCCTCCCTCCCATCACCGCACCCCACCCCCCCCGGCCCTGCAACCCTGCCCTGGCCACCAGTGCCACAGGCAGAACGAAACCCTCCTGGAGCGCATGTCCTCCTGGACAGATTCACAGGAGACAACGAGCTCATTTGGTAGCTGCTGGGCTGCTGTCAGGGGGCTCGGAGTGCTTACGGGTTGATAACCTTATCGCAGACACATCCCTAATTAAGCTCGTTAGTTCTTTATGATAAACAACATATGGGCTGGGGCCAGGGGGCTCAGCGGGCCCACGTGCTCTCCAGCAGTGTGCAGCCCGTGGGGCAGTCCAGGCAGGAGAACAGGCAGCCCTGTGTTTGTGCCCGGCTCTCCCTCCCCTTCCTGAAAGACCTTCAACCCTGTGGCTTCCCTGACCCTCCAAACCCTAATATTAGTCTTGGGTTTCTCCTCTGGACCGGAGCAGGGCCAGCAGAAGGGGGGCTGGATTGCCGAAGGCTGCCTAGGCTTTGCCAGCGCTCCAGGAACCTCCTCCTCCTTCTACGGGGAAGGCCACAGGGCAGCACGAGAGGACTTACTAAGTGTTTCTTGAGGGCCGAGGGATGAAGGGATGGTGGAGAACAGCAGCTCTGTACTCTCCTCGGGGAGAAATGAGGGGACTACAGCTCAACCTGATGTTGAGCAGGTGACCCTCAGGGTTTACATAGGGCCTGCCACCCACCCCAGGACGGCTTCTTCATCCATCATATGCCTGGTAGTCAGGGATATCCATCCATCCATCCATCCATCCATCCATCCATCCATCCATCCATCCATCCTTCCCTCCCTCCCTCCCTCCCTTCATCCACCCACGTGCCCACCTGCCGACTCACCCAGGTATCCACCACACCATGCATCCACCCTTGCCTTCACCCCTCCTCCTGCCCATCTCTGCTCTCCCCAAGCTCGGGGTGCTCATGATCTGCCCCCCCTGCGATGCTCATTAGGTACCAGCACACATCTCCGGGGCCAGGCCTGCTAACGGGGTGCAGGGAGGGCAGCCGCTCGCTCCCCCTCCTCGCAGCCCGAGCCAGCCCCAGCGTTTCTTATCTCTGAGATCCCACCTTGCTGGCAGAGGAGCAAGGCAGGACGCCGCATCCCTGGGGAACAGCAAGCCGAGCGATAACGAAATCGCAGCGGCGAGGAGAAATTACCTTGCCTGAATTTTAAAAACTTCTCGCCGAGGTTGCCGTGGTAACTGAAAGGTGCATCACGTTGCTCTGACAACCCCGAAACAGCCAGGTTTTTGCCTGGCGGGCTCCAAAGTAGCAGGTTTTGGGGAGGGGGAGCCCAGTGAGGTGGGGAGCGGGTGGCCCATGGGATGCTCAGCCCTGAGCCCCACCCCAGATGAAGATGTCCCCCGCTCCCCATAGCTGCCAGCTGCATCCCCACCCCACCCCATCACCATTTCCAGCCTCTCCCCCTCCATCTCTGGTGGGAAGCGCTGGAGGAAGAGGACTGAGGGAGGGGCTCCAAATCCAACCGCGCAGTCCCCTAAGAAAGTGGTTGGGAGGTGGGACGGGCTCCAGGTTGGTCCACCCTGCTGTGGGCATCCTTGGCACCACACAGGAGCTGCTGGGAGCCCCAGCAGGCAGCCCGGGCACCCTCCCTGCACCCTGCTCAGGGGGCGTTTGGGCACCCAGCATCGCTCTGGGCCCCGAGCCCCCCGGCGAGGGGCAGCGGCATTGTCCCAGCCCACGTAAATCACTCTGCCACAGAAACAGCCCCAGCGGGTCAAAAAATAGCAGGTGACTCACGCAGAGCAAAGGGTCCAAAATAGCCCCTCCGGAGCGCTCCTAAAATTAGTCTCCCTCCCGGGAGGTCCCGGCCACTGTGTCCTTGCCAGGGCACAGCCGTGGCATTGAGCCTGCCTGGCTGCTGCCGCCACCACGGCTGCATCCCTCCCGGGGCTGGGGGCGCAGGGTCCCCCTTTGCTGCTCCCATCCCTCCAGGATTTCCCCAAAACCCACCCCCGGGTGTGGCTGAGCCGTGCATCTCTGAGTCTCTGGGCAGATCCGTGTGGCTCCTGCGGCCCCAGGATGCCCCACACACCGCTCGCAGCCCCAGGCGGGACCTGGGCACCATAAGGCTGAGGAGAGGAGGTCTGGGGGGCAGTGGGGTGCTGAGGGCTTGCCCCCCATCCTGCTCCCTTTGCCTGGAATTCGGCAGGGGGATGGCGAGGTGGTGGATCAAGTGTTTTCCAGTGTCGGCGAGTCCCCCGGCGGGTTTGGGCTTGCCAATACCAGCTCACCCACCTCGCCGTTCTCCCATGGCAGGGCAGTACCAGCCTGCCTGCTCCCACCCGCTGCCACATGTGGGCTTTGGGGGGGACATGGGGGGGGACACCGGGAGCAGCATCCACTCTGCTGGTGTGGCCGGGAGCGCTCCCCGTGCCGGGCCATCCCTCCTGCGTGGGGGAGCGGTACCCGGTTAATTAGAGGAAGGGATGAATAATTCCTTTTTATAATGCAACGTCGCGCGGCAGATGCCGTCTGCCTCATCTCGGCGCGCCGCGCGCGGGAGCCCGCGTTATTCTGCTCTCAGCAGAGTTATTTATACACTGGGACATTTTTCAAAGCGCCGCTTTGATGGTCTTCCACCAGCTCGGAAAAAAAAGTAGTCCATCCCAAAATAACCCGAGTGAAAGTCACAGCTCTTCATTACGCACATCTTCAACCGGGGGGCTCGGAGAACAAAAACCCGTCACATTCCTCCCATCAAATCCGCCCTTTTCAAGTGCATTTCAAATGGGTTCAAACCGTCGCGGCAGCGGCTAGACGAGTGCTAATGATGCTGCAGGCGCACCCCACCCCGATTTGGGCTGGGGAGAGGGATGAAGCTGGGGAACAGGGGGGGTTTAAGCAGCCTCCAGAGCCCACAGATGTTTTGGGGTCCCCAAGGACAGGGTCAAGGCTGTGAGGGCCACAGTGGGGTATGCTGGGGGAAGCGCGGTCCCTCTCTTGCCTGGCTTTTCCTGCTGCAGGAAGCAGTTTCTCCCCCAAAGCAGGCTTTGGAGGAGGGGAATGAGCACCAAATAATTTTTTCCGAGGAACTGGAGCAAAAAAAAATCCAGTCCCCATTTCCCCATCGCACCCGCACACACGCACCCCTCGGGTCTGGTTGCTGTTAAAGGGAAAAAAAAAAAAAAGGGGGGGAGGGGGGAGAGATGTTTGTAGGTGGTGACAAATTCCTGTGAAAACGTTTCTGACATGAAGCCGTCTCCCATCCAAGTTCCCTCCCCGCAGAGACGGCGAGCGGCTCCCCCTCGCTCCCACGCCTGGCAAAGGGCCCGAGCCGCTCGCCCCCCCTCCACCCAGGGGGGCTGTGGGGCCGGGGCCAGCGGGTGCCCCACAGAGCAGCACGGGGGGGGCTCAGGCTTCCCCACATCGCCCGGGCTCCAGCGTGCACCGCATCACCTCCACAGCCAGCCCGGCTCTCCGAAACCCCGTCCTGGGGTGCTTTGGTGGGGGGATGCTTGGTGACCCCCCGCTGTGGGGTGCCCTGAGCTGGACCGGGCACCATCGGCACCCACCACCACCCGCTCCCAGTACCGCAGGACCACCAGCACCGCACGGCACACCATGGCAGCTCACCACCCTGCTGTCAATCATGTCCTGCCTGTCAGTCATGCATTGCCTGTCAATCACACACCCTGATTCCCCTCACCAGCCCCTGGGGGAAGAGGATGAAGGGGCATGGGCACCCCTCAGAGCACAGGGTGTACGCTGGGCCCTGGGAAAGAGGGAAACTGAGGCAACCCGGGACACACGCAACCTCCCCAGGTGTAAAATGCCCTCGGGGGCTCGGCTCACCCTCTGGATCCACAGGGCCCTGGAGCATCTCCCCCAGGAGAGCCCGGTGCTGGGAGATGCCCAGGACGGGGGGAGATGCCCGTGCCCGGCGCTCAGCGTGGCAGAGCCCCAGGGGCCAGCACGCAGCCCGGCACGGGGATAACCGTGCCGGGTGCGGTCACGGGTTCCGGGATTCCAGCCCCCATCTGCTTTTGGTTTCTTCCAACAGCACCAGAGCCCCCCCCCGCTCCACCCCCCGGGGCTGCAAATTGGGTCCACGTTGCTGCAGATGGCGAGTCAATTAAAACCATATTTTTTTTTTTTTTTTTTTTTTTTTTTCCACCCCAGCAGGGAAACCTGGACCACGCAGTTCCAAAGCCAGAAAGGGGCTCTTGGTCAAAACGGCATCGGGGTGGAGCGGCTGAGGGACGAGGGACACACATCCCCTTCCTCACCCACGCTGGTCCCACAGGGCTGTGTGGGGAGAGTGGCAGGGCCATGGGGCAGAAGGGAGTGCTGGCACTGCCTGGCGTGGGATGCCAGGGGAAGGGGTCACCCTTTGTCCATGCTCCCCCTGACCTCGGCTGCCCTCCTCCCACCCCAGGAGCATCCATCCCCCCTGCAAACAGGCAGGCTGCTGGCGGGGCTGCAGCGGTACCCGCTAAACACCAGTGGGATGCTGCACCACAACCCTGCCTGTCCTCCATGCCACAGCCCCACGGCTGAGGCTGGAGCTGGGTGGCCGTGGGGCATTCAGGAGAAATCATGTATGTGAGGAAGGGGAAACTATTCCAGGGCAATTCCAAACTATTTAGCAGCTCGGGAGAGGACAGACAGACAGGGCAGGGAGGAGAAGGGGAAGCAGCCCTGTTAACTGCCCAGCGGCAGAGTGGGGAAAGGTGATGGAGAGGAGCATAAGCACATGCATGCACAGACGTAGGCGTGTAAGCACACACGTGCATGCGTGGACACGCAGGCAGCTGCACCAGCACATACACACCTGCACGTGTGCATGCCTGCACCTCCCCACCCCTCTCTCCACCAACACCATCTCCCGTTTCAGGCCAGCTTTCGGCACCCGGGACACAAACTCCGAGGAGCTGCGGGTGCCTGGCTTCGGCCAGCGCTCAGCACGCACATAGCCAAGGTGGCCCTGGCTCTCCCCAGCGCCTGTCCTGCTGGTCACAGCAGCCTTTTTGGCAGAAGGAGGGGATTGCAGGAAGGCCAACCCAATCCACACCAAGCCGAGCTCCTGCGAGCACCCCAGGCACACATTGCTCCATGGAGCGCTCCAGACCTGTCCCCCGGCACCCCAGGTCTCCAGCAGCCCTGGCCAGCAAGCAAGGCACACCTGGGGCTGGCCACACCGAATGCTGGGTCCGGCCATGGGTTGGTAACTCCAGCGATTAACGAAGGCCCAGGAGAGAGGCTGTTTGCACTAACGACTTGGCTGGTTTCCTCGCCTCAATTAGCATGAAGGAGCTCATGATGCTCGGAGGGCCTCCTGGAAAGCCAGGGCACAGCAGGCTTGGGAGTTTTAATATTAATAATGCTGAAAGCTAGCCAGAAAAAATCCCAAACCTTAAAACCAGATCGACAGTGATCTTTAATTCTACATATTATAGGTGCTGCAAGGAGCTGCAGCCTGGAAGTGCTGAGGCCCTGGGAGGTCACCCTGCAGCCAGTCCCATACCTGGGAGGAGCCCTGGGCTGCAGCCCTGCCCTCGCTCTCCTGCCCCCCAGGAAAGGGCACAAGGTCCCTTTAGGTGTCCCCCTCTCCCCTCAGTCTGGGGTCTCCATGTGCTCTGGGGCTCGGAGGCCTTACTCTTCCCTTACCATCCATGGAGGAGAGACCCTACTGCTGTTTAGCAATAGGGAAACTGAGGCACAGAAAGATCGCAGAGCAGCTCTGCCTGTCCAGGGACTGCTCTGCATCTCCTCCTTCCAGCGCCACACTCCAAAACCCTCTGTCCAGCACACTGCTTCCCTCTGCAGCCCTGCTAGGACCCGCATCTGCCCGTATCTGGCTAGCACCCTCCAGGGGCAACCTGCATCAGGATCAGGCCACCAGGAGAGGCAGCTCCCCTGGCCCCAAGCAAGCTTGGCTGCTCAGCCCCAGCAGGATGGGTGCCCGAGGGAGCTCCCCTCTGCTTGGAGGGGGGGGTCCTCCCTCATCACCGTGCACTTCTGGGGCTGGCCCCGTCCCACAGCTTCCCCCTCCTGCCCCTGGAGGTCGGTCCCCAGAGAGGCAGGGACACCACGTACATCCCTCTGAAGGCAGTGGGCCACGGTGCATTCAGTCACAAACAGCCACGTTGCGCTGCCTAAATTGGAGGCGTGGGTGCTGGCAGGCACCGGTGCCTCCATGCCCTGCTCCAGCGGCCGGCGCAGGGGCTGGAAGGCAGGCTTGGCAGTGGGGGGGCTGTGTGCCCCCCACACCACCACTTCTCCCTCTCCCCAGGTGCCCAGCAGCAGAGCCTTCCCCCAGCAAAGGGGGCTTTGACTCATCTGCTGTGCAGGGTGGGCTGTGACCACAGGACCCCCGCTGAAGCTTTGCCCTAGAAGGGGACCCCGCTTTGGGCACCTCCAGCAGCTGTCCCCACAAGCAGGCAGCTGGGGACTCTGTGCCCTCAGGGCACGCTCCTGGCTCCACCACCATTCTGCCAGAGGTACCAGCTGGGGCTGTCCGAGCTCCCAGCACTAGGGCAGCACTTTGCCACAGCACAGAGGGAGAGAGCCTGGCAGGAGCCGGTCGGAGCCAGGAAAAAGCTGTGCTATGCCCACCACAGGCAGGGCCCCCCCCCCTTCTCGGCTGGGACATCACCCCTCATCAGGAGGACGTGCGGCAAAGGGGATCGATGGGCTGGGAAGAAGCCGAGTTGCACAAATGCACTTTATCGACCCACCGAGCCCACCTGCTGGGAAACAAACCCCCCCACTTACAGCCCAGAGCAGCAAAGCACTTTGCCGCGTCGCCAGCCAGGACATACGGGGAGGTGGGGGAGGCTGCCGCAGGGCACAGGGGGCCGTGCCGCAGTGCACCAGGGCCGTATGCCCCCACCATCATCCTGGGGGGGAAACTCAGGCAAAGCTGGCGCTCCCGGGTCATTTCGACCCAGCCGGCTTCCTCTGCGGAGCCGAAAAGGGGATGCCGCAGTGGTCCCTGCGCCCACTCCCTCCCCTCCAAGCCCGGCACAGCGATTTCGGCTCCTGGCTCCAGCTGATCACAAGTCCGGGGGGGGCTGCACCCCTCCTGCCACCCCCACCCCCCCCCGCTGCACCCACTGCTCGGGCCGGACCCCCAGAGAGGCTCAGGGAGCCTCGCACGGAGGCAACGCGGCGGTGACCGGGGTGTGACAGTCGGGACACGCCTGCCACCTGGTGGCACAGCCCAGGCGACACAGCCAGCCCCGGCCCGGCGACACGAAGAGGGACCCCGTCATCCCCTCTACTGTCCCCTAGCACCGGTCCTCAGCCCGCAGCAGCCCCGCAGGCAGGGGTGGAGGGTTCTGAACCCTCGGCTCATCCTGAGCCAGGCATCCCCCAAAAAACGAGGCAGTGGCCAGCCCGTGCCCTAAGAGCCAGGGGCAGGTCTGGCAGTATGGCGGGATGCACCCCACCCCACCCGAGGCAGCCATGAGGAGTGGGCCTCAACCCACGGATGGACCTTGTGCAAGAAGAGGTGGTGGAGCTGCTCTTGCTCCATCCTAAACCATTCCTCTGCCCACCGGGAGAGGGGCTGGCGTGGCTGCTCTGTGGGGAAACGACTCCCGGCTCAGCGTCCCTGGGGAGGCTGAGCAAACCCCACAGCCCGAGGCAGCAGCACAGGTAAGGGCTGAGCCCTTCTCTGCTCATCTTGGCAGACACAAGGGTGATACCCAACATCAGCACAGGCAGAGGAGAAACGTGACAGTAACAGGACAGCTGCAGAAGGAAACCCTTGGGATGGGAGGTGGTTCACCACCACCCAGTAGCTCCGCAGCAACGCGCCCAGGGAAGGCCAGAGGCCAGCCTACGTGAGTACAGCAACCCTGGGCCAGGTTCCACCTCGCCCCAGAGGTGCCACACAGGCTGCCCACCCTCCCCTTCAGCCCACCACCCACCAGGAGAGCAGCTGGTAACATTCTCGGGCTCCTAAGCAGGACCTGCAAGCTGCAGAAGACATTTTTGCTGGTCCTCTAGCTACGGCATGAAGGGATAGAAGATCTGGTCCTCCGCCAGCCAGCATCCATGCTGAAGCCATGAGAAAGGACACTCAGATCAAGGCACAGTGTAGCGATGAAAGGAAGCAGGCGAGCAAAGCACTGCATGGAGCAGGGAGACTCCAGGACAAAGTCTCATCAAGGAAGAAGCAGAACCACAGAAAGTACAAGTAGCACTGGCAACTTACTCTTCATTCACCCACCGAGAAACAGAAATAGGATTGTTTTTGGATGTATTTCTTTTGGAAATGAGCCAAACTGGCAACTAGAATCAAAGTCTTCAAAAAGTCTATACAAAGATGTATCATACAAAATGTACAGCAAAGTTTTCAAAAAAAACAAACCAAACCAACCAAAAAAACAGACAGACAATACAACAAAAGGAGAGCAAAGACGGTGTGAAACCACAGCGAACAGGTCCTGTCCCTGTTCTGGAGGGCAGAAGCAGCATCTGGACAACACGCTCCAAACACAAAATACATTACACTATATACAAGACCGTATAAAGATCAGCATTCCCTTTGGTCTAACCAGGAGCTCTCCAGCATGAAGTTGGGGCAGTTCAAACAATCTGCTCATGGAAGTGTTACATGCCGAGAGGGGGAAAAAAGTCCAAGGGAATGAAATGGTCAACTCTAAACCATAATCAGAATACAGCCAGGCCACCAAGGCTACAGAGTTTAACAGTCAGTTCTGGCTAACAAGTGCTTTGTGGGCCAGAGCACGTTACTCCATCTCCGTGAAGCGAGCGAACATGGCTTTCCGCACTGCGTCTTTGTATGAATCTGCAGTAGAGACACCGTAGGAGCTGCCCTTGGCTCCCAAGCCAGCTCCTCTCATTCGTACTTGGGCCTGCAAGGGAAGAGAGACATGCTTCAGCTCTGCGACGGAGAGACCACACCACCACGCAGTGCAGCACATCACAGAAAAACTCATCAGTCCAACCCAGCTTCTCAAGCTCCCCTGGGGATTCTGCGCAGCCACAAATACTGACACCAGGAGATCAGACTGCACGCAACATCCCACGCTTGCCGACTTCACACCGCTCTGACCCCACTCCACCAGCAGACGAAATGAAACCACACAGAACACAGTTCCTAGCAGTGTAACGCAGAGCACAGAAGCCAGGGAAGCCAACAGCTGCGGGACAAGCAGCACAAGTGCAGGCCTGCTGCCACAGCGCCTCAGGAGCAGACTTGTGAAGGAACGAAGCACAGCACTGCCTGCCCGAGCCCCAGCTCTGCCCCAGCATCCGACAGGACAGACGGGAGCGGAGCTGACATTAACAGAGGCAGCTTTGCTGTGGACGGCAGTTTCTTCCACAAGAGATCTTCAGCAGTCAGTGCTTCTGGGTAAAAACAGGCACCAAACCCCATCAAAGAAGCATTTATCTCTACTTACCTCAATGGGTGCTGTGATGCCCTGACATTTTCTTCCTAGCCCCGAACCTTCTCTCCAGCCCATGGCCTGCAGCATCTTGTTGCCTATATTACTGTTGTCAAGGCCATCTTTGGTGGGCTGCTCGTAATTACTGTAGAAAGAAGAGATGAGTTAACTGAACTGCTCATGGTGCAATACGGAAGCAGTCACAGAGGAGATTTCGGATACATACACTGTGCCGGCGTCATAGACCTTCTTGCGCTTCGGCTCAGGGGGCTCTGGGATGCCGTACTTCTCCCGCCTCTCAGCTGCTCTGTCTCTGTATTTCATCTGCATGAGGTAACCAGACTTAGTACTGTTTTAAAGACACTTTTATTCATCTTTGAGCTACAGAAATAAGCTAAATGCCTGCTATTATGTAAAGCTGTCCACTGCAGCCTGCTAGAACACGGCTTGACTAACACCATAGAAAGGAGAACCTCAAACACAAGTCCCTGGAGCCCATCAGAACCCGTGCTGCGGTAGGAAGAGCCCGGCTCCAGCACCTGCTGGATTAGCTACTGATAGCCACTCAAAGGTTTCTGGTCCCAGTCTGGCAGCCCTGAGCTGGAAGTGGAAGGACCTTGCCCTGCTAAGCAGTAGCTGTGAGATCTGGGACACTTCTCTCCATGTAACAGGACAGCTCTGAACCTTGACCCAAGAAGGGGTTGGCTTACAAGATTATCTCGGGTGACGTGTGTCAGGATAAGGACAGCTCAACATATCATCTTTGCAGGTTTTCCATTAGCTACTCATCTGCTCATGTCAACACTGACCTCTCTCTCACGCAGCTCCAAGGCTTCAAGTTCCTGCTCTGAAAGCTTTGATCTCCTATAGATATCCATGTTTTGCTGAAACCAAGAAATTCACATTAACAACATGGAATGCACAACAGGCATTTTTATGTAAGTGGGTGAATTCTGGGAGAGCAACAATCCACCTGCAACTGTTTATGCTTTAAGAGGAATAGTTTTCTGAACAGCAACATGCATCACAGCTTTGGTTTACACACTGAATTACAGCAACCAAGTACCCTCCTGACAGCATAGTGCAACTACCTTGTGCAAGTCAGACAGCTGCTGGTGCCGAATCAGAGCATCTTTGTTTGGGAACTGCCTTCTACACAGCAGACAAGCCATCTTCTTCCAGTCAGTCAGCTTCTCTTCCTCGTTCTCCATTCTTTCCAGTAAGTCCTCATCGTTATCGCTATCACCACTGTAGGCAGCCACAAGGCCACGCTGGAAAGGAAGGACAGTGTTAAGGGGAACACAACAGTGTCACCACAGTTCAGAGAGTCCAGAAAGGGAACACAGAGGCTGTAGATTTGTTTGTTGAACAGGAGAAGCATCCCTCTCTCATTGGAGTTGCATTTCATCCTTAGTAAAGAACCACATACTACAGTGGCTGCAAGACAGTTCCCACTAGCCAAACAATAATCTGACTGCAGTGTTTTGAAAAACCTCAAAACCTCAATTGAGCTCTTGAGGCTGGAAGAAATCACAGCTTTTCTCAGCGTATCTCAGCCACCCAGCCTACTGCACTTGCACTGGACCACTGTTAACCACCACAAACTTTTACAGATGATGCCGTGGAAAGCCAGGTTGGAAAGCAAGTATCTGCTAGACCTCCTCTGGAGTGCTTTACCAGTAACCTCTGGGAATACCTCTGTCAGGTCTCTCATACTCACCTTCAGCGGATTTTCATCGTCCCCATTTTTCAACACCTCTGGCAAGATCTGCTGTCTCTCAGACAGAGCTCCCTGGATGAGACAAGAATGCCATGAGCACCGAGCTCCCTGCCATACCACACCCCGCTGCATGCTAATCCCAGCACCTTCACCTTTTTCTCAAAGAGGGCAAAGCCTGCATCTGCAGCTGCCGACTCCTTCCGCTCTTCCTCCCTGGTACTCAGTGGTTGGAAGCTGTTCTTGAAGTTCTCTTTCTGCTTGTTCAAACTCTTTGCCCAGCGCTCCATGTCTTTAGCAATCTGAAATGCAGAATGGTTTGCTCAGACAGCTCTCCTCACAGCTATCAATCTCATATGACACGGATTCAATCTTGCGTACAGCTTTCAGAACAAGTCAACCCACTACCTTTTATTTTTAAATCACAGGACACTGGATGTAGTGCAGCTGTTTCCCTGTATACAGTGTTCAAAGTTACCGCAGCTTGCTTGTTTTACTGTACGAACCCTTCTTATCAATCTAATCCTCTAAGTGACAGCTCAGTTATACTCCCACTGATCCTGGCATGATTCCATATGCGTTCCTCCTATGCAGAGCTTATTTCTGCACTGAAGCCTTGCCAACTCCACCTCTCCTCAGCCCTCTACAATGCCTGCAAATTGCAAGCATGCATGCCACTGAATAACCTAGGACTTCCTTTGCCACGGAAAAGGAGAACTATTATCCCATTCCACAGAAGACTGGCCCAGTTACAATCCCATTTTGTCTTTTACCTGTTGAGCTGTTTTACTTTTTGGTTTCTCTTTCTTCTCCTTCACTTCTTTGGTGGTGGTTGTGGTAGCTGTTTGTTGGTACGTGATACCTTCTGCAGCAGGCATGTAGGTCTCTTTTTCGCCATCCCAGTAAAGGTACTGCTGGGTTAAGGCATTGTAGTAATACTGCCGGAGGAAAAGAGAGTCAGACAGTTAAACACCTCATACAAGCCAAGCGTTCAAGGGAGAGCACAGGTAAGCTGTCTGATTCAGACTACCGCATCAAATGGGACGGCGTTTTGTAGAGTCCAAACACGTTCTGCAGACTCCACAAAGGAGTCAAAAGGCATGAAGCGGCTGAAGCCTCTGTCCCCAAACACAGGCGTTCTGCCCAACAGCACTACGGAGAACCTTTTGCCTCTCCCAAGAGACAACCCACCAGTGCCCAGAGCTGGGTGCACTTTGCTGGGCACTCTGCAATGAAACAGCTCCATTACAGTGTCTGTGACAAGTGCTAACCCTGTATGGGCCAAACTGGGAGGAAAATTAAGGAAAGGAGAGAAAAATGAAGGGCTGTACCAGAGGGAATTCAAGTCCCAGCCCTACACACACTGCTGAGAGTTATCTACTAGACTCTGTATTTTGTGCTCCTCAGAAAGTTAATTTCACTCTCATGATAAGAGACGGAATTAATGGACCTTAACAGTTAAGACAGGTGGGAAGAACTTGTGTTTACCTGGGAATTAGGATCATAGTAGAGCCCTGTTATAGGATCATAATAATATCCTGAAGATTCATCATATTGGTAGGTGGAAGTGTCAGGGACAGCTGTAAAAAAATTAAAGTGTGGGACATGGTCGTTCCAGTCGAATTCAGACAGGTATCTTTCCACATTTCAGGTAAAATTCTGATATTATTAGCAGCCACGATGGCAGACATGTCTGTAAAGGGCTCTTAATCACCCATGCAGAACACACTCTCCAGGGACAGCTTCACCACTGACATATGGCAATAGAGCACTCAGCCAAAGCCAAGTCTCTCTCTTGCTATACATACAGTGACAGACACCTGTGCCCAAGAGCAATGCCCGATTGCTTACCGTACTTGGTTCCAGGGACTACGCCAGTCGGGGGAGCAGTCTGTGCCTGAGTGCTAGTGGTAGGTGGTGCTGATTGTGTCTGAAAAAAAACCAAAACCATGAACCTTAATTAGAAAATCTGTCACTGAGGCAGAAGAAAACAAGGACAGCGAGCCAAGGCATGAGCAGCCCACACCACGCATACAACAGCTAGCTCCTCCTCAGCAGCACACTTAGCACTCACCTTCAACAAAGAACAAAACCACCACAGAAAAGAAATGGCAGATGACTTATGACCACAAGCACTGTCACTAACCCATGGACACTCACCAGCTTTGCTGTACCACTCACTTTAAAGAGCAAAGGACACAGCTAAGCCAGATATCCCACATAACCCTGGCATTGAAAGTGAGGAATAATTAGCGCTGTAATTACCGGAGAGTCAGGTGAGTTTGTCTGTTGATTATATAACTGAGGACTCTGGGACACAACTGCAGCTGTGGTGGTAGTCACTGGAGCTCCTGCCAACAGACAGCAATAATGGATAAGCCGACTAATTTGTAAAACAGTACTTCATCCCAGGGCTAAAATTATTTTGTTTACAGTTTCAGCTCTTAATTCCAGCTCCAGCAGCCAAACAAGGCAATAAACGTTCAAAAGGAGACAGATACACAGTGGGTATTTTCTACCCAGACAAGGAATAGTTTCCTTTTCAGGAGGAAATATTCTGCTCCCAAAGTCAGTAATTCCTGGCCTCTGACAGCTGCTAGCACTGAAGATCTGTCTAGAGCTGCTTACGCAGTTCTCATGAGTTCAAGGCTTTTGTCAATAGTCTCAAACAAAGCCCACTCTCATCTCGCAGACTAGAGGTCCCACTTGAACAAATTTGTTATGGTTCTCTAGTAACACGTACTCATTCAGACATCTTGAGAACAAAACGAGTGAAGTCTCTCTTTACACAGCAAAATAACATAAAGGCTAAGGTAAAATACCACTATTACCAAATTATCATTACAAACAACAGCCTCTCCCACATGTCAGAATTACTACCTGATATGGTAGCTGTGTCTGTGTCCAACACTCCTCCTTGATTTTGGTAGTACTGCTGATAATCCTGGGAGTACTGCAAAGGGAAATCAGTAACAACACAAGGTAAGCGGATACCCAAATTACAACAACTTACAGGTTAGAGCACAACCGCCACTACTAACCTGAGCATACTGTGTGTAGCCATCCTGTCCTGACTGGAGGTAGCTGTAGTCAAGGGTGCTGCCTTCTCCAGTCTGTGGCTGAAATTTAAGCAGGTAATTTTTGTCAGGGACAGAAAAGTTACTGCATTTAAGAATTTCAACACTGCTTAGGCTCCAGCCTAACTGTCAGAGCAGATCTGTCACAGCAGCTTTGGTCAGTTCAACCAAGCAAGTGACCAACAGTGAAATTATATCCTCTACGTTTTCATTTTCAGGAAAGCAGGACTAGGAGCAACAGCCTCCAAATCATACCTGAGTGGACGACCACTGAGCTGCAGCAATAGCTGTACTTGCCACAGAGAAGGCGCTGACTCTGTTACCATCTGGGAGAAGCAAGTCTCTGTAACCACAAAAATCAGGCATCTGAGTAAATACTGCTTTTTTTCTGAAGTGTCTCCCTATGCAAGGAGGTAGGGTCTGCCCTTACGCGTGCACTTCTTGGCAGTCATAAAACATTCTAATTGCAATGAATGAGCCAAAGCACTGCTTGGCAAGTAAAGAAACTTAAGGTCCATTGTTGTACAGTCAATAACAAGTCACTAGGTCTCCAAGGAAACAAGCATGCTGTGTACACAAGCAGTTACGATGTTATCTTCAGAGGTGGTAAGAAACACTGCTTTCACTCTCCTCACACACAGTGATGATCAGAATGCATGCAACACACAACACTTAAAGGAAGCAAAACTTTGCAGTGACAGTAATCTTAATAAAAGCCTGGGTGACAACAACAAATCTCTAATATAAATGGGGGGGAGTGATAAAAAAAATAATCAACTGCTATCGCAACTCACTTTCTGGCACTCTTTGCAAAGTCAACACCAATTGTTTTGCCATCAATTTTTAATGGTGGCTGAAGACTTTGTAAGATCTGCAGCAGTTGAGAAGCATCCTACAACAAGAAACACTCATTATTACAAAAGGCAGGTTACTGAGAAGGATTCAGAAGTTCCCAAAGCTCCACCTTTTCACATACAGCCACTGAAAGCAGCCAAAGCTGTAAGAACACCTCCACCTCCTCATACTATACACACATAGACAAGCACAATGGGACCAATTGCAGCCCATGTGCAAGTACTGTGGCGTTTCCCTGGGTCTCCGAGTATTAAACATGTTCTAAAATCGTAGCTTTATAAAGCAGAGGTTTGCCCCAAATTACTCCGAAAGGGAGGCCAACAGAGACTGAGATCAGGAACCCGGTTTTCATTCAAAAAACAAACTGTTCCACTTCGCCTAAAGCAGGTCCAAACAGATCACCTTGCTGATCGAGTCTGATATATAGACTCACAGAATCATTTAGGTTGGATCTTTAAGATCATTACGTCCAACCATAAACCTAACACTGCTAAGCCCACCATTAAACCATGTCCCTAAGCATCACATCTACATGTCTTTTAAATACCTCCAGGAACAGAGATTCTACCACCCTTCAGGGACCTCATGCCAGTATCTGACCTCCTTCACAGTCAAGAGGTTTCCCTTGTACCTCACTGCAATTCCCCACGTTTCAATTTATGGCTATTGCCTATTGTCCTATCCCTGTGTAGCCTCAAGAACGTCTCTGCTGTCCCTATACCCTCCCACCGGATGCACACAGAGCAGTAAGATGACCCTCCTCCCCTTCTCAAGGTGGAAGAAGCCCAATTCTATGCACCTTTTACCCATATCATGCACCCCAGATGTTAATTTTTGTGAATGAAATATGATCCCAGACCATTATTTTTGTGATCCAAGCATGAAGCTAGCCTCCCAGCCAGAACAGCACTCTGCTACAAAAATAGCTTTCCAATGTGCTCACAGCATCCCACCACCTTCTTTCAAAACTGCAGCTAATGATTAAAGGCTTTGATAAACTTGAGTGTCAATTAACCCTTGGTGAACTGGGGCAGTCCTTCAGACAGCTCAAAGGCTCTAAACGCTTCAGCTACAGAAGCATGTTAACAAGCTGTTTCTGCAAAACACATCAGTAAGGCCCTCACCATGGCAGAGGACAGCTGCACAAATGCAAAGCCTCTGTTTTGCTGAGTCTGCTTGTCTTTGATAAGACGAATATTATTGACTGCCAGAGATGCATACGGAGACAAGGCAGTCATGATGGATTCCACTACTGTGTGAGGAGCAATGTTTCGGAGAATGATGGCTGAGGAGAAAAGAAAGTATGACATTAGCTGTGCACATAACAGCTTTCCAGAGTACTTCAAAGTTCTTCAGTGGGCACTCCGAGGTACAGGAAGGATTTCAGTACCCATATTTACATTTCACATTACACACTAAGTGAAAGGTAACTTACTATCACAGTAATAATCCACAGACTGAACGGCTTCTGCTGCTCCAGGTGGTACCTCCTGTTCTGAATCTTCATAAGAAGAGAAAAATATTTTAGTCACAATACGGCTAATTCACTCAAACTCAGCATTTCACAAGCCAGCCTAGGACCTACAGTGAACTTTGTTTCCTACACAGGACAAACTTTCCCACAAAATCAAGCACAGCCAAAGAGATCAATGTAACTTACCAAATTTGTCCGCTCCACAGCGGAAGCATTTTAGCCTCCTTCTGAAGTTGTAAAGGCAGCACTGTAAGGAACAAGAAACACGTAGTAAGAACTCGGGTAATTTGTAACAATGTTGCCGTTTGCTGTACAATGACAAAAACTAGACATTCACACAAAGTAACATAATGAAGCTAAACCCACCAGAATAACTGAAAACAGCAAAAGCCATCCTTGTCTGTACCACAGCTGCTTTTCAGAACATCCCAGCAACCTTTTCCCCTGTCCTCCTGAATTATTTAGCTATTTTAACTGTATGGCCTTCAACTTACACTCCTAGGCATAGTAACTACTTTAAAAAGCACAATGTTAAAATGAAACTCAGGCCGGAAAACAAGCTATCTTTATGGGGAAAAACTGTAGTTAAAGCCTGACAAATCAGCCTGGTCCTCATCTTACCAATCATCTCCACTTGCGGGGGGGGGGGGGGGTCAAACAAGGAATGCACAGCAGTATGTAGCAGACCAGCAGCAATTCAGCATTAGATTGTCACCTAATGATTTCATACTCCAGTACAGCTCGCTGCCCAGCTTCTGCATCTTCTGGAGCAACACCTCTGTCACTCCATCTACTTTGCCACCAGATCTACAAACCTTCTCATTCCTCTTGGTATGCCTACGATGTCATACAGATCAGCAGCACGAGCAGGTCTGAATCATGTATCGCTTTGTTTAAACCACTGAGCTGGTCAAGAGCACTGAAGCCAAAGACAAACTCCCTCTGATAAATACACACACTGTACCTTGTTGCAAAGCCAGTCCTCAAATTTAGGCCTGGGGTTGCTGTAGTGCATCGCAATCTGCTTCCCTTGAATGACCAGCTTTTTCTGCAAAAAAAATAGTTTCAATTATTCCTGTATCGAGATACACATGTCCATTTTCCCATGGCAGAGCACCCTTCGGAGGAATCAGTGCTCCTGAATTAAATGGACAACATATGGGGAGGATGTGGAGGACAACCACCGCCACCTACACCCTGCCCATCCAATCCTGCAGAGAGGAGGACGAGGGCAGTAAGAGAATGGGATGTGGAGCAAAGATAAACGGAATCAGGGAGTGTTGAAAAAGCTGCCAAACACTAAACGCTGACATGGAACCAGGAAGTGTCTCGAAGGAGACAAAGTCCTAACCTGCGTTCAGGATTAACACATTTTTAGGAGTTTCTTTGTCCCCACATTTCTATTCACTTCTGGTATAGCACTGAGCATCTTTTTAAACATGTCCTTAGGTGACTGCTTCACTTCTTCCCCTACTCCAAATACCCCAGACCTTTTAACCACCACATTTGGATTACTTTTCCAAGCACTTTCTTCAGAAGCGTCCCTTTAAAAATACAGTAATTCCTCCCAAAGGGACCCTGCTTAGACTTCTTGGAGGCTGGATTACAAGTGCCATCAACTGAAATGTAACTCAGAGTGGTTTCCTTTGACTAATGCATCGGTTCAATTGGAAGCCTGCACGAGAGGTTTGCGTTCTTCATTCAGGCAGGAGCTCTCCAAAATGAGCAACTAGACTGCAAGTGAAGCTTCTCCACAGGTAGGAAAAGTTCATAATGCTTTCAGCATATCCTCTATCTCTGACTTTAGAGGAGTTAGGAATTTACATCTATTTAAGAAGCCTTGATTCTCAGCCTCACACTTCGCCATGCGTGGGTATGCAGAATGCCCTTTCAAAATATGGCCATCAACACACTTTAGTCAAACAGGTGGAAGTACGTCTGAGGAAGCGCGTATTAAAAGGCCAAACCCCAGACATTTTAAAAAGAACTAATTTTATAGCAGGTTGGCTTACTGCATAGGTACCTTAAAAGTGCCAGGACCAGTAGCTTTTCTGGTAATAGGGTCTGACATAGATCTACCACGTAGCATGAATAAGGCTCTCACATTCTGCACAACTAAATAGGGCAAAGCCATTTCTCCTACCGGCAGGAGGGAGGGTTGGAGGGCCCAGCACTCATTGGATATGCACACATAGAAACAAAGCTGCTGGCATAGTTGCAATACATCATTCTTTCATCTAACAGGCAGCAACCGGGCTGCTGGGGAGATTCTACATTTTCCCTACTACTAGGGTGGCTGGTTACTGGAGTGAATTTGAATATGTTTCAATAAATTATGCATCAGTACAGCTTTGTATATATTAAAATTATCTCATTTCTGAAAATATGCTCAGCATTAATTGCCTGATATAAATCTCTCTGCTGCATCCACCAACCCTACTGAGCAGCATGTCAGGAAAACAGAATTTGAACACTGCTCTCTGGCTGGGGAAGTCACCCATGGTATGGGACACGTAAAAATATTCCAGCATAAGGCACATGACAACTTCCACCTGCTGGAATTAGCTGGCTATGAATCCCATTACGGTGCCATTTCTTTATGCTTAACACCAACAGAGCAGAACAGCATTCCTCATGCTGCCCAGGTATCTTCACATCACATACTCAGTTGTAAAATAAAAAGTGGCTTGATACACTTTGCTCACTTTGAGAGTATTTTTAAGTTCGGTTCTTAAAACAGATTATGAATATTCAAAAAGGAGCAAAAGCAAGAGAGACTAAAGTGCAACAGGAACGTGTCACTAGAAAAGAAACTGGACTCTTGACGCATTTTGGCTCCTTATCAAGTCGTCATACTCCCCAAAAGCCAAAATACACAGCGTAACACACAAGAACTCACTCTCTACCAAATTTAGTTGGAATAAACAGGCTTTTTCTCTAGAAGAGCCAGTCCTCCCCCTTTAACGGGGGGAAGACACTATTGCCATGTACTGATACTTCTTTTTCAGTGTTAACACCAGTGTAATGCAGAGATCTGGTGCATTCTCTGGCAACAGAGAAGGTAACATCAGGGGGATTTAAGTTAGGATTTTTTAAGGACTACCTGCTAAACCTTCATGAGCCAATTAAATCAAAGTAATTTAAATCAATGGCACATTTTACCAGAGCGTGCCCAAAACAGCCAATTTTCTCTCCTAATTTTACCTGATAATTTGTTCTACTGTTACAAATTTTAATATATACAAAGCTTTTATTCTTTTAAATCACTGTTATGGAACAAACCACTCCTTCCACCTTTATTTTTCCCTTTTTTTTTTGTTAAACTGTACAGACTTGTTCCATTTTCAGGAATATCTAGACTTGGTGAGTGAAGCAACCTGATTGGCTTCCATCCAGCTGGTAGCATCTTGAAAGTGATAAAACTCCACGAAGGCGAAACCACGGCTTACACCTAGAGACAGCATTCAGATATAGACGGGATACTTGTGTTAGTCAGTTCCTTTAAAACAGGTGAATCTCTCTCCAACTGCTTCATTACTTCATGACAAAGCAGCTTTACAAATGCGACGTCAACTGCTGGGATCTGATCTGCTCGGTATTTTGCCATGGCAAGGAACCAAGCTCCCTTAACTGGCTACATTTCACTCGATTTGAATCCATGTTTAAAGGTAACCATGCAACAGACTACATACTATTAAATGGGTTTATACTATTATTACTTACCAATACCTGTTAACAAAAACCCCTGTAGACAGACTCCTTTTAACAGGTTGACCAGCTATCTAAAAGTCTTCGAAAAAGCCACATTCCTTAGCCATGGCAAACCTTTTTTTTTTTATTTTATTGCATGTGCTTGCAGTTTGGGGACAATTCTGGATACTCTTTTGGGCTGGGGAAGAGGAAGGTGATGTCAAAAACTGGATTAAGAGCTCTCACCTGTCTTTCTTTTCATCAGCCTCACGTCTGCAGGCTGAGGACCTTCAAAGGACTCAATAAGCTCACGAATCTGCATGAGATTTTAATCAGACAGTTAAATTTTCGCATCTTGGCAGACAGCGACAACACTCTCAGAAGCAACCTATCTTACAGTATATGCAAGAGGTACATAGAAACATAACATTCTCAACACTATCTCATAGAAAAATAAAACCTTTACGGAGAACCTAACAGGAGACTGATAAGCACCAGAGAACCCACATAGATCTTTGCTACACTAATATTCTCATCTTCACTTAGACCACAGAATCCTCCAGAATCTGAATCACTTGAGATCTTGCGTTCCAAGGCTATTTGTGCAAGATCTGGCAAATACTGTGCTTGCTCTTAAGTTTTTATAAAGAATACTGCCAACATCCCTCTCCCTGTGTATCTAAATACTCCTGACTCCTAGCAAAGAAAAAACCCCAACATGCTATACTGTAAGGCTCCATGATGTATGTATCCTTAAGCTTCATGCTACAGTTCTCATCCTCTAACAGTTCCCCTTCTGTTTTTCAGGGGATAAAGCAGACTTGTGAAGAATCTATTGTCGAAGAACAAGCTGAAGAGATGTCAGTTCTTCAGCCATAACAAAGCTGCTTAAGTTGTGGCACAGGCTATGTAAATTACTACTGCAGAGGGGCATACAGGAAAAATAAATGTTAATGAATTTTTTAATGTCAGAAGACAGAGTGTTTTAGCAGCTCTTACAGAACTCAAACTACATTGCGTAGAACAGGGCTGCTTAGCAGAATCAAAACTCATCTAAAGCTGCCCATTTACACGCTGATGGAAACTGACATCTTCAGTGCAAGTAGCTTTTTTCATGAAAAAAGCGGAAAAAGCTAAAAAATATGTACACAATCAGAAGTGTCGAAGCAATGTTAACTTGAGAAAACAACTAGTAGTTCCTAGATGCATCATCTACACTCTACAGTCCAGAATTAAACTTCGCCATAAATTACACTAGTTATTTGCACAACTGTAGAGCTACAACATTAATGCCTCAAAATCAAAAACTGTTCTGAAATATTTTGTGTAATGTTGGACTGGTTTGTCTCATTTGGATGAAGGAGCCTACACTCAATATTAGGAGTGAATAATCAAGAAAGCCAAAAAACAAAATCCATTGCAGAAATGGTGCAAAAGCATTCTCTATGTTAGCAATCGATGCACAAAGATCTCAGAGGCAGAGGTGGAGTCTGCCTGAAAACAAATTGGAATAGCTCAGCTTTTACAGGGCTCCCCCTTGCCCCTCAAATAACAGTTGCAGGCTTGCATCTTGGTAATAAAAATAATCCAGCAAGGAAGAAAAAAAAGTTAAAAAATAAGAAGAAATGAAAGCTCAAAGCCAATCAGCATCAATATCTATCAAAAAAAGTTAGGCAGCCATATACCAAGCTCATTTGTACTTGCTCCGTCAGCTCCACAGCAGCCATTTTATGACCTCCACAGCTGTACGCACACAAAGCAGCTTTGTGCGGGGCTGTACTCAGCTGAGGAGCTTGGTGGCTGTGTGTAACCAGTCAGAACTTGTGGTCTCAAGAAAGACCCGGAAAAATTCCAGTAAATACCTCCTCTCTGTCCCTCTCCCCCGGGGTGGAGGGGAGAAAAAAAAAATCTGCCTCTTCCCCCCTATACAGAAAAGCAGAAAGGAGCAGGTAATTTAAAATCCACTCTCACGGAAGGCATCCAAACATGCATGAAAAAACACTATTCAAAGATTGTTCCGTTTGAAAGAGACTGGTTAACATTCAAGTGACCTCTGTTACTTAACAGTGACAGTTTAAATCCTTTTAAGATTCAAAATGGCAGCGCAAACGCTGGAGCGGGGGCCACCATGATGCAGCTTTCAACAAAATGGCAGCAGCAACTACCACACAGACCTGCCGACACAAAGCCGCAGACTTCCCAAGGTGCAAGAAAAGCAAAGCCCCTTTCTAACTACTTACATCGTTCTCTGTAACCGTGATGGGAAGGCCACGTAACATGATGGTTTTGCTTTCTTTCTCATCGTTAATGTCGTTCCTATAGTCGTGCTCCCCATAGTCGCCATCGGAGTGGTAGCCATCTTCTGATTTGTCACTGTTCCTGCGCTCCCGCTCCCTCTGAAAAGCCAATGCCCAGAGTTAACCGCCCCAGTTTCTAGCAGCGTGCCCCCGCAATGCCGTAAGAACAAAGCATAACAAAACCTCCACCTCCCCATACGAGCATCTTTCTCAGGGTTGGTCTTGGCCTCAGGCAGAACACCAACACCCCCTGCTCTCTGCCCTGGCAAACCCCCGGGATGCCAACCCCGGCCCCGCGGACCGGCCTCCGCCGGCTCCAGGAGGGCTCCTACCGGGACCCCGGGCTGGGGCGATCCCCCCGCCCCGCGCCGGGGCGGCCGTGCTGCAGTGCCCACAGCCACGGCCTGGCTCGCCCGCCCCACTCACCTCAGGGCTATCGTAATCGCGGCTATCGTAGTCTCTGTCATAGTCTCGGCTGTCGTAGTCTCGGCTGTCGCGACTGTCGTAGTCTCGGCAATCCCGGCTGTCGTAGTCCCGGCAATCGTAGTCTCGGCTGTCCCGGCTATCGTAGTCACGGCAATCACGGCTGTCGTAGTCTCGGCAGTCCCGGCTGTCGCGACTGTCGTAGTCTCGGCAGTCCCGGCTGTCGCGACTGTCGTAGTCTCGGCTGTCGTAGTCCCGGCAGTCTCGGCTATCGCGGCTGTCGTAATCTCGACTATCGTAGTCCCGGCTATCATAGTCGCGGTAGTCATCGTAGCGGTCACCGCGGCGCTCCTCACTGGACCTCTTATAGTCAGAATCCCTGCGCCGGCTCCGGGACTCCCGCTCATCACGGTCCTCCCTCTCCACGATAGAGCCATAGCGGCCGCTCCGCTCCGTCCTGCTCACGCTGCGGGGCACACCGGGCCGAACTCAAAACGAGAAGAAACCGCAGCGACCCCCATCATCGCCCACCCGGCGGGGCCGCCCGCCCCCTCCCCTCTCTCCATCCCTCCCCTCCCCTCCCCTCCCGTCCCCTCTCTCCCACCCACGCTCACCGCTTGTCCGAGCCCATGCCGCTGTCCACGATCCGCCAGCACACAGCACAGCGCTAACCGCCACCACGGGGCGCCGAACACACGCGCGCAACCCCTCAGTCCCTCGCCACAAAATGGCGCCGAGGCGACTGGCCGTCTTCTACCCAGCAGGCACCGCGCCCGCCGCCTGGAAGTTTCCAGCAGGTGCGCAGGCGCAGCGGCGGCCGCCCGCCGCGGGGCACGCCGGGAGCTGTAGTGCGGGGCGGGGCGGGGCGGGCGGCAGTGAGAGGCCCGGGCCGCGGCCGTCCCTCCCGCCCCCCGCCTTCCTGTGGGTCTGGGGATCACAGGGTGGTTTGGGTTGGAAGGGACCTTCAAAGATCACCCAGTCCAACCCCACTCCCCCTCCCCGGCCCAGGCCGGGGGCATCCTGTGCTGGGTGAGGTCGCTCCAAGCCCCGTCCAACCCCACCTTGAGCACCTCCAGGGATGGGGCACCCACAGCTCCTCTGGGCAACCTGGGCCAGTGGCGCACCTCCCTCATCGCAAAACATTTCTTCCTTATGTCCAGTCTAGACCTGCCCTCTTTCTGTTTTAAACAGTTGCCCCTTGTCCTGTCACTACAGGCGCTGGCAAAACCTCTCCGTCTTTCTTTATATATTGAAAGGCCACAGTGAGGTCTCCCCGGAGCCTTCTCTTCTCTGGTCTGAACAACCTCAACTCCTCCAGATTGCCCGGGTCCCTCTGGATGGCATCCCTTCCCTCCAGCGAATGCATCACAACACTCAGCTTGGTGCCACCCACGAACTCGCTGAGGGGGCGCTCCATCCCACCGTCTGTGGTGATGAAGATATTAAACTACTGGTCCCAGCGTGGACCCTTGAGGGACACCACTCCTTACTGGTTTCCACTTGGACGTTGAGCCATTGACTGTAGAAGTGGGGAAACTCTGGAGGGGGTGGTGGGCCCATGGAAGGGCCCTTTTACCTACAGATCCAGGCATGGAGAAGCAAAGGAGACATAAAGAAAAGGAAGCCCTCAGGGAAGAACCTTTCCTCCCCCAGGCTCGACGCCAGCCTCCCGCTCGGGGTCTCCGCTCCCCGTGTTCTCACCACCCTACGTTCAATCCTTCCCCGTCCCTTTGGCGAGGCAGTGAGTGGCACACAGGGCAGCAGCCTCTGGTCTCCTCCTACCACTCCTTGCTTCTCACTCATCTCGCCCTCCCCGGCGCGGGCTCCTCTGTGGGCTGCAGTCCCTTTTGGGGGGGGGTACCTGCCTCGGTAAAGCTAGATCACTTTTTCTGCCCCCCCCCAGGGAGGACATGGGGCTGTCCCCTCGCCTGCACTGCTTCTGGCTGAGCCCAGGAGCTACAAAGCCACTGCTGCTCTGGCTCCAGCAGCATCGTCCCCTCCATGTCCCCAGCAGGAAGGGCAACTCTACCTCCTGCCCGTGCCACCCGTCCCCACCAGCCCTGCAACCGCTCCTGCCCAGGGACGTGTGCCACAAGGCAGTTTGCAGGCAGGAGAAGGCAGCGCTTGCGGCAAACCCTTCACGCCACGCTCACATGCCAGCGTCAGGTCCTCCTCCCTGCCTCATCCGCAGCCCTGCCTGCTTGGCAGGGACCCAAGAAATGAGATTTAACATGCAAAATGACGCAGGATTTTAACCCTTGGGCAACTGCTTTCTCTGTCCCAGAGCACGGCGGGGGCGGGGGGCGCTGGGTGGAGGGGAGCAGTGGGTGTCAGGGTCACCCCCTGGTCCGGGGAGGGGCAGGCAGGCAGGGTGGCCAGCCACAGGGTGCATACGCTACCCGGGGGCGTGACAGCTGTTCCTGCTGTCACCCCTGGCTGCTGCCTCCTCTTCCCCAGGCAAAAAGTCTCACCTCCAGGCAGGCTGCCCGACCTGCCCGAAGGCTCCTCGGCGGGCAGCGGCTGTGCCTGCTGCTGGGCTCACCGGCCCTGGGCAGCGGGAGCAGGTAGGACATGGCTGCTCCCCGCTCTGCTGCCCCCTTTGCTGCCCCTGGCACCCCCTGCTCGGCTGGGACAAGGGCGGCATGGGAGATGAGGGGTTGCCCAAGCCCCCCCCCCTCCCCGTGCCCAAATCAAAGCACCATGCCCTCACCCGTTGGGGTGCTGCACCCCTTCACTGGGCTTGGGGGGGGTTGGGGGGGGTTTGGGGGGGGGGGGAGCACTGCATGCTTTCTTCTCCTGCACTGTCCCTGGGGGCACAGGGTCGGGGGAGCCTTGGGGACACACTCTTGTGGGTTGAGGGTCCCTGGTGAGGGGTAGAGGGGGCTAGGCAGGGCTCTCCAGATTCCCCCTGCCTCTCCAGAGGACCTTCGTCCACTTCCAGCTCTTCTGACCTGAGCTTGCTGCACAAGCAGCGGTGCCCCTGCGGCACTTCCCTGTGGCTTCATGTCACGGGGCTGCGTTTCCCCTTTGGGCTCCCCTGGGGGCAGGAGGGTGCCGAGGGTCTCTGCCCCCCACCCCAAGCAAAGGGGCAAGGCTGAGACATTTCAGAGGGAGAGGTCCCATCCCCTCCTCCAGCCCGGCTGTGGACTGGAGGCGTAGGGAAAGCAAGGCACAGCCCAGCCAGACTTTCCCGGAAGGGCAGCTCGGAATCTTTCGCCTTCTGCTCTGCTCCCCCCGAGGATTCTGCTGCGGGATTAAGGCTGCGCTGGCCCCACGGGGGTGGCTCAACCATGGCTCCCAAGCGCCACACATCCCTCCCGAAGCAGCCGGATGGCAGGGGCAAGAAAGCAAAGGGGGAAGAGGAGGATGACGCCTGGAGCTCCACCTTGGCAGCCCTGAAAACTGCCCCCAAGGAGAAGCCCCCCGCCACCATCGATGGGCTGTGCCCCCTGAGCACGACACCGGGTGCCCAGGTGAGAGCAAGGCTGGGGTACCCAGAGGAGCTGGGATGGGGGGGACATGGGCAGGAGGGATTGGGGGAGTCCCAGGGCAGCCCCTGCCCTGCCGACACAGGGACAACCGCAATATTCCATACAGACCCCCACTGTGTCCCCACTGGGACAGTTCTGCACACCCCCCCCATCCCCAAACGCTGCCCAGGTGCCAGCCCGGGCTGTGCTGCTCGCTGTAGGTCTACGAGGACTATGACTGCACCCTGAACCAGACCAACATCAGTGCCAACAACAACAAGTTCTACATCATCCAGCTCCTTGAGCATGATGGTGCCTACAGCGTCTGGAACCGCTGGGGACGTGTGGTGAGTCCACCCCGGCACCACTCGTGTCCCCCCCCAGTTGTCCTCACCCTGCCTTGGGAGGTGAGGGTCAGGGATGAACTTGGTGTTCCCCATCCCTTGTTCCCAGTCCTAAAGCAAGCAACCAAGTGGCTGTTCTATAGCTCCTTGTTGGGGGGGACTTCAGGGACTGGCCTGCACACAATGGTGTCAGCCTAGCTGGGGGACGTGGCACCTTTCACTGTGGTGACAGTGAATGTGACACCCCAGCAAAGTGTCCCGAGCTGAAGGGACTCCCACAGTGCTACTCACCTGGCATGTTCCTGCTCGCTGCCCCACAGCCTGGCCATCGCAGACCCCCTGCTCCCAGGCTGCTCCCCCCAGCATGGGGCTGATAGAGTAGGGATGCAAGGGGGGTCCTGACCACTGCTGTCCACTGCCAGGGCGAGGTTGGCCAGTCCAAGCTCATGCCCTCCGCCTCCCTGGAGGCTGCCAAGAAGGACTTTGAGAAGAAGTTTCGGGAGAAGACCAAGAACAGCTGGGCAGCGAGGGAGAACTTCGTCGCCCAGCCGGGGAAGTACATGCTCATCGAGGTGCAGCCAGGGGCTGGGCAGGAGATGGAGGTTGCCCTCAAGGTGAGTGTGCCAGGCAGCCTGGGTGTCACCACAGTGGGGTGGTCCTCACATCCAACCCCTGGCCCACCGGGCACCCGGACTTCCAAGTGGGTCAGCAGGATGGAGTGGGTTTTGGAAGGGTCAGAGTACACTTGAAGCAGCCCGTGGGCAGAGACTTGGGGCTAATGGGTTGAAATGGAATGGGAGGGCATCCCAAGGAAGAACCACGGGCATCTGGGTGACATCAGTCATGGAAAGCAGAGGCAGCACCTCCCTGTCTCTCTGCTGCCCAGGGGCCAGGCTCTCCCCACTGAGATGGACAGCCGCAGTGCTGTGCCTCTGCAGCCTCCCGTGGGCTCGCAGGCGGTGCGGTGATGTTTGGGGTCTGCAGGTGGATGGCGTGGATGGGGAGAAGGTCTGCAAGCAGCGGGTGCTGCCCTGCACCTTGGACAAAGCCACGCAGGACCTGGTGTCCCTCATCTTCAGCAGCGACATGTTCCGGGATGCCATGCAGACCATGAATATCGGTAGGAGGCGACGGGTGGCATGGAGTGGGTGTGGGGGCAGCAGCCGGGGGGGCGCAGGTGGGGAGGTGAATGAGACAGAGGTGCCAGTGGATTTTAGAGCATCCCCACTGACAGCCCGGCACCTGGTGGGACTGTAGACCCCTCATGCTGGGTGGCCATGTGTGCCCACGGTAATGCTGGAGGTTATCAGAAGTAGCTGTGGGGCGGATGGGTTCACCTGTGCCCTCCCCTCTATCCCCGGCCAGATGTGAAGAAGATGCCACTGGGGAAGCTGAGCAAGCAGCAGATCGCAAGGGGCTTTGAGGCGCTGGAGGAGCTGGAGGCAGCGCTGCAGGAGCAGCCCCCCCAGCCTGCCCGCCTGGAGGACCTCTCCTCTCGCTTCTACACCATTGTCCCCCATAACTTTGGGCGGGCACGGCCACCCCCCATAAACTCTCCCGATGTGCTGCGGGCCAAGAAGGACATGCTGTTGGTGAGAGGATGGGGCACCTGGTGGGTGGCATCCCTCCCCAAGGAGGGCTCCTGCCTGTGGGGCAGGGAGGTGCTGGCAGGAGGCTGGGCTTGCCCTGGTTCCCCCGGCACGGTGCCCAGCACTGGCGGTGAGGAGGTCCCTGGTCTGTGCCTGCCAGGTGCTGGCTGACATCGAGGTGGCACAGAGCCTGCAGGCACAGAAGGTGAAGGAGGAGGAGGAGGAGGAGGAGGAAGTTGTCCATCCGCTGGATCAGGATTATGCCCTGCTCTGCTGCCAGCTCTCCCTGCTGGAGCCAACTTCCCGTGAATACCAGGTGCCACTTGTTCCATGGTGCCCTGTGACTGGGAGCAACTGTGCCTGACCTGCGGGCACCCCAAAGGTCCCCACTGCCCCATGGGGACTGTGGGCATTGCTGGGATGGCTGCCTGCGGTGACACCGTTTTCCTGCCTCCCTCCCTGGCAGCTGATCCAAAACTACGTGTCACAGACCGGACCCAAACTCCGCATCCTCAACATCTGGCAGGTGGCCCGAGAGGGTGAGGTGAGAAGAAGGAGCTGCTTATCCCTGTCCTGCAGTAAGGAAAGCCTGGTTGCACTCCAGGATGGAGCTTTGTCTGCATTAGGGCTCCAGGCATCTCCACCCAGGCGAGCTTGAGCACCCACTCCCCTGCCCCTCCAGCCTGGCACTGGGAGGCATTGGGTGGCAGTCCCTCACCCCCAGGCAACCACGTCTCCCTCCATGGAGAGCCCCTTAGCTCTGTATCTCTCCAGGATGAGCGCTTCAAAGCCCACAGCCTCCTGGAGCACCGGCGCCTGCTTTGGCATGGCACCAACGTGGCGGTGATCGCGGCCATCCTGAAGAGCGGGCTGCGCATCATGCCCCACTCAGGCGGGCGCGTGGGCAAGGGCATCTACTTCGCCTCCGAGAACAGCAAGTCAGCCTGCTACGGTGAGGGTCCTGGGCCCACAGAGTTTGTGGGAGCCCAGTTGCCTTCACACACCCCCTGCCAGGCAGCTGCTGGGCATGCCATGGCGGCGTGTCGGGGTGGCCTGGACACAACCAGATGGGAACACCACGGCTGGTGCCATCATCCCCATCTCCTTCTCCCATGGCAGTGGGCTGCACATCCAAGAAGGTTGGCATCATGTTCCTGACCGAGGTGGCCCTGGGCAAACCCTACCGCATCACCTGCGACGACCCCACGCTGTGTCAGCCACCTGCCGGCTACGACAGTGTCCTGGCCTGTGGACGGACAGAGCCGGGTGAGCCTGGGGCAGGAGAGGGTGTGGGGGTCTGTGGGGCTGGGGTGGGCATGGGGCAGGGGGGAGAGAGGCCAGATCTCAGGCTTGACGTGGTGGCGGGGGGGTTCTTCTCACCCAGACCCTGCACAGGATGAAGAAATGCTGCTGGATGGCAAGAAGGTTCTGGTGTGCCAGGGCAAGCCCATCCCCATGCCCACCTACAAGGACTCCTCCTTCAGCCAGAGCGAGTACCTCATCTACCAGGAAAGCCAGTGCCGGATCCGCTATCTTGTCCAGCTCCAGTTCTGAGGGTGGCTGGGCACCCCGTGGCGCTATCCCAGCATCAGCGGATGATGCCCACCAGCCCAGAGCACAGTGGTCTGGACTCTCCAGCCACCCCACCTGGGGCTTGGCAAGGGACAGGCTGGCATGGGGACAGAGCCTGCTTTGACTGTGAATAAAAACTGTGTGCCTTGTACCGAGCAGTGCCGGCGCTTTCCTGCCTGGCGATGCGGGTGCGGAGCAGAGACAGGTGGTGGTGGGCCCTTGTAGGGACAGTGGCCGGTGGCTCTGGAGGGGCTGCAGCCTGTTGTGGCTGTTCAATGCTAGCAGCCTTCAGGTGAAAGCTGGTAGCTTTGCAAGCCAGGTGCCCTCATCACCTTCACAAGGCACATGGCTCGTCCCCATCACCGTGGCATCAGAGCTACAGAGGATGAGCAAGATGTAATGCCCTGCCTGGGCATGGAGGAGCTCATCCACGCATCTGGAGGGAGACCACCTGCCCTTCCTCTGGTGCCATGCTTGGTGCCATGCCTCCTGCCATGCCCCAGCCTGGCAACTGTGCCAAGCCCTGCTCCGCGCTCACATGTGCCCCCTGAGCACGTGTCTGGGTCCCAGGGGTGCCAGGGAAGGGCAACTCCTGGCTGCATTATCCCAATGCCCCATGGATGCTCCAGAGCATCCGTGTGCTGGTGGGGAGGAGATACCTCAGACCTGCTTGTAGGTCTGTCCCCCAAGCCCTGGTGAACTCAGGGCTGAGCTGTCCTCGCAGAAGGACCAGGCCTGGTGCATGCTGGGGGGGCACAGGGCTCGGGGACCCCGGTCCCCCCTTCCCGAGTCCCCGACGGCTGCTAGGACCCAGCAGCTGTCCCCGTGGGACCGCCACGAGTGCAGGCAGTGCAGGCAGCACCCGGGAGTGACAGCTGGTGCCATCCGCAGCTGGCGGGCTGCAGGCAAACAGGATGACGAGCGGGTGACGGAGCGCAGGGAAGGGGGAGCATGGCCTTGCACGGCAGCCGGCAGCCCCCGTTCTCCTGTGGGAGCGACGCCTGCGAGAAGGACCCCCAGCAAGGAGGGGAACATCACCCACTTTCCCAGGAGCAAAGGTGCGCTGGGTCCCCACCACCCACCCCAGGGTTCCCCCCCGTGGCCGGATGAAGGAGCAGGGATGGGGCAGGTGGGTTTGTGCTGTCTCTCCTCGGGGCAAGGTGGTGCATCTGGGGCAGGGGGACAGGGTGTCAGCCTGGCACGGGTGCCTACACGTCCCGACAGTGCCATCCCTGGCCAGGCTGAGGACAGACCAGGTGCCAGCCCTGGGCTAGGCAGGGTGCTGTGACCTCGCTGGGCACCTCTCCCTTCTCCAGCATCTCGTGGGGGCTTCAGATTGTCTCCAGGTTTCTCTGTGGCTCTTCCTCATTTTGGTCCTTCTCCTTTATGCCCCGTTCTCCTCCCCAACAGGCAAGAAGAAGACAGCGGCCATGGCTGTGGCGGGGTTTCCCTCTAAGGGATGCAGAAGAGCCCTTGCTGCCCAGGCACCAGCGCTGCTGGCTTAGCCCTCCGTGGGGATGGCGAGCCGAATGGGGCTGAACACCACAGGCAGCCTAGAGCCACACTCCGTCCCCGAGCAGTCCGTTGCCCAGGAGGTGATGAGCCTCCTCTGCATGGTCCTCCTCACCCTCATTGCCCTGGTGGCCAACACCGTGGTGATGGTTGTCATTCTCAAAACCCCACTTCTCAGGAAGTTCATCTTTGTCTGCCACCTCTGTGTGGTCGACCTCCTTTCTGCCATTTTCCTCATGCCCCTGGGGATCATCTCCAGCTCCTCCTGCTTCAACAGGGTGATCTACAGCATTGCCGAGTGCCAGGCCTTGATATTCCTGAATGTCTGCTTCATCAGTGCCTCCATCCTCACCATCTCCATCATCAGCGTGGAGCGGTACTACTACATCGTCCACCCCATGAGATATGAGGTCAAGATGACCATCAGGCTGGCAGTGGCCGGAGTGATCTTCATTTGGGTCAAGTCTGTTCTCATCACTGTCTTGGCACTGGTGGGCTGGCCTCAAGGCAACGGGGCCACCAGTGCCAGCCGCTGCACAGTCTACTGGAGCCCTGGGACCCACAAGAAGGTTTTTGTGATCATCTTCAGCATCGTTTGCTTTGTCCTGCCCACCATCATCATCTTTGCTGTCTACTGCAGTGTCTATCGCGTGGCTCGGATGGCATCCCTGCAGCACGTGCCTGTGCCAGCACAGGCAGCTGCACCTAGACACCGATCTGACTCCATTGCCAGCCAAGTGACCATCATCACCACCAGGAACCTGCCACTGCCCAGGCTGATGCCAGAGCGCTTTTTGGGAAGCAACAAGGCCATCCTTACATTGGTACTCATTGTGGGACAGTTCTTGTGCTGCTGGCTGCCCTTCTTCGCTTTCCACTTGCACTCCTCTGTTGCTGCTGGCACGGCAAGCGGTGGGCACGGGGAGATGGTGGTCACCTGGATTGCCTACTCCTCCTTTGCCATCAATCCCTTCTTCTACGGGCTGCTGAACCGCCAGATCCGGGAGGAGCTGGCCCGGCTCCGGCGCAGCTGTCTCAACCGGCCGCTGGGCCAGGAGCTCTGTCTTTCCGTCTCGGAGGCCTCTGTCCAGGAAAACTTCTTGCAGTTCCTCCAGAGAGCGACTTGCACACTGGAGACCCATGCCAGCTGCATCAGCCCCAGCCCCAGGAACAGGCTGGACCAGACCAAGATGGGCTTCCCCATCCCAGGTCAAGTTCCTGAAGAGAGCAGCTGAAGACCAGGGGGTCCTGTCTGACCATGCTGGGCAGGAAGGTGGGCAGGGGACCTGCCAGGGACCCATCAGACCTGCTTGCACCCAGCCTCTTGGATTTGGAGGGGTCATTGTTTGGGTTTTGCCTCTTCTCTGAGCTTTTGGTGGAAGATAGTTTCTCTGCCTGGAGAAGACAGCAGATCTGGGGAAGCCTCATCTCCCTTCTGCAGGCTGGGATTGTCTCTGACTCCACCAGCACAGCCTAGTTGCGTGGACAGGCTCTCCTTGGGACACGGGAAGCCAAAGGGTTCATATGCAGGGGCAGAGGAGGGGGCAACTCCATCTCCGTCACCCCGCTGGGACCGTTCATGGCACCACTCCTTCCAGGAGCAACGGCCCAGCTAACACCACTAACACCAGTAACACCAGGGCCCCAGGCACCCTGCTGAGCCTGGATGGCCAACGTGGAGCCCTCCATCCTTGGCTGTTTAACCCAAAACTAACATCTGGGTGGAGGAGCTCCTGTCGCCCATGGTATCCATCAGGGGGATGGCACCTGCAGGGCTGGCTCTGGCCGTGTCTGTTTTTCCTGCTAGCGTGGCAGTATGCGATGCCTGTGGCCATGCCCGGACATGCCCTCTGTCTCCCTCAAGCTGGCAGGGGCCAGGAGCAAAGCTCCAGGGAGGGATGCTGACTGGCCAGAGGTCCGTGCTGGGCTGTTTATGGACACAGCTGCCCAGCTGAAGCCTAGCCAGCGGTGTCACATGCCAGCCAAACCGGGCTGCCGGCCAGGGACGCGCTGGGGTGGATGTAGTGGCACAGGGTGGCGGGTGGGCTGTGTGGGGCACGGGCAGCTGGAGGTGACCAGGAGCTGCTGTCCCCCTTTGGTCCCATTGTTTATGCAGGGCTTGGGTACCCTCCCATGGGGCCCACAGTGCAAACAAGGGGACTGGACCCTGCTGAGGGGATGCTGAGGGGGTACATCACCCCCAGCCCACCCACAAAGGTCCCAGGGATGGTGCTGGCACAGTGGGTTGGAGACCCCCCTACCCCAGTAATAACTGGGGAGCTCAGGGAGAACTGCCCCACAGCCTCTCAAACTGCCCCATGGCAGGGAGGGGGCCCCAGGAAGGTCCCCAGAGAGACTGGGGTTGAGGGCCAGCACCCCCCTGGCCACAGGGACACCCCTCCTGCCACCACCCCATGTCCCCAGGAGCTATGGCTGCCCCTGGTGTGGGGGG
The DNA here is from genome assembly GCA_017639485.1 of Pluvialis apricaria. Taxonomy (NCBI): domain Eukaryota; kingdom Metazoa; phylum Chordata; class Aves; order Charadriiformes; family Charadriidae; genus Pluvialis; species Pluvialis apricaria. Next base: position 17,383,048 of record CM030016.1, read on the forward strand.
GTGTCTCCACCCAGGGTGAGGGCTATTATTATTTTTTTCTTGTAAATTTTATCTTTTTATTAAACCATTGATAAGTTACAAAGGAGGAAAAAATATAGACTTATATATACAGCATTTCCAAGCCAGCAGGGACCGGCTCTCGGATGGGGTTGCTGGGAGGTGATTGCCCCGGGGTGGCCCGGGGTGGGCCCCCCACCAGAGCCAGGGGACAGAGGACGCCCAGAGAGGCCAGGCAGCCCCTCATCTGGCAGGACCTGCCTTTTGGGTGCCAGCCAGAGGGTGGGCAGGAGCAGGGCAGCAGGATGGGCAGGGTGAGGGGCAGGAGGCAGAGATCCCACCCCAGCACAGGGCATCGGGAGAAGGGACCCCGGGCCGACAGGGACAGTCACCTACGCGCCCCCCCCATACCAGGGCACGTGGTCCCCGTGCAGGAAAATCAGGGAGGGGGGCACAGTGCTGCTGGGACGGGCAGCAGGCAGCGGAGCAGCCCTTTCCTCCAGCGGGCATCGCCGACAGGAGGACCCTTCCCTGCCCTGGGGTGGGTGGCAAGGGGGTCCACCCCGGGCATGGGGCACCTGGCAGGGGCTGGGGGATAGGGTGGGCAGCACAGAGGTGTCCCTGGCACAGGGTGGCACCCCAGACGCCCTTGCCCACCCGCTGGCAGGGCTCAGTAGGGTGAGAACTTCTGCCGGTCGGCTTTCTTGGTGCCGTTGGCTGACGAGATCTTGGTCGTGTAGGTGGCGGTGCCACCGTTGGGACCCGCCATGGAGGATGGGGACAGCGCCAGGAAGGACACCGGCTTCAGGCCAATGAAGTTGGAGAGGGAGATGGTGTAGGGTGTGCCCAGCAGGGCCGGGGGAGCCGGGGCAACGGCAGGCAGTGCCGCACCGGAGCCTGGGGTGAGGGGCTGGGAGAAGCCCACGCCGAGGTCCACAGAGCCAGGGCCTGGTGGCGCCTGGGAGGTAGATTTGGCCGTCTCTAAGCTGGGGAAGCAAGCGAGAAGTATGGGATGGTGAGGACCACGGTGACAGAGTGGGTACCCGGCCTCAACCTGCCCGTCTTAGGGTGCAGGGACTACATGCCCCATCCCTTCCCACACAGGTCTCCATGGAACATCCCAGGTGTTCTGCTGGGGAGGGCTGAAAAGCTGGGCCTCCAGCCCTGTAGGGTTTTGGGTCCTGCACCCACCATCTCAGGACCTCAAAGCACCACTCAGCTCATCCTTCCTGAGGATGCTGGAGTGGAGGTATCCCCCAAAAGCTGCGTTGGGGTGCTGGGGAGGTGCCAACCATTGCTAGCAGCCAGTGTGTGTGTCCCCCACAGGCTGGCACCTACCAGGCTGTGATGAGGTACTGAGCCAGGGTGATGCTGACAGGGGACCCCGTGATGGTTACGTGCCGCTCGCTGGAGCCCTCGGTCTGGTTCCCGATCTTAATGTGGGCGCCCGACATCTGCCGGATCTCACTGATCTTGCTGCCATGCCGGCCAATGATGCAGCCGATGAGCTGGAAGGGCAGGCATCACGGTGAGCTGGGAGCAGCCGGAGGAGCCACGCCAAGCAGGGCGCTCCCAGGGGGTTCACCTGCCTGGGAGGACTGGGGAAACTGAGGCAGACAGGGAACTGCCTTCCTTGGGCAGACCCTGCTTTTCAGTCTCACTCAAGCCCCCCCTGGCTGGGATTGCTGGGCTGCCACATCCCAAGGCTCTTCCTTGGAATTGGCCAAGCCCTTTCCCACTGCTGTGCCTCACTTTCCCTTTTCTTCCAGCTGCTTTTGACCCAGCAGCCCCTCCTGCTCCTGGGCTCCGGTGGCCCAGGCAGACCCTCCCCTGTGTGGGACCGTGGGTGCTGGCCCCTGCAAAATGGCTGCAGGGTGGGACACATGGGTGGGGGCAAGCTGTGTTCCCCCCCCCCCGTCATCCCCAGGACCCACACGTACGTCGTTGGGCACCAGGAACTCCTGGGAGGTGCTCTGGGAGCTGGCATCCAGGCCTGGAGGGAGAAACGGAGATGTTAGTGGTGGGGAGGGTGGGTGTCCAGCAGCTCCATGCCCCAACTCCAGTCAGTGGCTCTGGGGACAAACCTGAAGGACCCCTGGGGTGAGGCAGGGAGGATGGGACAGAGGCACCAGTCATAATTTGGTGCCGGTGCTCCCCCATTGCAGGGCTGGGGGGTTCTGGTGGGTGCAGGGACCCCAGCGTCATTCTGGGGGGCAGGTAGCCATGCTGAGGGGGCTGGGACCAGAGAGGGTGCAGGGGATGGGGACCCCCTCATCAGGGCCAGGCGGCTGGGTGGATCAGGAGGGGCACCCCAAAGCCCCAGCCCTGGGGCGGGCGGTGGAGGGGTGGGGGATGCTCACCTGGCACCATGGAGGGTGCGTGGCCCAGGGAGGCGAAGGGCAGCGTGTGCCCTGACAGCTGCTGCAGCTTCGTCATCTGCCCGGGCAGCAGGAGGAGGAGGAGGAGGAAGGAGGCATTAGGGGTGACGGCAGAGGGTCCCCCGTCCCCTCCTGGGGCTGGATGCTGATGCCCAGCACCTCCCATGACAGGCATCCCTGGCAGTGCCTGCCCCAGCGGTCACAGACCCGGTGCCCATGGGAGCGGGAGTGGACTGCCATGGGGACAGACTCACCTCTGCAGGAGAGACCCCGCTGTACTGGCCCTGCATGGAGAAGCCCTGAGGTAGGGGAAGTAAGGGGCATCAGTGCAGGGCCAGGCAGGGACCCCTGCCTCAGGTCACCCCCTGGGGCAGGGAGGCCACCCCAAGCCCACCGGAGCTGCCCCTTGCTGGCAGAGGCTGGGTTCCCCGGCCACCCCGTGCCCCCGGGGGGGCTGCAGCCCCTTACCTGGTTGGCAGAGAGCAGGATGGTGCCCAGGGAGAGGCCAGGGTGGTAGGGGATGGTGGCCCCCTTCGGAGGTGACTGGAGAGGAAGGGAAGGCGGTGAAGAGGATGAAAGACTAGGTCAAATGCCCCCACAGCCCCCTCGACACCCCACCACCACCCCCAAACAAGCTGGGCATGGCCCCAGTACCACCGAGGCATGGTGCTCTTATGGGCTTCCACACAGGCGGACCTGGTGCCCGGGTCCAGGTGGGCACGGGAAGCCCCAGGTAGGGGAGGGTGGGTAGCATGTGTCCCCCCAGGCTGGGCACAGTGCTCGGTGGGTACCTCCAGGATGACGGCGCAGATCTGCCTTACGCACTGGATGATAGTGTCTGGCACCCCCGAGACGGTGACGGCCCGTTCGGTGGAGTTGGGCAGCAGGTCGCCGGCAACCTGCACCTGCGCCCCTGTGCTCTGCGGGGAAAAGGGAGATGCTGGGGTGCCTCAGCCATACTCCACCCCAGGGCTCAGCACCTCGCACCTCCCCTGTTCCCTCCTTGGTCCCTGGGGACCTTTGCAGGATCCACAGGGTGATGCTTACCTCCTGCATCACCTCCCACAGCCCCTGCGGGACCGTGGTAGCCCCCACACCGAGGGCTCTGTGCCCCCCAAGGAAAAAGGGGAGCCCACACCCAGGGGACGCTTAGCCTCACCTCCCGGATCTCCCGGATCTTAGCTCCTGCCTTGCCAATGAGTGAGCCACACTGGCTGGCCGGGATGACGAGGCGCAGCGTCACCGGCGCTCTGCCTGCTCCTGCCCCATCACTCCCTGCTCCCAGGTCCTGCAAGGGAGGGATGATGCAGTGTCGGAGCCCCAGGAGCCTGCAGGTGTGGGGGCACGCGGCGTGGGTGCTGCCTACCTCCTCCAGCTTGAAGGCGATCATGGAGACAGCGCGGAAAACGGCATCGGTGGAGCCAGTGATGGTGGTGATGCGCTCGGGGCAGGACCCCTCTGAGATGGTGATGCGCGCACTGCTCTGGGAACGGTGTCACACCCCATCAGGGTGTGTCACACCCCATCGCAGGCCCTGAGCTTGATGTCCCCCCCCCAGGGAAGGGCTCACTGGGGGTTTGATGCCTGCAGATCTGGGTTTTTCCCCCTCCCACCTGCCCCAGGCAGCCTTCCCCAGGGTGCAGCCATGTCTCCCCCGGGTCCACTTGGGAATGGGGGGAGCCAGGGCTGGGCACGTGGGAGCCACCAGGTGCAGGCAGGACAGGCAGCAGAGCCTGGCAGCCCCCCAGCACACACTTACCTGCTCTCGTATCCTCTTAACAGTCTCTCCTTTCTGCGGGGAGAGGAACAGGGTGGGCGGTCAGGTCCAGAGGAGCCCAGGGCTGGCAGTGCCCTGGACCCCAAACCTTACCTTGCCTATGATGCTGCCGATCTCCTGCAAAGGCAGAATCGAGGGTGGCCCCATCAGCAGGCAGCTCCCTGCCTGCACATCCCTCCCCTGCCCACAGCCTGGCAGATGGACAATGGAAGGGCCCTGCCCCACAGCCACTGGGACACTGGGTGGCTTGCTGGTGACACTGGGGCAGGGGAACAGGCCCCTCCCTGGCTTAGGATGGGGGAACAAATCCGTCTGGGAATGCTGTTCCTAGGGAAATTGGGAGTAAGGGAGGAAAGCAGCATGTGGCAAGGAGCTGGTGCTCCAGCATGGCCCCCCACCTCAGGCATTGCTGACCACCCCTGGGCAGCACCAAACCTCCCCCTCTGCCATTACCTTGCCGTGCATGAGCATGCGGAGGGTCAGGGTGATGCTGAGCTCTGTCTCCTCGGGGCTGCCGGCGATGCCGCTGACTCCGTCTGGCGATGCCATGGCGGGAGGGCGAGCTGAGCCTGCGGGACGTGGCAGTCTCCAGAAAGTGGGGAGGCCCCAACTAACCCTCCCCTCCCAATCGGCAGCCTAAAAAGTACCTATAGCTAGGAAGAGGGAAACTGAGGCAGGGGCAGCACTGTGCCCTCCTCCAGCGGGAGAGGCTTCCACGGCCCCATGGTACCCCACCAGCATCCTGCACCCCTTCCAGGGGCTCCCCAAAGGGACCTGCTGCCACACGGCTGCCTGGGCCTGCAGGCAGCTGCCTTCACCCTGGCCTGCACGCGGGCCTGGGCTGGAGCTGGCACTGCACCCTCACGAAGCCAGGAGCTGGGTGGATATCAGGGGAGAAGGGGAAAAGCGTGGGGAGCGTGGCTGTGGGATGGGGTTCAGTTTGTAGGTGCTTGCTGATGTGGTGGCACACGGGGTGGGGAGGGCTGAGGGTGGCCTGGGTGGTCCCACGGGCTGTGTGAGCCTTCATCCTCCTCCTCCTCCTCCTCCTCCTCCTCCTCCTCCTCCCTTCCCCCTAACCCTGTGCAAAGCCCCAGGGGAAACTGAGGCAACCTCCCTGACGGGGACCGCCAGCCCAACGGGAACCACGGCGTGATGCCCAATGCAGGATGCCGCTGCACCCTGTCCCCGTCCCCCCCCCCAGCACCCCAGGGCCCCCCCCCGGACCCTGTGCCTGGGGGACGGGGGTGGCTGGGACCCCGAGGTGCCAGCGTGGGGCCGGGAGGAGGACAATCGCCGTGTGTCCGGGCACGGGTGGGCGGCTGCGGCACCGCTGGCTCCCGGCAAGCCGGGCGATGCCAAGTGGCTTTGAAACAAAGCACCCGTGTTGGGGCTGGGGCCCATGTCTGCGGGCATGGCGGGGGGGGGGGGGCAGTTATTTTAGGTGTTGGCAGGACTCGCCACCGCTACGGCACATCTCCTGCATCATGGTAACAGGGGCGGGAGGGGGACAGGTTGATCTCTGCACCCACTGACTGCTACAGCTTTGCACCCCCGGGGTGGTTTGGGTCTTCCATCTTTCACCGGGGGGGGGGGGGGGCTGGAAAAAGGGGGAAAGGCTGGGAAAGGGGGAATATTCCTGTTCCCGATTGAGGAGAGTCTGAAATGGGGCGGGGGGGGGGGGGGGGGGGGGGATGTACCCCCCTGTAACCCCCTCTCCCCGCAGCATCCGGAGCCGAGCGTGGTGGCCGACAGGGTCCCCCGCCCCCCCGGGGACGAGTGGCAGCAGGGATCCGCCGGGGACAAAAGATCCCGCCGAGAAGGACGAGACTGGCGGTGGGGCAGCGGGGGAGGCGGCAGGGCCACGGGTGTCCCCCCCCCACTGCCACAGGCAACGTGGGGGGGTCCGCGGGCAGGGGGATGCGCTCCCCCAAGGTAAGCCAGGCCCGCGGGGACGCCCAAACGCCCCGGTGATGGGCACGGGCCGCCTGCCTTGTTCCCCGTCCCGCGGCTGGCACCGGGACAGTCGCGAAGCTGGGCACCGCCCGTCCTTCGGGCCACCTTCGGGTGACAAAGGGAGGTGACGGGGAGAGGGGACAGGAGGAAGCCCCCACCCCGTCCCTGGGGGAACCTCTCTCCGCTCGCCCCCCCGGCCGCCCCGAGCCCCCCTCGGCCCCCCGCGGGAGCGGGGCTGGCGGGTACCTTTCCGTGCGCCTCGTCCCTCCGCCGCCGGCCACCCCGTTCAGTGCCACATTGTCCCCGGCGGCGACCAGTGACACCCGGGGCAGGAACAATGAGCCGCTTGACAGGCCAGGGCCAGGCTGGCAGCCCCGGCCCCCACCCCGGTCCACGCCGGGGCCCCCCTCGCTCTTCCCCTCTCCCACATCCCTCCCTCCGGGATCCTATTACAGCGGATAAGAGACACTAAAAGGAACAATGCACCCTGGGTAAGGCCATCTGCCACCGCTGGGGACATTCCTGTCCCGTCCCCCCCCCCCCCGGCTCTCCCCCCCCCCCCCTTTTGGCTCACACATCGTCCCTCTTTGTAATTGCGTTTTGCCTTTCTTCTTTTTTTTTTTTTTTTTTTTTTTTTTCCTGGAAGCCGATCAGCTGGCAGGGCTGTAGGGCTCAAGGACACCGGCGCGGGCAGGGACAGGGCGGCTGGCACCCCAGGGACCGCTGGCACCCGGGGGTGCTGCTGGGGGGGGGGGGGAGTGCCTGCAGGGCTGGGGGGGGGCGGAGGCACCCTTGTATGTGGGGGGCCGGGGCTGCAACAGGGGAGCTGAAGTGGGTGGGGGGCAAAGGATGCTCCACACAGGGGTCCTGCCTTACTGCCAGGGCACGGACGGGCTCCTTCGCCCCTGGCGCTGCCTTGTGCCCCCCCCCCCACGGGTGTCCTGTGCCCACAGACAGGTGCCCCCCCGCCGCTACCTCCCCCACTAAATCCTCCTGGGCCCTGGTGTAAGTAGCTCAAGCCCAGGCAGGCTTGGGGAAGGCGGGAGGGGGGCACTGGGGGGAGGGCACCCCGCTGCCGGCTCCATCTGTGCCCCCAAGTGCCCGGCGCAGCAGCACCCAAGAGGGGGGGGGGAGGCAGGTGGCGGGCAGGGGGCTTGTCCCCCCGTCTGTCCGGCCAGATGTCTGTCAGGCCTCCCAGCCCACCTCCCCCCCCCCCCCCATCTGTTCATGGCAGCCACTCATTCGGTAAATCCACCCCCCCCAACCCCCCCACCCCGGCCCTGGGCTGCTGCTGCCGCAGGCAGGAGCCTGGCAGGTCCCGTTTAAGCCCCTGTGGATTACCCTGGGCTTGGGTGCGTGCCAGGAGGGGTGGGAGGAGGAAGAAGAGGATGAAGAGGTGGCCGCCAGGCTGGGGACACGGGTGTCACCACCCTGGAGGACCTACCTGTTCCCAGACACAACCCCAGGGCTCCCCGGGGTCCTGCCGGCAGGCATGGGTGGGCTCCATCGGCCTCGCAGCTGACATTCATCCACCCACAGGGCAACGCTCCCCGAACGTCCCATCCTTTGGTGGTTGCACATCCCCTGCTGTCACACCCAAAACGTGTGCAGGATGGTGGCCACGGAGGAAGTGGGGATCGGGGGAGGCGGTGGGAAGGGTGGGAAGAAGCAGGAGGAAGGTGGCAGGAAAAGCGGCGGCAGAGCTTGGGGTTTTATTTGGTCCCAAGGGAGACTGGGTGGGGACACCAGGCAAGCAGCTGGGTTGGCACGAGCGTGTGTGTGGGCAGGTGGAGAGTTGGGTGGGCTGGGCCACATCCCCCAGCCCCATGGGTCCCTCCACGCAGCCTGTCCTGCTCACTCCACCTGCTGCAGGAAGGCCAGAAGCCCGCGATGCCACTCGTTGGGCTTGTCCAGGTAGCAGGCGTGTCCGGCGCCCTGCAGCACCAGCACCCGGTGCTCAGGGAGGTTCCGCAGGTTGTTCAGGCTGACCTGCCCCAGCTCCACATCCTGGTCCCCGTACACGATCAGCGTGGGTGTCTGCAAAGGGGGAATGCACCCTGAGCCGGCCAACGGCACCCAGGCACCCACTCCTCCTGGCTGGGGACACCCTGGGACCAGGATATGGAGGGGAGACACTTGCACTTCTCCCTTGCCCAACACAAGGGGAAACTGAGGCTCCCGGGTCTCCTAACGTCCCCTCTTTCCCTCCTGCTACCCTATGGTCACATTTCTTCACCATCACATTCCCCTTTTCCAGCAGCAACTGGGTTTCTGGCCTGTTTGGTCTTTCCCCTCCCCAACCCTGGTGCGAGGGGCCCCTCCTCACCATCCCCTCCCAGTTCCCCCACCTCCCTCAACCTCCCTCCAGGCCGTACTTTGATCTGGGCATACTGCTCTGCTGTGAATTTCTCAGTGCAGATGGGTGCCACAGGCACATACGCCTTGATCAGGTGGTTGTGCTGCAAGAGGAAGGGCAGGGAGTACATGCCGCTGAGCGACGGGCTGATCACCACAGCTGGACCCAGGCACAGAGCCTCCGAAACCGCTTTCAGGAAAGTCCCCGGTGCTGGCTGGCCCACAGGTGCTGGGGCCACAGCATCCTTCGAGCGCCCCAGCCCTGAGCCATAGGAGACAGAAGTTGCCATGTCACTCTCCGCTGCCTTGCGACAGGGAGAAGCCGGCACAGCAGGACGCCGGGGTTGCCATCCCAGCACCACGAACACGAGAGGCTGTATCGGCTCTCCCCGGCCCCCACCTCACTCTGGGGCCTTACCCGGCAGGTCGATAGCCACAGCTCGGTAGCCGTTTTCAGCCAGGGTGGCAAGGGTCTGCAGCTGAAGCCAGGTGTCGGAGGAGAAGCGAATGCCGTGCAGCAGCAGCACTGTCAGCTTTGGCGCCTGCTGGGCCGGCTCGGCTTGGCGGTAGAAGAGGGTTTGGCCTTCCACCGTGATGGTGCTCTCGGTGAGCTGCGGGGTGGCCATGCCTGGGGGGATGGGACAGCTGTTGGGGGGGTGGGGGGTGTCGAGAGGCGGAAAGGGGCGCGGGGGGGGGTCCAGTGCGGCCTAGCGGAAGGGGTGACAGGCCTTGCCCCAGCGCCGAGGCCCGGCAGTGGCGGGAAGGCAGGCGGGCTGCAGCGCTTGGGGACACCGCCACCGGGAAAGCGGGGGCACACTGGCATCATCCTCTATTTGGGGGGACACCGGCGGGGGGCCGGCCCCGGGGCGGCCACTCGGGGCCGCCCGCTCGTACCAGGCGGGCTCCCGGGCCCGCTCCTGCCTCAGGTTCCCCGTCCGGCGCCGGGCCGGCGGCCCTTACCTGCTCCTCACCCACCCCGTCCCAGCCGCCGCTCGCCTTCCCGCTCCCCGCCGCGCCGCGGGGCTGGGGGTGCCGCGCCCCGGGTCCAAAGGCCGGCGGGGCAGGGGGGGGGGGGGGCGGCAGCAGCGGCGGCACCGCCTTACGCAGCGCAGGGCCCGGGGCGGCCCTGGGAACGGCCGCCGCCCCGCCGGGCCGAGCGCAGCCGAGCGCTACCGAGCGCTGCCGAGACCTACCGAAGCCCAGCCGAACCCTACCCGAGCTCTGCCGAGCCGAGCCGAGCGCAGCCGAACCGAGCCTTCGCCCAGCCGAGCCGAGCGCAGCCGAATTGAGCCGAACCGAGCCGAGCGCAGCCGAACGGGCCGAGCCGAGCGCAGCCGAGCCGGGCCGAACTGAGCCGAGCCCTTGCCGAGCCGAGCCGAGCCGAGCCCCGGCCGTTGTCTCCCGAGACCTCGCCCCCGGTCTCCGGTGGGGCCCTGCCGGCGTCTCGGTGCGGCGGGCAGGCCCCCGGCTGACTGCCCTCGGGGCCTGCAGCGCTGCGGCCTCCCGCCAGGCGGATCCTGGGGCCGTGGGCGCGGTGCCGTGAGGGCCGGGGCCGGGGAGGGGGGAGCCGCATGTGCCGGCTGGAGCTGAGGGGCGGCGGGGCCGGCGGCCGGAGCCAGCGGGAGTTCGGGGGGCCGGGGCCGAGCGGGGCTGGCAGCGGGGGGCGCAGGCCGGGCCGGAGCTGAGGACAGCACCGTGGTCTGGGGCCTCCTTCGCCCTGCAGTTTGGGGCTTCCAACCCCTCGCTGCCATTTCCCTTCTCCAGGGGGAGCGGAGATGCCGCTTGCCCGCAGCCGCCTGGGGCTCCTGCTCCTCGGGGGGGTCCTCACCCTCGTCGTCTACCTGCTGCTCCCAGCCGCCCAGCGGGAGCGGCGCTCGGCCGGCACCCGGCCTTACGAGGGGATGCGGGGCCATTGGGCGGCCAACGCCACCACGCAAATGGGGACGGCTGCGGGAGAACCCCCCGTCTTCTACAGAGAGGTTTCCGCAGGGCCCCGGGCCGGGGGCACCGCCAGCCCTGGGAGGTGGGTCAGCCCGCCGGCTGCTGTGGCAGAGGAAGGTGGGAGGGTGACAGGCCGTGGGGATCGGTCCCAGACGGCCCTCATGGCCGCTGGATGCCCGCCCGCTGGTACGGCTTCTTCCCTGAATCCCTTCCCGCCTGTCTTCCCCACCGCAGGCCCGATGTCCTGTTCCTGCACGGCCAGGCGTTCACCTCCAAGACGTGGGAGGCCTTGGGCACGCTGGCACTGCTCGCCGGAGAAGGCTACCGCGCGGTTGCAATAGATCTGCCCGGTAGGAGGACCATGGCACTGTGCTTAAGTTGATCCCTCTGGGCAGGTCTGGTCCCTCACCTCAGCCACTGCTGGGCACCGGACCTCTTTAAGGAGGGCCCTGGATCTCTTCAGGCAGCTAGCGGTGGTCCCTGGGGCAGTATGCTTGGCATCTGGCTTTCCCCTGGGACGCTGACCTCTGTGGCCACCCAAACCCTTTGGCTGGGGCTGGCTCGGTGCAGCTGGCACGTGGCTGTGGTTGTACAACCACTGGAGCTTGATCAGGTGCTCGTTTTTTTGCCACGCCAGCTGAGCCTCGGGAGAGGGGGGGAACCACTGGAGGCTGCACAATACCCCCTGCCCGGTGCCCACTCCATGCCCTCTGCCCCATGCCAGGCTATGGGGATTCGCCCCCAGCGGAGATGGTGGCCACGGCGCAGGGCCGGGTGGCCTTCCTGGACCATGTCCTCCAGGAGCTGGGCATGCGAAGGCCTGTCCTCGTCAGCCCCTCCATGAGTGGCCGCTTTGCCCTACCCTTCCTCCTGGCGCGAAGGGACCGGCTGGCTGGCTTCGTGCCCGTTGCACCCGTGGGCACCAAGGACTACACTGCTGAGCAGTACCGGCAGGTCCAGGTGAGGTGGGTTGTTGGGCTCCTGGGGGGGGTCCCTGGGTGCTGGCGAGCCTCGTGGGCCAGCTGGCTGTAGGGTGGCCCTGTTTTGGGGTGAGCGAGGGGGGACTCGTGCCCCTCCTGGCTCATGGTGGGGGAGGCTGGCACCTGCCTTCCCCTTGGCTTTGCAAGCCCCCCGTGGTGATGGGTGGAGGTGGGCACAGCCCAGGGGAAGCTTGGTGGCCATTTCCCCCTCTGATAACCACTCTGGTTTTCTCTCTGCCCTTACCCAAGACGCCAACCCTGATCCTGTACGGTGACCGTGACACGAGCCTGGGTCCCCAGGCCCTGCAGAGCCTCCGGCACCTTTCCAGGCACCACGTGGCCATGGTGCCCGGCGCTGGCCATGCCTGCTACCTGGACAAGCCGGAGGACTTCCACCGGGCTCTGCTGGGCTTCCTGCGCCAGCTGAAGTGAGCGCCGCCTCGTCCCCTGCCAAGCAGAAGACGGGGGGGCCGGTGTGTCCCCAGGGACTGGGAGGCACGGGCGGCTGGCGTGAGGGATGCCTTTCTCTTTTGGGGTGTCCCCAGGGTGGCAGGGGTAGGACGCCGAGGGTGTCCCTTGTCTGTTACGAGGCCAATAAACTGATGCCGCTCTGGTTTCTGCCTGTGCCCCCGAGTGCTGCGGGGCTTCCCCGGGCTCCAGCCCCATCTCTCTGCCTCTGTTGTGGGGCAGGAGGGTCCCCTGCCTGTCCCCTGCCCACCTCCGGGCCCCCGCCTTCAGCCCGTCCCGTGCTCCCCCTGCTCCTGCCCTGCCCACCGCCCGCCCTCTGCCGGCGCCGGGGCGGAGCGGGGCGGAGCGGGGCCGGGCCCGGGCAGGCGCCGGCGGCCGGGACCAGCGCGGAGGTAGGGCCGGGGCGGGCGGGGGTCCGGGGAGCCGGGGAGGGGAGGGGGGGAGAGCTGCCACGGTGCCTTCATTCGCGCCCCCCGCCCCAAACCCGCGCCCCTCGCCACGGTACCCTGCACCCTCCTCGCACCCCCTAACCGCGTTATCCTTGCACCCCCCCCCCCCGTCCCCCCTGCACGCCTAACCTCGGTACCCTGCACCCCCCTCCACCCTGCTGCCCCCCTGCACCCCAATGATGCGACTGCTGCACCCCACCCCCCCCTGCACCCCTAACCACGGTATCCTGCGCCCCCTTCCACCCCAGCACACACAGTACCACTGCACCTCCGCCCGCGCTCACCACAACCCCAACCATGGTGCCCCTGCACCCCGCTATGGCCCCTCCCTGCACCCCAGTCATGGTACCCCTATACCCAAACCTGTGCCCCTTTGCACCCCCAGTCACTGTACCCCTGCACCTCTCTCCTAGCCCCTCTGCCCCCCTACTCCTGTACCCCCCAGTGTTCCCCTTCACCCCTCCTGCCGCACCCTCATGTGCCCCATAGCATCCCGCATCGTCCTGCCTCCCCCTTTCCTTACCTGCACCCCCTGACACCAGCTTCCCTGCCTGCACTCCCCCACATCCCCTCAGACTCCCAACCGGTGGCTAACCTTGACCACCGCGTGCCCCTGCCCCATACACCCTTCTTCCCCCATAACCCCCTTCCCCACCTTGTTGCCCCCCTTTCCTCCCTACTAGCCCCCTACACCCCAGCTAGCCCTGCCACGCAGCTCACGCCTTGCCCCATTGCCTGGGCATCACAGCTTGCCCTGACACCGCATTTGGGGCAGAAACGTGCTCTTTGGGGGGACGATGAAAGGATGGTGTGGGGGCTACACCCCATCCTGCCCCCGTACCCAAGCAAGGGGGACTTCTGTGGTGGCAGCGTCCCAGGACTCGCACGGGGGAGACCTTTGTCCCATCCTGCTTCGGTTTCTGTGACGACCGAGCTTGCTGGCGGACTTTGGAGGGGCCGGTGGGTGATTAACCATCTTCCCGCTCTTCCCCCAGACTTTTGCAGCCCTGGTGCCCAGCCTGACATGGCACCTGGGAAGCCCGGGAAGAGCACGGGGGCCTCAGAAGACCCCTCGGTTACACTTTTCCGGGAGTACCTGAGGATTGACACTGTCCACCCCAAACCTGACTATGGTGAGGATGGTGGGGATGGGATGGGGAGCCATGTGGGGATCCAGCAGTGCGGCTTTGCAGCTCTGGTCTTTCCACCTGGGTGCCCAAGTCCTCAGCTGGGGTTGTTTTGATCGTGGTGTTAAGGAGCGGACACGTTTGTGCCTTATCTCTGCTGGCGCCTTTGGTTGGGGCAGGGACATCTCGAGTGCACCTAGAGCTGCCGTTTGCTTCCTCCGGCCCCGTGCCTCAGGCCCCCCCCCTTTCCCCACTGCCCTGGCTCTGGGACGGGTGCTTGTGGTAACCTTGTGTAGATCTCCTTCCGTTAACGTTTCCATCCTCCCACTAAAGTACAGTGAGATTTTTTTATTGTTGAGGAGGTCCTAAAACTGCTATGGAGGACCATTCCCCCTGAACTCTCCCCCTTCAGTTTTTATTTTTTTCGTGTTCCCCTAGTCCTCGTCCCAAAGGGACAGTGACAAGCTACTCCTGTCCCTGCTCCTGGCCACCTCTTGTGCCCAGGACTGCTATCACCTACCCTTTCTGGTCAGCTCTTTCCTGGGCCTGGGAGCCCCAGAGAGCTTTGAGGTCCCCGGGGGGGGGGGGTTGTGGAAAGAGGGGAGGGAGATCCTGACATAACTCCAGGCATCCCTGCTCCTCCCCAGATGCGGCCGTCAGGTTTCTGGAGCGCATCGGTGCCGACCTGGGCTTGGCTTGCCAGAAAGTGGAGGTGAGTGAGGCAAGGAGCCATCCCCGGTCCGTCCATCCATCCATCCATCCATCCATCCATCCATCCATCCATCCATCCACCCATCCCCAAGCCCTCAGTGACCAGGCTGTTCCCCTGCCCTGGAGATGGGCAGGAGTGAATCCCCTCTGCCTGTAATCCTCTGCTGACCTCAGCCCTTTCCTTAAGCCTCTCTTTGGGCTGGTCCCCGCTGACCTTTGCAGCCGCCTGTGCTATGATTAGCCGGGGACCTGGCAGGGTCACGTTGGCCGGGGACGTCCCTCCTGCTGGGCACCAGGGGAAGACGCTTGGGTTCGTCTCCCCTCCTCCATCTGAATTGCAGCCAGGAGCTCGCACCAGCGCCCAGGCTCGCTCTGGCTCTGGGAGGGTGCCGGCATGCCTGCTCCTGCTGCCTGCCCTCCCCCGGCAGAGGAAGGGGTGACCTGCCAGGTGGCATCAAGAAACTTTTCCCAGGCTGATGCTTTTTGGCACCAGCCCACCGGTCCCAGCCCCTCTGTCCCCAGCCGGGACCCCCGGTGATGTCCTGCCCTAACCCCACAGGTTTGCCAAGGCCGCGTGGTGCTGATCCTGACCTGGCAGGGCACGAACCCCCGCCTGCGCTCCATCCTCCTCAACTCCCACACCGACGTTGTGCCTGTCTTCGAGGTGCTGGGACGGGGCGAGGGGTGGGATGGGGCACAGTGGGGAGGGCTGGGGGTGGCGGGTGAATGAGAGCTGGTGCCCGCCATGCCCCTCTGCCGTCACAGCCGCTGTTCCTTGCAGGAGCACTGGACCTACCCACCCCTCGAGGCTGTTAAGGACTCACAAGGCAATATCTACGCCCGGGGTGCCCAGGACATGAAGTGTGTCTCCATCCAGTGAGTGGAGGGGTCTGTGCCCACTGGGTGAGCACAGCATGGGGATTTCTCTGAGTGATGCAGGACAGGATGCCACCATCCCCAGGGTCCCTGGGGATGAGGGTGCCACCACTTGACCCCCCCCCGGGGTGGCTCAGAGCGCACCAGCCCCTCTCTTCCATGATGCCCAGGCACCACCTTCTCCCTGCAGGTACCTCGAGGCCATCCGGAGGCTGAAGGCAGAGGGAAAGTGTTTTAGCCGCACCATCCACCTCACCTTTGTGCCTGGTGAGTCCCCAGGATGTCCCCTCTCTGGGGGACAGGAGCTGGGTGATGCTCTGGAGTTCCCCATGGCATGACAGGCGGGCACCCAGCTGCCAGCCTTTCTGGATTTTGAGCTCCCCTAGCTTGGGGCTGGAGGAGTTTCCATGTCCAAGGACATCAGGTGCACCCGTGGCACTCAGGCTGGCGTGGAAGGAGGACTGGGGGGTGGTGGGCTGGGGGACGCCCCAGTTTTTCCTCCATGCCAGGCTCTCCCCTGCAGACGAGGAGGTGGGTGGACACAAGGGCATGGAGATGTTCGTGCAGCGCCCCGAGTTCAGAGCGCTCAACGTGGGCTTCGCCCTGGATGAGGGTGAGTGGTGGCAGGGCTGGCACGGGGACGTGTGTCTTTTTGGCACGCACCCCTCTGCCTGTTGGCATCACCCCCCCCAGGCACTGGCACCCGTCACAGCTTCTGGGGACCCCCTTGGGGGTTCCTTCCCCCAGGCAGTGACCCACACGGTGCCAGCCTGGAGGGGAAATGCTGCCAGTGCAGAGCAGAGGGGGGCACGTCGTGGCATTCCTATGCCCCACTGACCCCCCATCTGTGCTCACTGCAGGCCTGGCCAGCCCGTCTGACACCTTCAGCGTCTTCTACGGCGAGAGGAGCCCGTGGTGTGAGTAACTGCATGCCCACCGCCCTGTCCCTGGCTGTGCCGGGTGCTGCGGCACCGGTGCCACCCCGGGCTTTCTGCTCAATGCCTCCCTCTCCCCCCATTGCCACAGGGATAAAGGTGAAGTGCATGGGCAGCCCCGGGCACGGGTCCCGCTTCATCAGCAACACGGCAGCCGAGAAGTTGGTAAGAGAGGGGATACACTCTGTGCACCCCCCCCTGCCCACCCTGGGGCTGCCCGGTGCCACCCCGCAGGGCTCGTCCTTACCCCCCTGCCCTTGCCTCTCCAGCACAAAGTCATCAACTCCTTCCTGGCCTTCAGGGAGAGCGAGAAGCAGAGGTAGGAGACGGGCAGCGGGATGGTGGTGGCTTCAGTTCGGTCCATGGAGGGGGTGCTTGGGATCCCAAGCCAGGCTCTGATCCGGCACCACCGCCCCGTGCCTCAGTTTCCCCATTTGGGGGTGGCAGCAGGGTGGGGGAGCACTTCCCCTCCTCCCCGGGTGGCAGAGGGTGACTCTCCCTTGCGTCCTCCGAGGCTCAAGTCCGACTCAAGCCTGACCCTAGGGGACGTCACCTCACTTAATCTGACCATGCTGGAGGGGGGCGTCTCCTTCAACGTGGTGCCGTCTGAGATGGCAGCCAGCTTCGACATCCGCATCCCACCCACCGTGGACCTGAAGGTGGGTGCCATGCCGGCCCCACCTGGGAGGGGAGCACGTTGGCGGGTACCCTGCTCACACCCCTCCTCTGGTCTCTGCTGCAGGCCTTTGAGGAGCAGGTAGCTGCGTGGTGCCAGGGTGCTGGGGACGGCATCACCTATGAGTTTCACCAGGTGAGGGGTCTCAGCCACCTGGGTACATCATGCCCGTCCCTCCCCTGCCATGTGCCCACCACCCTGCCCCTCACCTGCCCTCTCCCTCCATCAGAAATACATGGACCAACACATCACCTCCACCGAGGAGTCGGACCCATGGTGGAAAGCATTCAGTGGGGTCTGCAGGGACATGTGAGTAGTGGTGTCCCCAGGAAGGGCGGGACCCTGGTGGGGACATCCTCTGGTGGGAGCCAGGTTGTTCCTGGTGGTCTCTGGGGTCGTGGCAGGGACTGGGAGGAGATGTTCCATACCATGCCAGGGCATCTCCCCATGCCCCCCGCAAAGGGATGGGATTGAGTGTCCTGCAGGGCTCAGGGACCTTCCTGGCATGGTCTCTTTGCCCGCGGGGTGGCAGGGGGACAGAGGACCTGGCTGCCCCCATGCCCATGCTGACACAGGGTCTTGTTTGTCAGGAAGCTGCAGCTCAAGCTCGAGATCTTCCCGGCTGCCACCGACAGCCGCTACATCCGGGCGGTGAGTGCGATGCCCACCCGGGGTGAGCCCTGCAGCCCCAAGCAGGAGCCATGCGCGGGTGGAGAGGGGCACAGGGTGCCTGTCCCATCCCCAGCCTCACCCCGTACTTCCCCCCCGCCCCATCCACAGGCAGGACACCCTGCGATCGGCTTCTCACCCATGAACCGCACCCCGGTGCTGCTCCACGACCACAACGAGTTCCTCAACGAGCAAGTCTTCCTGCGGGGCATCGACATCTACGCCCGCCTCCTGGCCGCCCTGGCATCGGTGCCGCCGCTGCCCGCCGAGGCCTGAGCCTGGGGGGGGCGAGGGGCAGGACAAGGGGGTGCCGAGCAGCGGGACGCGAGGCTTTAAAAAGGGGGGGCACAGCAAATGCCTGCCGGCGTGCCAGGGACCCAGCTGGCATCGTGCCACCTTGCCCGTGCTCGGGGCTGGCCCGACGGTGACGCCTGTGCTGAGGGTCCTCCTGGCTGTGCCCTCGAAATCTGGGTCCCAGCCACCCCCCTGGGGGTCGTGTCCCCCTTGCCTGGGTGCCACCAGAGACCTGTGCCCGGGTGCCTCCTGCCTTTCCCAGTGTCAGCTTTGCCTCCCCCTGTCCCCGTGCCAACTCCGGCTGTGCTGGCTGTGGGGTGAGGGGCTGACCGGTGCCCCGCTCTGCCTGCCCGTGCCTCGTCCCACCTCCCTGCCTGCTTGCTGGGGGAGCTGGGACCAGTGCCCCCCATCCTCCCCGTGCAAGTCAATAAATCTCCTTAGTAAGCACGACCAGGAGCTGGGCGGGGGGGGGGATCTGTCTGTCTGTCTGTCTGTCCGTGGCACTGCCCATGGGGTGTCGGGGAGCCCAGGCACTGTGGATTTCCTTGGCGCGGTGGGATCTGCTGGAGCGCTCCGCACTCCCCTGGGTTGGTCGGGCCGGGGGACGGCGCTGTGGGCAGGATCCTGCCGGGGCAGGCTGTGGGGCGGCTGCTCCTCGGGGCCTCCGCTCCAGATCAACCTCAGGGTGCCACGGGGAGCAGGAACAGCCAGCGGCACTGGGGTTTATCCTGCTCCCTCCCTCCCATCAGCTCCTGCTGTGGTGCTGCTCCCCCAAACCCTTGGGTCCGGGCAGGCAGCGTGCGGGTCCGGGCAGGCAGCCTCTGCTTATCTCCAGAGCTGCCCGTGGGCTGCATCTCCTCCTTGCTCTCACCCCGCTCTGCGCTGCTCCCCAGCGCCCAGGGGAGCTGGATCTGTCCCAGAGCCACGCTGTGCCACCCGCCCTTGCGGTCTTCCCTGGGGAAATTAGGGCCACGGGCCAGCCGAGGGCTCGCTGAGCCGAATTGGGGTGGTTTTGTCCCAGTCGAGGGAGTGGTGGAGCTGCTCCATTCCAAAAGGTTGGGGGTGAGCTGGACCCTCCCTCTCCCCCTTTCTCTTGTCCTCCTTTTCAGGTGAAGCCGCTGCAGCCCTTTGGCGGGGCTGTGGGAGGGCTGGAGCTAACGCGGCTGCCCCTGTGCCGCGCTGGGAGAAGGGATGGGGCCAGTGACCATGGGGCGCTGCAGGAGAAGCCAACAGCTTCTCGCCTCCTTCCTCTTCATCCAGCGCTGGGGGAAAATCCAAGGCTTTTTGGGAGGTGGGGGGACAACTGCCCGTGCACCGAGGCTCCCCGGGGAAGCCTGTATGGATTCTCTGATGTCTCATACACCCATGTCCCCCAACCCTGCAGCGCTGGGGGGGGGATGGCGTGGGGGTGGTGTGGGTGCTGTGGGGTCCTGCTCGCTGGCCGGCGGTCCCCGCTCAGGGTGCAGGTGAGCAGGCGCCCTTGCAGGCAGGCGACAGTGCATGCCCGCTGCCCTGTCCCCTGCCCTGTGGGTGCACCAAGGCTGGGTGCAGCACCCTGTGCCCCCCTCAATCCTTCCCCACCCGGCCTGGAGTCCCCAACGTGTCTGGCCACTGAGCTGGGAGCTGGGTGCTTGCTGGTGCTTGGAGATCCCCCCATGTCGAGCCTCCTTCCCGGGGGACGGGCCTGCGCGCTCTCTCCCACCGCTCTGGGGGACCCCAACTTCCCTCCCTTGCTCCCCATCCCCAGGGATGAGGCAGAGGGGCTGGCTGGGCTCAGAGGCTGCGGGAGGGCTGGGATTGCTTCTTTTGGGGGAGGGGGGGTGGCGGTGGGGTGGTGAAGCAAAGCCTAACCCGCTGCTGACAGGTGACAATTTGGGGGTGCGCAGAACTCTCGGCTCCCCCACCGGGGGATGGGACCGTCCCGCCTGGCACGACGCCCCCCCCGCGCATCCCCGCCGTCCCCGGGCATGGGGATGGAGGGGGGGGGGGGGGACGGCGGGGCCGGGCCGGGGCGTGCCGGGGCGTGCCGGGGGCGGTCGGATGGGGGCCCCATAAAAGCTCGGTGCCACCGGCAGCCCCAGGAGCGGCGGCGGGATGCGGGTGGCGGTGTGGATGTGCTGGCTGGGGGCCGCGCTGCTGGCGGCGGGGGGCAGCCTGCCCCGGCTCCGCCTGCCCTACCGCGGTGAGCCGGGCCGGGGGCACCTGCTGCGGGGGGGGGGGGGGGGGGGGAGGTTTTGGGGTGTCGGTGGGTGCCTGCCCACATCGGGGTGTCCTCAGTTCGCCCCCCACTGGGGCCGGGTGGGGGGTCGGGGAGCCTCAGCTGTGGGCGCTGCGCCCAAAGTGCGTGTTTATGTTGGGTTTTTTATTATTTTTGGGGGGGGGGGGCACCTTGCGGTGGAGGGTCGGTTTGGGCTGGGGGTGGCTCCTCGGCACTCTCCCCTTCCCCACGCGGGACGTGTGTGTGTGGGGGGATATCCCCCGAGGAGGAGGAAGGTGGGGAGCCGGGTGATGGGGCGGGGGGATGCGCCGCCGCCGGGCTCCGCGCCCGCCCCGCCGCTTCCCGGGAGGGATCGTCTCCCACGTGGAGCGGGGGGGGGACACACTGAGGCACGGCGCTGTGCTGGCACCGGCGTGCTCGGGCTTGTGGGCTGGGTGGGTGCTGCGGGGCGGGGATGCTTCCTCCGGCGTGGGCACCCCCGTGGGTGCTCAGCATCCCACCCGCTGCTGGGTGGTCCCCTGGGTGCTGCTCAGCCCGGGCACCCTCCGTGCTCCGCCACACTGGGGTGCGGGTGCCGGGGGGGGGGGGGCCCTCGGGGTGCTGCGCTGGGAGAGAGCTTGGTTTTAATTAAAGCTCCCCCTCTGATCCTGCTCTGGCTCGCTGCATCCCCTGCTCTGCCAGCTTAATCCATGGGCTGCTTCCAGCCAAACTTGACAGAGGAGTCTGGAGCGCCCCGATCTCCTACTTCTTGCCTAAAAGCAATGAAGCTGCTCTTAAAAAAAAAAAAATAAAATTAAAATAAAACCTATTGCATAATGTATATCTTCCCCCTTCCCAAAGAGGGGAAAGGCGTGGGTCAGCCCAGCTCTCTGAGAGCCCCGGGAGCTGTGGAGCACATCCCTGTACCGGGGGAAAGCTGCCATTTGCCCTTGTGCTGCCCAGTTTGGGGGTGCCCTGACCCTGGGGCACAGGCTGCCTGCGTCCCTGGCTCTGTCCTGGGACAGAACAGGTAGCCCCAGGGGCTCTCCCTCCTTGTTGAAAGGGGGGAAACTGAGGCACACAGTGCCCCCCGCCTCCTTACCCTGGGTGGCAGCAGGCGCCCGGGATGGCTCCCGGCTCTGCCCCATGGTGGGATTGGTGTCCTCAGGTTGGGCTTGGCAGCAGGGCTGGGAGGTTTGGGGTCCTGGCAGAGCCTGGTTGTGGGGCTCAGGTCTGGCTCGGCATCTGATCCGGACTCAAAGTCCGGCCGTGCTGCGCTGTTCCCCAGGTGCGAGGGGCTCCCTGGGGCTGGGTGGGCTCCTTGGCCTCCCGCAGGGAGCAAGCAACCTTTTGAAGCTTTTTTTTTTCTTAAGCTGATTATTCTGTTCCTCTTCCAAATTGGAAGCAGAAACTGAAATTTCCCATGAAACAAATTCTGCCACCGCCTTCTCCCTGGGGGGAAGAAAAAGAAAATGAAAATTTCAATTAGAAGTTTCTGAAATGAAAACTGGGGCGAACTGAAGCTGCTTGTGCTTAACTCACCAGCTTGGGCCGTGTGTGGCCAGTGGTTCTGACTGTGGGGTGACATTTGGGGGGGCTACAGGGAAGGCATCATGCTGTGGGTGCAGGGGTGGCTGTGTCCCCAGCTCTTCTCTCACTTCAAGCTGCTCTTTTCCTTCCACTTTGACTTCCAGCGGTGGCTGGTGTAAGAGAGGAAAGAGCATTTTGCTGCTGCGTGCATCAGGAGCATCGCAGCACAGCCCGGTGCCCTCCGAGCTCTCCTTTGTCTCCCCCAAGGGACCCTTGTCCTGCTGCAGCAGTGCTTGGGGGGGTGGCTTCTCTGGGACCCCCTCCCTGGGGGTAAAGGGGTGCTGGGGACGGACAGAGCATGGCAGGGTGCTGCTCCCTGGGGAGATGAAGCCTGGGAAGGGGAAGGTGCCCCAAGCTGGTGTAACCTGAGGTGCAGGAGGAATTTGTCGGGGCTGGGGGAGAGGGGGAAGCCTTGCCTGAAACAATAAAAGGAGCCAAATGACTTTGCCAATGTTATTCTGAGCTGGGAAAATATTATTGCAGGGCAAGAATAGAAGTAGACGACAGCGTTTTCCTGGGCTGGGCCCATTGATACGGGAGGACCCGAGATGCTGGGAGGGCATGGGGAGGACGGTACCCCTGGGGAGATGGGGTTGGAGGGGCCCCTGGTGCCAGCTCTGCTTGCAGGCACAGGGGTCTTCCTGCTAAGGATGGAGCCGCTGGGGCTGTATCCCTCTGTGCCACCAGCATCACCAGTTAGGGCACTGGGACTGCCCTTGGGCAACTTGGCAGGGATGGGAGCTGTGTGTGATGGGGTGGAGGTGGCTGTACACTGCCCCCCACCCCCCCGGGATGGACCCTGCCTCCCTTGCAAGTCCCAGAAGAGGCATTTCGCACCAGGATGGGGGCATCGTGCCACTGGTCACCTCCTCACTGGAGGTGACAAATGTCCCTCCAGCAAGAGCAGAGCTTGGTACCCCAGTGTCCTGAGCTGCTGGCAGCTGGGCTCGTCCCAGCACCACATCCTCTCTTATGGGGACATACATGGGGGATGCTCGGGCTGGGGGTTTCCCCGGGGTCAGCAGTGATGGCTGGCAGCCTTCCCCAGCGGAGGGTGTCTGGGGACATGGCTGCGCTTATCAATGGCACTTTGTCTTCCTCCTCCTCCTGTCGGCGGTTGCAGTGGCCTGGCCTGGGTTTGGGGCGGTCGCTGGGACAGCGTTTCAAAGCCCAGTGAAGCTGAGCCGCTCCCTCTTGTCCTCTCCCTCTGCAGCAGCTGGGTGGGCGCCACCGTGACGGGATTTTTGGCTCGCTGACCCTGAAAGTAATTTCCCACCAGGAGCCAGTCGCGCCACTGCCCCCGCGGTGGCGTCACCGTGAGGGTCCCCTCAGTGTCCCATGGAATTTGGGCTTGGACTTGCTTTGGGAGCCCTGACCATCAGAGCCTGTTGCTTTGGGATGTGGTGTCCATCTCACGGATGCAGCATCCTTGTGCCAGTGCCTTTCCCCAAGTGCCATCCCTGTGCTGTGGTGGGGAGGAAGCCTCCCCGACAGCAAGGTCTGGTGGCGGCGGCAGGCTTTGTGTGCTGGTTTCCCCATGGCACTGGCTGGGTGCCTGCTATTATGTCCCTGGCTGGCAGCCGGGGCGGGCAGGACCCGCTTTCTGCCCACCCCATGTCCGCTCTCGCCATGGTCCCAGGCTCTCTGCGAGCCCAGCTTGGGGCTGACAGCAGGCACGGGCTTTGCCAGGCTCTCGTGCACCCCGACTCGCTGCGGTAGGAGCCCAGGGTGGTTCAACTGAAGCTTGCTGGGGGCAAACTTGCCTGGCACCCTGTTGCCCACTGGCTCAGCAACTTTGCCCTTGGCTGGGAGGGAGAGCAGCACCCCGGGCAGGGTGAGACCGGGATGTCTGCGCCTCTGGGGAAGGGATGGAGATGGATGCTGCTGCCCGCAGTGGCTGGGAGCAGCTCTTCTGCTGGCCCTGGGAAGGCTCCGCGATACTCAGAAGCAGCAGCTCGGAGGGCCCCTCCTGCCTCTGCACCCATTGCAGCCCTCTGGTCAACCCCTGAAAAAGCCAGTGCCACCACCAGGCTGAGGGTCCGACCATCCTTTCACATCCCCCAGCAGGTGTGAAGGGTGTTTGGAGGTTGGGAACCCCCACGGCACCCCTGTCCATTTTTCCTTGCTGCGATGCCCCTTTGCTGCAGCATCCTCCGATGGCTGGGCTCCAGGTCGGGGGGCTTCCGGGGGTGTGAGAGGGCACTTATCTGTGGGACATCATCCATCGCTTTTCCCTCCTGTCCTCGCCTTGGGTGACAGCTCAGGGCCACGGGGCTATGCTGTCCCAGTGGGGTGGGCTGTAGGCTGGTGTCCAGGGGAGCCCGGAGTGTGCAGCAAATGGAGGGAGGTGGTGGGGGCTGCCAGGGAGTAGGACACCCTCCAGGCTTGAGGCGAACGCTTCTGCCCATGGCTGGGAGGGGACATTTGGGGCAAGCGGTGCTTATGACGCCCCATGGGTCTTTGGGGCTGGGATGGTTCCTCCTGATGTTTCCCTCCCTCCCTGGCAGAGCTTTTGAGCACCAACCGCTCCGTCCTCTTCTTCGGCCACCGAGGCTTCCTGGGCTTCCGCTCCCTCTACCTGGATGAGTACCGTGACCGGCTCTTCGTCGGGGGGAAGGATGTGCTCTACTCCCTGCTCCTGGATAGGACCAATGCAGATGCCAAGGAGGTGAGCCGGGTCCTGCTGAGCACCCTGGGGTCCCCATCCCCACCCTGGCCCCTGACGCATCTCTCACCACTCTGAGTGACGGTGCCCGGCCAAGCCAGGCGAAGCCACCATGAAGCAAGACCTGCCCTCAAGATGTCCCTGTCCCAAGTGCCCTGAAATGCATCTGAAAACTTGTGCTGCCTGGCAAAGGAGGGTCGGCCATGGTGGCAGCAGGGCAATTAGCCAGCAATTAGTTGTGGCTGGCAGCTGGTGGCACAGCCCACCCGTGAGCCCTGGGAGCTGAGTGGGGTCTCAGACACTGCTCTCCTAAAAAGCTGCCATCAGGCGAGAGAGTGCTCCCCATCCGGGCATCCCCTTCAGCGCCAAATATACAGCTGAATGCCTGCAGAGACAAGGAGCTAAAAGCACCCATCATGGCAACGAGCTGTGCCAGGGCTCAGCTGGCGAAGTCCCCACACCTCTCCCGCCTCCTCGGTGGGAGAGGTGACGGACCAGACCAATGATGCTGGGTGGTGGATCCCCTCCTCCTTCACCCTCTCCCCTTTGACTTCTTGCTCTTCAAACGTGGCTCTGGGCCGTTTCTAGCTGAAGAAAGTGGAGAAGGAAATGAAGTGCCCCTCGGCGTGCTGGGTCACCGCAACGGGGTCAAGGGTTTGTGTACCCAAGCTGCCCTTGGTCCGAGAGCCGCTGAAGGCTGTGGGGCACTTGAGCTCTATTGCTCCCTGCTGTCCCCCAGCACCCTTGCCCCAGGCCACCTGCAAGTCCACCCCCTTCCAGCCCAGCTCTGGGCACCTCCAGTGGGACCACCCAAATCCAGCCCGGCTGCAGGCTGTGACTGCCGGGGTGCATCTCCCCAGAAGGAAGGGTCCTGCTCTGGGTCGCAGGGAGGGAGCTCTGGGCTGGGTGGGCTTTGGGGAGCTGTTGGTCCCTATCTTGGTCTCTCTCTCCATCACCGTGCAACCGGCAGCCTGGGGACATGTATTTGCAAGGCTGGGTCCCTGCTGTCCCCCCTCCCTGCTTCAGCAGGTCCTTTGTGTTTCAGATCTATTGGCCGCCCCTCCCTGGGCAGACGGAGGAGTGTTTTCAGAAGGGGAAGGACCCAGGGGTGAGTCTCTCCCCATACATGCTCTGCCCTGACCTGGGGGTGTCCCCTTGTGCCCCGATGCCAGCTGGCTCCCCCCATGGCAGGGCTGTGCCGTGTCACCCTGCCAGGGATGACCCCGTGGGGCTCGCAGGACAGTTAATGCTGGGGCAGAGCAAGGGACCGCCCCAGTGTGTTAGGGAAACTGAGGCAGGGAGTCAGCAACCAAGCTTGGCCATGTGAGATGCTTGCACTGGGCTCTGGAAATCTCATCTCCGGGGCTCTGCTCAGCCCCGCAGTCACAGAGCGGTGCCCCAAAGGCGGCTGCACCCAGTGGGCAGCGATAGCCGGGCTTGGAGACCCGAGCTGGGAGGAACCGAAAGCCCCGTGCTGTGCTCCACACCCCAGCGATGTGGTGTGGCCCATCCCGGCTGTCCCCGACAGTGGGAAATCTGTAGCTCGCTGAGGTTTGGTGACCTCGCTCCCCAAACCTTACCCTTCTTTGCATCCCCCCTGCCCCAATATGAAACAGGACTATGGCGGGGAGAAAGTCCCCGAGGCTCCCCTGGCCCAGACGAATTGCTCCTGGGAGTCCCCGTCCCACTCTGTGTTTATTTTGCAAGCTCTCACCAACAGATCCAAGCCAGGGCAGGCTGGATTTTTTATTTTTCTTGAACTTTTTTTTTTTTTTTAAACTTGCTATTTTAGAGGCTCTTTGCAAAGGGAAAATAAACAGCAGGGAGGCTGGGAACCCCCAGGGCAGCTCGGTGGCAGTGTTCCCAGCAGACGAGGGGCCTCACGTCCCGCCGGGGGGGAAAGATGGGGGGCAGGCAGGGCTGGCGCTGGACGGGCTGAGCTGTTGAGCTAATAATGGTGGTGGTGCCCAAGCGGGAGAAGGATGGGAGCCCTTTTCTAGTGGGAAATGCCAGGAAAGACTGCACAAGGTCAGAGGTGGCAAGTCTCTGGTCCTGGGGGTGTCATTGCTACTGGTCTCAGTAGAAGGGGACAATCCCAGACAGTAGTGATCGGGGCTGTCCTGGAGGCAGCCAAGAATGCCCATGGGTATCCGTCTCCGTCTCCCACATTTCCTCCTTTTGTTTCATCCCCGGTGCAAGCAGGAACACGAGGGGGAAGGACGTCCCTGCTTCTGGTCGTGTGATGGGTGCCAGGCAGAGGAGGGTCCCCAGGGGCTTGGGGCTGGGTGCGGGAGCTGCTGCCAGGACCTTGCTCCCCTGGCCAATGTGGGCTGTGTGATGGGGTGAGCACACGGGAGCCCGTGGGAAGGAGATGCCCAGGTGCCAGCTGGATCATGTGCGGTTCCCCTGGGGATGCTCTCGGTGACAGGAGGACCAGTAAAAAGCCCCGTCCTTTTGCAATGGGCTGGGGTCCACCCAGTTCAAGTCCATGGAAGCCCTGCCGGTGGGTGCAAGCTGCCATCTGGTACCCCTGCCACCAGGGTGAAGGTAGAGAGCCTGGGTGCAGCCCAGCAAGCCAGGGCTTGGGCTCACCCATCGTCGCAGGGCCCCAGGTAGAGTCAGGGAGCTGGTGGTGCCGGGCAAAGCACCGAGCCCCCTGCGACCCTTCCCCTCCCCTGCTGTCCCCTCAGACCGACTGTGCCAACTACATCCGCGTGCTGCACCCCTACAACCGGACACACTTGCTGGTCTGTGGGACGGGAGCCTTCCACCCCGTCTGTGCCTTTGTCTACGTGGGGCACCGCGGCGAGGTAGGGCAGCACCGTGGTGGGGTGCCCATCCTGAGCATCCCCAGCGCGACACCCCTGGAAGGGAGATCCCCATCTTCTGCCTCCTTCCCTGGGGGCTTTGGGACTGTGTGGGGATGCTGGATGCGGCGTTTGCCTCATGCTGAATACTGGGGGGAGAAGGCAGGAACCCCCTGTTACCCCTTTGCCCTTGCGCTGCCCCCTCCCCGGCTCTCCCACCTTTCTGGCCTGGCATTACCTTTCCAGATGTGTCCCCTGAGGCTGGTGTCCTGCCGGGGGCTGCAGCGTGGGTGGCGTTCCCTCCGCTCCCTGCCCGCTGCTCATAAACCAGGTTGGATGGGGTAGAAAGGCAGAGCCCCCCATTCCCTCCTCACAGCCTGGTGCCATGCGGGCAGCGGGAGCCCTGCCCGTGCCGTCATGCCTCCGGCCAGGCTGATGGGCGAGCAGTGGGGCTGCTGGGTCCCTCCAGTTACTGTGCATCCTCACAGCACCAGACTTGCCTCAAAAAAGCAAGGATCCCGCTTCCAGATGGTCCCTTCGGGCGTGCTGGGGCTGCGGATGCTTGCAGCAAGGTGCCAGTGAGCTGGGCAGGGAGCAGCGCCAGCCCCTGCATGTCCGGGCATGGCCCCGCTGCCTGGGGCATGGCTGGGGGTCACCTGTCTGCTCCCCCTTGCCCAGCACACCTTCAGCCTGGACCCCACCAGCACGGAGACCGGCCGGGGCAGGTGCCCACATGAGCCCAGCCGCGCTTTTGCCAGCACCGTCATCGGTGGGT
The DNA here is from genome assembly GCA_017639485.1 of Pluvialis apricaria. NCBI lineage: Eukaryota > Metazoa > Chordata > Aves > Charadriiformes > Charadriidae > Pluvialis > Pluvialis apricaria. The sequence goes on from CM030016.1 coordinate 17,410,668, forward strand.
CGTCTTCCTTGGGAGACTTAGAGCCTTCGGGGCGCCGGGACCAGGGACGGTCCCCGTGCCAGCCAGGGCTGGCTCTCAGCCCCACGGTGTGATGTTTTTGCCAGGCGGGGAGCTGTACGCCGGCCTCACCGCAGATTTCTTGGGCCGTGATCCCGGCATCTTCCGCAGCACGGGGACCCGCTCTGCCTTACGTACTGAGGTGGACCAGCGCTTACTCAACGGTAACGGTTCCCATCTGCCCCTCCATCCCCCCCAGGTGGGCTAATGCCGGGGACAGTGAGCCTTGTGGTGGCTGGAGCACCCGCTGGCCACCGTGTAGCATCTCCCATGCCAGGTCTGAGCAGGGAAAGGCACCGGGGCAGCAGGGTCTGGGGGTCGTCCTGGACAGCATCCAGCCCCAGTGTGGTGTGGGGGTCCGGAGATGGCAGCTGTGCCCTCGTCCCACCTGACGTGGCTGACTCTCGCTTGTAGACCCCAAATTTGTGGCAGCCCACTTGATCCCGGACAATGATGACCGGGACAACGACAAAGCCTATTTCTTCTTCACGGAGAAGGTGGTGGAGGCAGACAGCAAGGAGCATGCCATCGTCAGCCGGGTGGCACGGGTCTGTGTGGTAAGATGCTCATGGGGACTGTGGGGAACAGGGATGTGCCAAGTCACAGTGGTGGACCTGGTACTCCCTGTCCCTGCAGAATGATGCTGGAGGCCAGAGGGTGCTGGTCAACAAGTGGAGTACCTTCAACAAAGCCCGGCTAGTGTGCTCCGTCCCTGGCCCTGGTGGCATCGACACCCACTTTGATGAGCTGGGTAAGGGGTGCATGGAGCTGGGGACCTCACCAGGGCTGGTCCCTTTCTTGGGAAGCTCCTGGGCTTCCAGGAGAAACCCCACAGCTTGGGTGTCTCATCCCCAGAGGATGTCTTCTTGCTGAGGACGAAGGATGGGAAGAGCCCAGAGGTCTATGCTCTCTTCAGCACCATCAGGTGGGTGGTCCAGCCCCAGCCTCTGGGGACATCCATCTGCAGCTGCCCATGACCTGCCCTGTCACCATCCCCTTGTGGCTGCTGGCTGTTCCCCAACCTCCACCAGCTCTACCCTGGTCTGTACAGAGACGTTGGTGCTCCCATGGCCCGCACCAATGCCACTGGAGCTGAGCATGGCTCTGCTCACCCCATTCAACATCCCCTTTCAGCCATGTCTTCCAGGGCTCTGCCGTCTGTGTGTACCGCATGGCCGACATCCGGGAGGTCTTCAACGGGCCCTTTGCCCACCGGGAGAGCCCTCACCACCAGTGGGGCCCCTATGAGGGCAGGGTGCCCTACCCACGGCCAGGCGTGGTGAGCGACTCCCTGGACCTCTGGGTCATCTTCGCTCCTCCAATTGCTCTTCCACGGGGGCTGATGGGGCTGATCCTCCATCTTCTTACCCACTGGGATGGGCTCCCTCTGGGATCCACCCCGGGATGGCTGGGGACCAAGGTCTGGCAAAGGGGTGGAGAAGATGGATCCCAAATTGGAAGGTGGGGAGGGACCCAAACCAGCTTTGCAGCGCAATGGAGGAGGAAGGAGGGACGGGTGCTGGGGTGGCCGAGCTGAGCTGGTCCCCTCTTGTCCCTGCAGTGTCCCAGCAAGACCACCAACCAGCCCCGGCGGCAGTATGGCACCACCAAGGACTTCCCCGATGAGGTGTTGCACTTTGCCCGTGCTCACCCCCTCATGTACAAGCCTGTGTACCCCCGGCACCGCCGTCCCCTCCTTGTGAAGACCGACCTGCCCCACCGCCTGCGCCAGCTGGTGGTGGATCGGGTGGAGGCCGAGGATGGGCAGCACGATGTCCTCTTCCTTGGGACAGGTGAGCAGCAGAAGCAGTGTGCAGGAAGGAGCCCCGGCATGCTGCTGGGGTGTGTGATGGCAGGGTGCTCACACCTCCTCCCTCCTCCCCACAGATGCCGGCTCGGTGCTGAAGGTGGTGGTCCTGCAGAAGACAAGCTTGGCCATGACTGAGGAAGTTGTCCTGGAGGAGCTGCAGGTTTTTAAGGTGCCATTTGCTGCCCTGCATGCAAGGGAGGGGGGCGGTGGGGTGGGCTCAGGTTGGGGACACATGTGGGGATGGAGGCTCAGGGCTCTGTTGGGCCCTGGGAGGTCTCAGGGCTGAGAGGGCAGAGGGCAGCTGGGGGCTGTTTTCACCCTCCCCAAAAAACATTCCTGGTGTGCCCCCAAAGCTCTGGTGGCTCTGAATAAGTGAGGTTTTCACCAACCTCACGCCTGCTCTCCTCCCCTGCAGATGCCTGTGCCCATCACCCAGATGGAGATCTCCGTCAAGCGTGTGAGTACAGCCACGGCTCAGCCATGGGGCTGGGGACAGGGCAGGTGACCAGGAGGGACTGAGCTGTTATCACCAGCCTCTCAAAGCTCGCATGGTGCTTGCCCTCAGGGGGGTCCCAGCTGGGGACTCAAGGCGCCATGCCCACGGGGGGGGGGGGGAGTGCCAGCATCATCATCTCGGTGCCGTTCCCCCAGCAAACACTCTATGTGGGCTCCAGCCTGGGGGTGGCCCAGGTACAGCTGCACCGGTGCGAGACCTATGGCACTGCTTGCGCTGAATGCTGCCTGGCCAGGGACCCCTACTGCTCCTGGGATGGCACCGCCTGCACCCGCTACCAGCCCTCTGGCAAGCGCCGCTACCGCCGCCAGGATGTCCACCATGGCAACCCTATGCACCAGTGTCTGGACCAGAACCTGACCGGTGAGAGACTGGGGAGGGCCCATGGGGCTGGAGGCTTGTCCAGTTGCCCCGAGATGTCCCAGCATCCACAGCCCTTGGCACACAGAGGGGCTTGCGGCCATCCCAGGTGGGCTGGGGCACCCTCATCTCCTCATCCCGTAGACCAAGGGGTGCCCCAAGAGAAGGTGGGTGCTGCTGGGGCTGGGGTCTGTCTCCAGGGAGAGGGGGAGAAGGGGACTGAAGCCACATGGTGGCCCAGGGGAGGCTGACACCCAGGTGCATGGAAGCCTGGCTCTGCCCTCCCCGTGAGCCCGTGTCTGTCTTTGCCCCAGTGGATGATTTTGAGAACGTTGAGGAGAAGGTGCTTTATGGGGCGGAGGACAACAGCACCTTCCTGGAGTGCACACCCCGGTCCCCGCAGGCCAGCGTGCAGTGGTTCGTTCAGAGACCCCCTGACGCGCAGCGGGATGAGGTGAGGCTGCCCCTGTGCCCACCTTGCTGCCCTTGTGAGGGCATGGGAGGGACATGGGGCCAGACCTGGACCCTCCCCGCCAACCTCACGATTGCCGACAGGTGAAGACGGATGAGCGGATCCTGCAGACGGAGCAAGGGCTGCTCTTCCGCAAGCTGCACCGCCATGATGCCGGTGTCTACTACTGCAAGACGCTGGAGCACGGCTTCACCCAGACGGTGGCCAAGACAGCCTTGGAGGTGATCACCAGCAATCAGCTGGAACACACCTTTCCCCGGGAGCAGGGGGACGAGCCCCCGCGCCTGCCTTGCCCTGAGCCCCGGATGGCTTCGCAGGCTCCCAAAACGTGGTTCAAGGACATCATGCACCTCATCAGCTCCCAAAACCTGCGGTGGGTGGACGAGTACTGTGCCCGCCTCTGGTGTGGCAGCAGCCGCCCCCACCACCGCAAGAACAAGCTGGCCCAGACCAAGCACGCCCTGGCCAGCGTGGATGTGGGCAAGAAGGGACGGGTGGCCAAATCCCATGGCGAGAGGAACCGTGTGCCCCGGCAAGCAGCAGCCACTTAGAGAGGGCAGGGTAATGGACGTGGGGTGGCCATGGGTGAGGACTGGCTCCCCGTGCTGCTGGTGGCCCCAGGGGACTCCTGCCCTGGCAGGTGGCTTGCAGCAGCACCATCCCCATCCCTCCATTCCCCTGGCTGCAGTGGACGGGATGCCAGGGTTGGCTCCTGGGCAGGTCCCTGTCACCGTCGGTGGCTGCAGGGCCACCTCTGAAACGGGTGGTGTGGTGGGACGCATCAGCCCCACAGCTGGGTGCCGTGGCGGATGGGGGGCCACAGTCACCGGGGCAGGTTGGGGCTCGGCACGCGTGGTGCCATCACCCCAGGAGCTTGCTGGCTGGCTTTCTCTGCAAATAAAGAGGCCGAGCGTGGCGCCGTGGGGAGCGGCTGATGGTTCCAGGCTCTTTCCACGCCAGCACGGGGCCTGGGAAAGATGATGCCTGCTCTCATGGGGGGGAAAACTGACCACCACCCCAAAAAGCATCTATGTCCAGGATGAGCCCTGTTGTCCGCTGTCGTTGAGAAGCCAGAGTCATGTCATGCTGGCCAGGGTGTGCCCCGGGGGACAGCGCTCCCTCCAACCTTCCCTTTGGCACCAGGACGTGCTCAGCGGTGCCAGCCTGTGTCTGGGTGCAACTCCCCCCTCCCCTCTGTCCCCCCCCAGCCACTGACCGTTTTAGGGCTGGGCGGGGTCGGGGAAGAAAGCAAACGGCTGCGGGCAGGTTAGACCCGTTCCTGGGTAAACACGGGAGAGGCATTGATGCCACTGCTGTCACTATGCCCGGGCAGAAGCAGAAGGTGGCTCCAGCACAGTCTCGGGGGGGCTGCACCCCAGCCCAGCTGTGTTTCTGGTGGTTGGTGGCCCTGCGGGGCTGGGTGTGACAAGGCGGGTTTGGGGAGGCTTGATGGTGGCTGAGGGAGCTAAACCAGCACCCAGGGCCTTCCCCCGGTGCAGGGGTTGGGGGTAGGTGCGTGGAGAGCACCCACAGCTGCCGGCACCGGCCCAGGCTGCTGGCAAGGTGCTCGCTTGCTTTCTTCATGCGACATGAGCTCACTGGCCCGGTCAGCCTGGGGTGATAAGGATCTCCCCCTTCCTGAGGCAGGGCAGCCCCACACAATGGTGTGAACTGCGGCCCTGCCAGGATAGGCATTGTTCAGAGGCAGAGGAACGGGAAAGAAAAATAAGAATAATAATAATTAAACCCCCTAAATAGCTCGCGCGAAGCCAGGTCATGATATCATCGCTCCTCCCTGTGTGTGTGTGTTTGTGCTGCAGAAGCGGAGCACCACAGTTCACCGCGGTACCTTTGAAGGGAGCAAAGTCCCCCGGCAGCGCTGCCCCGTCCCACGGCGTGCCTGTGGAAATGAGCTGTGGGTCCCAACCCTCTCCTCCAGCTCCCCATCCCACCTCTCCTGCAAACTCGGTGCCTGCATGGGGTGTCTCCTGGGGTGGGAAGGCTGTGGTGGGGCTGGCGTGCCGGGACACGTCCTGCAGGGAGGGGAGCAGAGCTGGTAGCACTGATTTACGGGCCAGACTGGAGCCAAGCACACAGATTTGGTTAATTGCAGGCCTGGGGGGCACAGAACGATAAGCAACAAGTAGAGACAAGGAGGGACACGGGTATAAAGCCAGAAATAAGAGACAGAAGTCTAGTTCCTCAGGGCTTGGATTTAATGGCTCTGAAGGGCTTGCAATGAGCCACACCACTGAAACACCTGCGCCTCGATGCCTCCGAGCGACCCCCTGTGCTTGGCAGAGCAGGGGCTGGGCTGCCCATCCCGGGGGAGGCAGTGAGAGAGGCTCCCGGGGCCTCTGCTACATGCGAGACCTGGCCCAAGGTGAGCTGCAGCAAGGGCTAGAGGTGTCACCCGGGCCGGTGATGTTTCAAACTGAGCAGGAACAAAGGGCAGAAGAAACCAGTCTCTGAACGGGCCTCCCCTCCCGGTAAATCTTCACGAGGTCTGAGCCTGGCTCTCCTGGGTAGGTTTACATCAGTAAGGCTGGAGTAGGAGGGCTTTTGTCAGGGGTGTAAGCAGGGCTCTACATGGCTCACGTTCCAGTCTTGTCTCTCATGCTAACCAGCCAACAGAGGCAACCTCGGTCCCTACAAATTTCCAGGGGCTGAATGAACACATCCTCAGCCATCCTAAGGGGTGAAAAGAGGCAGTGGGCAGGTACAGTGCTGTTGTCCCCCAGACTCCTCCGCATGAGGCGAACAAGCCCTACCCGGGTCTTGGCGCTGCTGGCCAAGTCCTGTCCCAGGCGCGAGGGGAGCACTGGGGGACAGGGCGTGTGTGGGAGCAGCTGCAGAACAAAGCCACAGCGGGGGGTGGGACAACGGGACACGCACACACAGGCGCAGCCACGGATCCGGCTCCTATTTTTAGCCCACTTCCTAAGGAAGCGCAGTGCAGGGGCGCCCGCTCCCCTGAGAGCCTTCCAAGCCTCTGAGGCAGCGTAAGTGGAGCTGCCAGCAAAGCAAGGGATGCTACACTCGACCTCGGCCTCAGTGGGAGCCCTCACACCCCAACACGGTGGGGCCCTGCCCCTGATGACAGGCCCAGGCCCGGGCCCAGGCCCGGGCCCCTCACGACAGGCCCAGGCCCAGGCCCAGGCCCCTGTCCGGGTCCCCCACGACAGGCCCAGGCCCAGGCCCCTGTCCGGGTCCCCCACGACAGGCCCCGGCCCCTCACGACAGGCCGCACGAGCCCGTGCCTAGGCTGCTGGCTCCGAGTCCCAGACGAAACCCCGAGGCGGGGCGAGAGGTAGAGAGCGGCCGCAACCCCCAAAGCCCTCCCAGGCTCCCCCGACCACCGCGGGACCTTTATGGCTGCGCCACTCCCCCCTTCCCCACCTCCGGGGCCGATGTGGCGCGGTGACGTCACGCGGCGTCGCGCAGCGATGACGCGCAGGGGCGGTGCGGCGGCGGCGGCGGCGGCGGCGGCGGGGCCGGACATGGCGGTGCGGCCCGGCCCGCGGGAAGATGAATAAGGGCTGGCTGGAGCTGGAGAGCGACCCCGGTGAGCGGCGGGGGCTGGCGGCGGGGGGATGGCAGGGAGAAGGAGGCTGTGAGGGACGGGTGGGGGGCTCGGCCCGGAGCCTGGGCCGGGGCGGGCTGGGAGGGGCTCTGAGGGGGAGGCGGGGGATGTGGGGTGTCTCGGTGAAGTTTGGAGGGGTGGCAGGCCCAGAGTGGGGGTCTGGGGGGACAGGGGTTGTGGGGGTGTGTGTGGGGCGGGAAGAGGGGCTGAGGGTGGGGGCGCGGGGAGAGGAGGGCCTGAGGAGGGAGGGAGGGCCGCTAAGGAGCGAGTGAGGGGGCGCCTGGAGGGCGCGAGCGGAGGGTTGGGAGGGCAGGCGGGGGTGTAGGGGTGCGTGGGGCAGGAGTAGCGTGGGGGCTGTGTGGGGTCGTGGGGTGCCCAGCAGGGTTAGGGAAAGGTTATGGGGGCGCCGGGCAGACAGAAAAGCAGATGTCAGGAGGCCGGGTGTAGGGGCGCAGGTGCGGGATGAGGGCAGGGATGGGGTGAACAGGGCTGCAGAGGCATTGTGGAGGTTCAGAGTGGGGCCTGGGCTCAGGCGGCACTTGTACGCAGGGTCTGAGGTGCCCCAGACACCTCTGCGTGATAAACCCAGGTGTCTCTGTGGAAAACATCTGAAATGCCACAAGGCTGTAGCATGAAGCATTCCTGTTGTTTGCAAATACACCCCAAAATATTGCTGAAATACAGGGAGAGGTGTGCAGATGGGATGCCCCTTGCTACAGAAACAGCTCTGACTGGTGATTGTCCCAGAGCATCGTGAGTGATTGAGGACAACCTGTTTCACTCGGGAGCATGTGAGGGTGGTGTCTCTGTCCCGTGCATGTCAGATCCTGTCATTGCTTTGCAGCTGAGCATGTGGATCAAACCCTCTCCCTGAGGAAGTCCAGGAAAGGTGCTGAAGAGCCCAGTATGGTGCCTGAGCAGCCGGCAACAGGGCAGTCACGGGCATCCACTGCCCACTGTATCTGAGAAGGTGGTTTCTGTGGTGGAGTCCTGGCATTTGTTTTGTGGGTTAGGATTTGAGGGCCAAAGCTGGTATCACCTGGGGCACTGGCTGAGTGTTGTTTTAACGTCTCTGAGTTGCCGTAGTGCGTTGTGGGGTTGTCTTCTGAGAGGCTGAGAGCTGGTCTTTAGGATGTGGTGGTGTATTTTTGAGGCTGTGGGTGAGGAAATTAGACCCCTGGCATTATACTCATCTTCCTGCGCTCAGCGAAGGATTCTGTCTGCTGTTGGTCTCCCAGTCAGCCTAGATTTTGCTGCTTTTTATCTTCTTTTTACTGATACTTGTGAATTGCCAAAATTGTTCCCATCCTTCCCCTTCTTCATAATGATGATGTTGAAGACAGTACATGGTTTGGATTCTCACTCCAGAGCGGGAAGGTTATTTGCTTGGAAGGTAATCTGCCTGGGCAGACGTGGGCTCTCAGCACGATGCAGCTGCGCTCCTTCAGACGTGTGGCGGTTCGGATGCAGAGGTGGCAGCTGGGACAGCAGTTAAGAATGACCTGTGTGCTGTGCTCAGCCTTCAGCACATCCCATAAGCTGCCTAGCCCTCTCCATGGGGCTTGGGATTGAAAGCTCTCGGTGCTTTACTGGTCAGGAAGGGTTGGTAGATCCAGATTTGGGCTGTGTGCTGCAGCTGCCTGGTGGAGAATGGAGCCTTCAGGCTGCTGGCGTAGTGTCTGTGCCTGTGGACACCAGAATGTTTCCTCCAGCTGACTCAGATAACTTGGGATGGAGGTTTCGGGTGTTCCAGGAGGAATCACAGCAGCAAGACTGCCTTTCATGGATGCTGAGGTAATATGAAATACTGAAATGAATCGGAGAAAACCTACGGTTGGAAGGGACCTCTGGAAGTCTTTGGCCCAAAGCAGAGCCAACTACAGAGGCAGTTCAGGTCGCTTGTGGCTGTGTCAGTTGAATATGCCCAAGAAGGAGATGTCCGCACCCCGGTCCCAGGGCTGACCATGCTGGTAACAAAGAATTGGTTTTTTTCCGGGTGCGTAGTCAGAATTTCTTCTGCTGCAGCTTGTTCCTGGCACTTCTTGTCCTTTCACGGTGCACTTGGAGAAGTGGAACATGCAATGGCTGACTTCCCATCTCCTTTGGTGTAGCCCTGCTGGTCTGACGCACGGTCCTGGAGGACTGCTGCGGAGATGTGGGAGTGCTGTGGGCTGAGCCACAGAGAACTTGGAAGTTCTGCTTGGTCTTCTCCTTCTGATGGTACCTGTGGGAGCAGCACTGCTTTCGGTGTTTATGGTTGGTTGTGTTTGCAAGGCCTTGCTCTGATGCAAATCTTCACTGGCTGCAAGGAAGAGCTTATGATATGGTTCACATCTCGCATCACACGTGTTCTGCCATGATCAGTAAACTAACTGTTGAAATTGGAGAGTGAGGCTTTCAACTTTTGCGGAAGCTTTTACAGTTGAGAGACTCTACCTGTAAACAGCTGCGACTCCTGCTTCCTTAACGGATACCATCTAAGGAGGGAACAAGAACCATGGCTGTAATGAGCATCTGAAGACCCTTACGGTTTGCAAGGACTGCTTATCCTAAGGGGGTTGCTGCAAAGAAGACAGTGAGGCTGTGGCACTGTCTGAAGTCTCTGTAGATGTCACTTGTATGACACAGCCCTCCACAATTTTGAGCAAAATCATCTCTGTCAGAAAGGTGCTGGGGTTTGGTGTAACAGTGTTGCACGGCAAGGAGGCTGTCACTGGTTTGAAGCATGTTATCTCCATAGCATGTTTATTCCCCTTGACAATTTTGTAAGAAATACGATGTCTTCTGCTAAATTAATGAAGACTTTTTGCTCCCAGAAGTCTCCTCCCTGTTTTAGTCATTTTAACTTTGGTGTGGAAGCCCCTTGGGCTCTTCCCTTTTTGATTGAGCCACTTACATCAGGTTCCTTAAATCTTTTGCTTACAGGGATGTTTCTAGGATTGAATCGTTTTTCTTGATGTTCCCTGGCCTTCCTCCCAGGCTTTCAGCAGCCTTTCTTTGGGAGCGAAAGAAGCAGATTTATTATTCCAGTCTCGAGCTCACTAACTGTGCATGCAGGGGGACTGCCTGAAAATTGGGCCGACTGCCTTTGCTACGGCATCATAGTGGAAGCTGCTGCTCAGTTGCTGATGCCTAATAATCCTTCAGTCTCTTTGCCGTTGTGTCTATATGGCTGGTTATGTCATTCTCTAATGAGAATTTTGTAGTCGCTGGAGACAGGCTCTTGGATTTGGTCCCCCAGGAGAGAGGGAGATGAAGATGAGCCTTTTGGCCCTCAGACTTCCCCACAGCCCTGTCGCTCTGAGCTGGCTTTCCCTTCACTGGCTGTCTTTCAGTAACAAGAACATAAATGATCTTCTTTTAAAATGTCCTGTGATCTATTCAGCCAAGTTTCCCTCCAGTTAGAAGAGTACGTGTTGTTTAGGGCTCCCTGCTGCTGTTCATGGTGGGGATTTACTTCTTGGCAGGTCATCTGCAGTGGGTCAGGATGCTGAAGGTATGTCCAGTTTCACCGGGCTCTGGCAGGAGAGGGTTGGTTCAGGTCCTCTTGAGGAAGAGGATGATGAATGGGGATGAAGGGAGCCAGAGCACCTCTGTAGCAAGCCAGGGCTCAACAGCTCTGCTGCTGGGGAGTCAGCGTGATCCCAGTGCCGCTCTGCTGTGTTTTTTCTGGCTGCACCTTGGCCTGGGACCACATGCAACCTTCGGGGGCCAGTGCCAGCAGGTTTCCTCTTTGTGCTCTTCACCTAGAAGTAATCTGTTGGTTTTGTTCCTTTCCAGGTCTCTTCACACTCCTGGTAGAAGATTTTGGTGAGTGCAAGAAAGCTTCCTGGGAAGTTGGTTTTGTGCTTGACGTTACCCCTAGTCCTTTCTGGTGGGCTTTACACCAGCTTCTGCCCTTTGTTTGCAGGGGTCAAGGGAGTGCAGGTTGAAGAGATTTATGATTTGCAGAGCAAATGCCAAGGGTAAGTCACAGGCGTAAAAGTGTGAGTTTTATTAAGCAGAATGTGTCTGTAGGCCTGGGAACTCATTGCCTGGTGTTCAGATGGGCCCGTCGGAGTTCGTGGGTCATGGAGGTCAGCGTTGTAAGTGATGAACCAGGAGTGCTTCATCAGGTTTGGGGCAGATGGGCAATCTTGTACCTTGAGAAAGACCTTGTGGGACAGGTGGGGGACATACTTCAAGGGATTCATCTCCCTTTCTCCATGGAGAGGTGCAGTGCCACCCAGTGTGCTTGCAGTGTGGGCCTTCTCCCTGTCTCAGTGCTTTGAAATCTCTTTGAGGCTGTCACTTTCTTAAAAGCCATTGTCTGAACTCCTCTTGAAAATGAATACAACATATATGTAAAAGGAGAGGTCATTTGGTGGTCAGGCACTATGCTGTGGGTCGGTCAATTTCCAGAGGTGAATTTCACCTCCCGTTTCCCTGTCTCCAGTCTTAAGACCTGTCAAACCTCAAAGATTTCAAGCCTGATTGTTGTCTGAGCCCGGAGCATCAGCACAGGAGAGTGACCTTGGTAATGTGGGGCTGGGGAGACTTGTGGCAGGGATGATCACTTCCAGAAAGATGGGGCTGGTGGTTCTGCTTTTCCTCTCTGTCTTTGCTCTGCCTTTGGTTTGAAACAGAAGGCTTATGGTGCTGGGCAGAGCAGCCCCACTGGTGTGGTCCATCCAAAATAATACAGCTGCTGACTTCTCTCCACAGCCCTGTGTATGGGTTCATCTTCCTGTTCAAGTGGATTGAGGAGCGTAGATCACGGCGGAAGGTCTCTACCCTGGTGGATGAGACATCGGTGATCGACGATGACATCGTTAATAACATGTTCTTTGCTCACCAGGTAGGCTGGAGGCAAGGGAAAAGTGTGTATGTGGGTGTTTTGTGTGGCACCTCAGGGAAGCAATGTACTGAGAGGCTGCACTGCTCTTGCAGAGACTCTCAGTCTTTCCTGGGAGTCTCTGCCCTGAGCTCCAGGTTGGAGGGAATCCAGTGAGGGCTGCAAGCCCGTCTGTGGCCTGCACTCTGAGCAGGTGTGACTCATGAGGGCATGGTGTGGGTCACTAAACGAGACTGACCTCCAGCTGAGGTCAAGTCGCTGCTCTCACAAGTGGTCCTTGGGTCACCTTCAATTGATTGTGGTCAACACTGAGGGGTTGTTGAAGGGTTGCCTTGTTCCTGCTGGTTAAGATGGTCCTTGTGTCACCCTCCAGCTGATCCCCAATTCCTGTGCCACCCATGCCCTGCTGAGCGTCCTCCTGAACTGCAACAATGTCGACCTGGGCCCCACGCTGAGCCGCATGAAGGATTTCACCAAAGGATTCAGCCCTGAGGTAGGGGCAGGGGCGTGCAGGGCTGTGCACGGATGGCGTATGTGAATCTGCCTCTTGCTCCCCTCTCGGGATGATGGTCTAACGAACTGGCTCCTTTCCAGCCCTTTGTGGCCGTACACTACGTCAGTATTGCCTCTTTCTCACCTTCCTACCTTGCCTTGCTCAGAGCCCCGATCCCCTGATGCTGAGCGCAGCTCTGAGTCTTCTGTTGTGTTATTCACTAGCCCAGGTGCATTTTCTAGGTCTGTAATCAAAAGTCCTCTCTCCTACCTTCAGACCTATCTTAAAGTCTGCATTTCTCTCTAACTATAATTTCTTTAGCAGAAATTGTGTCTTCTTTTCATCTCGGGTTTTACCTGTAACTCAGCAGAGCAGAGGGTGTGCCTGAAAGTTGCTCTCCCGGTCCTGTGTATGGATGGAGGGAGTGGGGTGCAGGTGGGTGAAGCATTTGGTTTGTTTCCTTGTCACTTCTCAATTGTTTTTCTCTCTTGCTGTTCGCTGCAGAGTAAAGGCTATGCCATCGGCAATGCCCCAGAGCTGGCCAAGGCCCATAACAGCCATGCCAGGTGAGTGAGAGGGATCTCTCACAGCTCACTTTCACTGCAGGAGACAGGCTCAGCACTGACCTCTCGCCTCTCTTGCCCTTGCAGGCCGGAGCCACGGCACTTGCCGGAGAAACAGAATGGTATCAGTGCTGTGCGAACCATGGAGGCTTTTCATTTTGTCAGTTATGTCCCCATCAAGGGACGGCTGTTTGAGCTGGACGGGCTCAAGGTCTATCCCATTGACCACGGTAAGAGTCTGCCTGTGCCTACTCGTTGACACAGTCAAATAGACACCCTGGTATGTCCAAATGTATGTATTATTTTTCATTGCCACTAAGCATTGACTAATGTCTGTGGAGAATGGCTCCAATGGCTCCCAGATTTGTCCTGAGTTTTGATAGCTCGTTTTGGAGCCTGTGCGCTGGGGACTGTGTCTAGAGGGCAGTTATTTCTAAATGTATTGCATTGCTTTTTCCAGTCTTGCCATTTTCCTCCCTAGTTGCTCAGGGTCACGAGGTCCTTCCGCAGCTCTGACATAACTCAGTATCGCAAGCAGAATTTATCTCCTCCTTACCCTCTCCTTATGCCAAATAACCGCTCTGTGTTGAGGCACAAGGTCCCAGCACAGGGCTGCTCAGGTTACTCCCTTCTCTGACAGCTTGACCACCAGTTCTGTCTTTCAGACACTTACTTATCCCCACTAAGACTTTTTTTCTGTCTGTCAGGCCCTTTGGTTAAGGGACCCACTTCATGTACTCGGGTTTCTTAAGCATGGCACCAGATCCAGTGGCAGGTGGATCCCAGCAAGACCTGGGATTTCCTTGGACTTTGTGTGCCCAGAGCCTGTGAATCGCTTGTGGTCTGTAGGGTTCAAAACTCACCTTTCTGCCCTGCAGATAACTCACATTTTCCATTTGGAAGGCAGAGGCAGGGGGTTCCACTGTATGGGCTGACAGCATGGTCCTTCTGCCTCTTGGGCCCCTTCTTGACTTGCTCCCTGGTATGTAAGGGAGCCATGAGATTGCTTGTCGTGGGCATGGCAGGATCCGCTCTGTGAGTCTGAAGCAGGAGCCTTGGCCTGCTTTGCTGATTCCAGCTCTGTCTCATTTTCACAGGGCCGTGGGCTGATGACGAGGAATGGACAGACAAAGCCAGGAGAGTAATCATGGAGCGCATTGGCCTGGCCACTGCAGGGTAATGTCCCAGGCCATGGCACGTACACCCTGGCCTCTCGCCATTTTTCCCTGGATTATTTCTACTGTGGTGTCTGTGTGACAAGTTGTGGAAGTGTGGGTGGAGAACGTTGCTTGGGAGGGGTGCAGGTGCACTGCCCCCTTGCCTTCTCTTGTCTACAGTTTGCCTGCCTTCAGAGCATGCAGAGAAGCTGCACTCTGGGTGATGCACAGTCCCTGCAAATGGCCACGCAGAATAAGAGTAGCCAGATTAGATCCCTGTCAGCTTGAGTCCATAGGAGAAGGAATAGAGTTTCTGGTCCTGAGCTGGGCCTCTTGGATGCTTGGCCATGAGGGTGACTGAGCACAGATTGCCCAGAGAGGTTGTGGACTCTTCAACCTTGGAGGTACTCAAAAGCCATCTGGAGATGGTCCTGGGCAACCAGCTCTTGGGTGACCCTGCTGGAGCAGGGGCTTGGAGCACAGGTCCTTTTCCATGTCGACAGACCTCTGACTCTGTGGAGAGTGTTTGTGTTGCAGCTGAAGCAACTTTGCTCTGCTTCTTCAGCCAGTGTGAGACTGACTTGGTTGTGGGGAGAAAGCCTCCTGTGTGTTGGTGTTAAATGCCAGGGCAAGGGAGACGCTGCCTGGAGAGAGCCCACAGGCGGTGGGGGGGGTACGGCTGGCAGCCTGCTGACCCTCTTTGCTGGGGGATGGGCTTTCCACCACCAGCTTGCGGCTGACGTCTGCTGTCCCCTCCTGCAGGGAGCCATATCATGACATCCGCTTCAACCTGATGGCGGTGGTGCCTGATCGGAGGATGAAGTACGAGTCCAAACTGCACATCCTGAAGATGAACCGCCAGACTGTGCTGGAGGCCTTGCAGCAGGTAGGACAGCCCGAGCCTGGGGTGGGAATAGGCTCTGTTTTCAGGGTGTCTCCCTGTGCTGTAGGTGCCCTGGGTTTTGGTGGTTTGTTTTTGCCTTGGGAAATGTGTTCTGGGAAGAGGAGATAACCAGCCTCGTTGCTTGACCTTTTGCTGCTCACCTGGGACGTTATCCATGATGTTGTCAGTTGATTGTGCACAAGGGTGCTCGGCGGTTGGGTTACGCTCACAACTTCTTCTGCAGTGCTTGAATGGGAGGGATGTGTTTTGGGTCACCGTCGTCTGGCACTCAGTTTGTCTGTCATTTGCCTTCAAGCTTATCCGAGTAACTCAGCCTGAGCTGATCCAGACCCAGAAGTCTCAGGAGGCACAGCCTCCAGAAGAGGCAAAGCCAGCCAGCAGCAAGACCGTGACTCCGGAGAGCACCCATCCAGGTAGACCCCCGTACCAGTGGTGTTGCCAGCCAGCCAGTCTGGCCTGCCGTGGGGCGAGCACAGGCTGGTGATGCTGGCTGGCTCACCTGGAGCTTGAGGTAGTTTTACCGTCAGCTTCACTCTTTTCGCTAAGCCCAGCTCCGTGCACACTGTGCTGGGGTGTGGTAGATGCCTCTGTGCCTGGGAGGAGTGTTGGAGGGACGTGAGATTGAAAATGGGTGGGCTTGAACTTAGGGACACTGGTGGCAGCTGGAGGTGGAATGGGAAGTGGGTGTGATGGTCTGGTGGAGCGTCAGAGCTATTCTGCTACGTGGGGTGGGCAAGGGGTGGCAGAGGACATTGAATAAAATGTGATGGTGCTGGTCGTGATCGGCTGTGCTGTGCTTGTATGGCAGACAGCACCCATGAGCCCACCAGCCAGGGCCACCCTGGGGCGACGCAGAGCCCGCCCAACAAATCCAAACCAGTGGCAAAGACGTCAGCGAGCAGTATCAATGGGGCGCCTCCAGCAAACCCCAACCCCATCGTGCAGAGGTTGCCAGCCTTCCTGGATAATCACAACTACGCCAAGTCCCCCATGCAGGTAGGCTGGAGCTCCAGGTCAGCAGCACGCCTGACTTGAGCTGAGCTTTTCACTTCCAGTCCCTCACCTCCACAGGGCTCTGTCGGCCAGTCTGAGCCCTGCCCCTGCCCCGCAGCCTGCCTGCACTTGCGCTAACCCTGGCTGGAGGGTGAGACGGTAAAACTGACCTGGCAAAAGGGGTTAGCGTTAATGTGGGTCAACTGAGCAAGCACAGGGAAGAGTCCCCTGTCTCCTCTCAAAAGGGGCAAGCCCTGGTGCTCGGCTGGACTGAGGACGTGTCCACTGGGTGTTTCGTCCCTGCCCCGCTGCCGGCAGGCCATCAGCAGTGGTGTTTTGCAGGAGGAGGAAGACCTTGCAGCAGGAGTGGGTCGCAGCCGGGTCCCAGTCCAACAGCACCAGCAGTACTCAGACGATGAGGATGACTACGATGATGATGATGAGGAGGAAGTTCGTAACACCAGCTCGGCCATCAGGTGACAGCTTGAGCTGAGGGCGGGGGGCAGGGAGCTGACATTTGTAGAACCGCCAGCAGTGGCTCCCAGATCTCTTTCCTGAGTGCTGTTAGCTGTGTTAGAGCCTGCACGTCTGTGTGCAGTTAGGGTTGTTCTCTTTGCCTGCCATTTTACGGGTCACTTGCTGGATTTTGCAAAGCTTTTCCATAGCTCTTCACAATCAACCCTGAATTCTGTCTGCCCTGAGTGTAACTGTATCGGCAGCAGGCTTTAGGGAACCTCAGTTGCCCAGTGCCGATTGCCAGATTGGCTGCTGGTGACAGTGTTGGTGTGCTGGGGCTGCTGTGAAGGTCAGGAAGGTGGGGTCACAGCGAGGCTGCTTTTGGGGCTTCTGGAAGAAGAGATGGGGTACACAGCCCCCCGTGCCCCCCAGCTGCGTAGGAGTACCTGCAGCTGAGTGGTTGAGTGGGGTGGGGTGCTGCCAGGGAAGCTGGTGGCAGTGGGGGTGACCTAGAAGTGTTTCAGGCCTTGCTTCATCCCAGCAGACAGTCTGGAGCGCTGAGTGCGGAGCTGGCAGTGCCTGTGCTGGGCCCCCACCTCCTTCCACCACGTACTCACCTTCCCCGCTGTGTTCCTGGGCAGGTACAAAAGGAAAGGGCAGGTAAAGCAAGAGCACATGGCAGGGGCTGCAGATGGTCAGCTCTCCGTCCTCCAGCCCAACACCATCAACGTCCTGGCTGAGAAGCTGAAGGAATCTCAAAAGGATCTTTCCATTCCCCTCTCCATCAAGACGAGCGGCGGGGGCACCGCCGTGGCGGTGGTTACCCATTCCCAGCCCTCTCCCACCCCCAGCAACGAAAGCACAGACACTGCCTCTGAGATCGGCAGCGCCTTCAACTCCCCGCTGCGCTCTCCCATCCGCTCGGCCAACCCCACCCGCCCCTCCAGCCCCGTCACCTCCCACATCTCCAAGGTGCTCTTTGGTGAGGAGGACGGCCTGCTGCGCGTCGACTGCATGCGCTACAACCGGGCTGTCAGGGACCTGGGGCCCGTTATCAGCACTGGCCTGCTGCACCTCACAGAGGATGGTGTGTTCTGCCCGCTGGCTGTTGCAGGTAGGTGCCTGCCAGCTTTTAGGGGGGGTGGCATTTCCCCTGTGGTGATGGGACAGTGTCCTTTGACTTTAGGAGTGGATGCAGGTCCTTTGTGATGGCTGTTAATGCTTCCTTCCCCTGTGCGCAGATGGGGGTAAAAGCTCCCCCCCTTCCATCAAACCCAGTGAAGAGGCCCCAGTCGCAATCAAACTGGACGAGAAGGAGGGCAGTGAGGCCAGTGACAGCAAAGAGAAGGTGGGACTTGGCAGGACCAGTGATCACCCTGGGGGGGAAAAGTATTCTCCCAAGGTGAGTTTTGTGCTGCGACAGCCCTGGGAACGTGGAGCTCCCTGTGCTCACCCAGAGACGCAGCAGCGCTGGCAGTGACCGAACCGCATGTGCACGCTGTCCCACTCGTGTGTCACCGCAGCCGTGCCTTGAGGCACAGCGCAGTGCAGGTTTTGTGCCTTGCATCATCTCGGGGACATTTACCTTGGCTGTGGGCAGACCCACTGTCTCCCGCAGCTGAGACGTTCGGTGTACTGTGCTCTCCTTTGGGCCAGAGGCTGGTGGGACCCTGCACTCCCAAATCCCAGCCTGCTCTTTACTGCCTGTCTGTGCCCTCCAGCCAGAGACAGGACCAGGCTCAGGCAGCACAAGCTCATCAAGGGCTCTCTGGAGCAGAGCTGGCTAGAAACTGTTTTACTCAAAAGCGAAGTCTTCAAATTTTATTATTGAGAAGAACCAGGCCCGCGGGTGTTTCTCAGGCATGCAGGCAACCCTTCCCCTGTCCCAGAGAACCAGGTACATGGGGCTGGGGTGGGACCCAGCTCCCCTGGGGCTGGCTCATTGATCACCCTCTGACTCAGAAATTCCCTACAATGAACTGACCCTTTTTTTTTTTTCCCCTGTCAAGTGTTTTTTTTTTTTGCTTTGATGAATCCTCCCTTTCCCAGTGCAGAGAGCAATACCCACCAGCTCACTCCACTGGCTCCTGGGCTGCGGCAGGGGTCTGTCTGCTCACATTTGCTCTGCTTGATCCTGGCAGGAGCTGCTGGCGCTGCTGAAGTGCGTGGAGGCAGAGATTGCGAACTACGAGGCCTGCCTGAAGGAAGAGGTGGAGAAGAGGAAGAAATTCAAGGTGTGTTTGTTGATGTCTTGTTTGCGTTGCCCGTTTAGCTCCCTGAAGGCTTCTGTTTGGGGGTGTCTTTATGTCAAAGTGGAGGGCGAGTGGTTCAGCTGAGAAGGGTGATGGGGAGCGTTCGGGGTCCCTTTCCCATTACCAAATGGCCTTGCAGGGCAGAGCTCTGGCCGGGATAGACTGAAGCCCCTGGGCAGCACTAACGAGCTTGAGGAGGATGGTGGAGTGCTGCAGCTGGGCCACAGCTGAACATCAGCACTGACAGGAGGAAGGGGGGAGTCTCTGTGCCAAAACCTGGCAGGATTCCTTCCCTGCCCACCCTCGCCTCTTCCCAGCTGCCCTTTGTGGAAAATGCTGACATCTGAACTGGGATGGAGACAGTCTCAGTTCTGCGCTGGCCTGAGCTGGGCTGGGAGGTGCATCCCTTCCTGCTCTGGTCTCTCTGGCCTCTGGGTTGGGCCAGGCATGCTGGTTCTTTGCTCCCTGTTAGCCTTGAGCTCTCCTTTCTCCCTGCCACCCATTTGTGGATTTGTCATCTCTTTGTAGATCGATGACCAGAGGAGAACCCACAACTATGATGAGTTCATCTGTACCTTCATCTCCATGCTGGCCCAGGAAGGTGAGCCATGCTGTGTGGCCGAGGGGACAGAGCGTGGAGTTCCTTCAGATTCAGCTGGGGGAGCTGCACTGAGGGTGGCAGAGTAGCAGCCGGGAGCCTGGGAAGCTCACCCAGCCTGGCTCTCCGTTTCTGCCAGACGTAGGGCACAAGGTGGCGCTCAGTCTGGGGAGCGACACATCTCCGCTCTGTATCTTTCTGATTTTATAGTCCCAGGAGGAGCCCACTGATGGGTTTTGGGTGAGAGAGGGAGGGCTGCACTTGCATGAGCAATACCAGCACTCCAACGTGGGGCATGTCTGTCTGCCTCTCCCCCTGCAGGCATGCTGGCAAGCCTCGTGGAGCAGAACATCTCTGTCCGCAGGCGGCAGGGGGTCAGCATCGGCCGTCTGCACAAGCAGAGGAAGCCGGACCGCCGGAAACGCTCCCGCCCGTATAAAGCCAAGCGGCAGTAGCCTGTGGGTCAAGACTGTGAGAAGAAGCAGCTGAGCTTTGTGGCTTTGGGCAGTGACACTTGGATCTATGTTACCCTTTGCCCAAGGAAGAGGGACCACAGCAACAAACCCTCGGCCGAAGTGGAGTTTTCCTCTGAGCCTGAGCTGTGAAAGGTGGAAATGCGTTGTCCTGAGGGGAGTCCCTGCAGCTGCAGCAGAAGGCAAGCCGGAGTGTCCAGCTGTCTGACAGTGCCATGGCGGCGCCCAGGTGCCATGGGTCTGTGTCTCAGCGCTGAGGCCGGCGACTGCGGCAGGAGGGGAAGAGCTCACCCGGCTGGTGGCAGGTCTGGTGTGGGAACGCTGGCGATGCTGACGCGAGGCTGTGTTGGCCGCAGCTGGCTGTGGCTTGTGTCCTCCTGCGTCCAGGTCTTCAGCTCTGTGCTTCCCCAGGACATTCGTGTCTGTTTTCTATTCTTCTCCCTCCCTTCTCCAAACTTATTTTTCGTTCTGACCCACGCTTTGGCCGTTGCTGAGCGTGGCGGTTCCCGGACAGAGCCAGCTCTCCAGAGCTGGCCGATGCGTGGCCGGGGAGTCCTGCCTTGCCCTGCCCTCACTGCTCTGGGGGTGACGCACCCCCTGCCAGCGCAGCCAGGCTCCCCGGTGGGCCTCAGCGCCTCTGTTGCTGGTTGAGGACGAGTGGGCTTATCCCTGGAGCTGGGCCTTGTGCCCAGCCCTCCACGGTGGTGCTGGGGGGTGGCGTGTGGCTCTGCTGCCACAGCTGCTCCCCGGGGACCAGCTCTGTAGCCCTAGCAGTGCCTGTGGGTCACAGGGTGTTGCTCCAGGTCCAGTCCCCACAGAAAGGCTGTGAATTACGAACAGACCAAGTTCATAGTGTGGCCTTGGTGCTGCTGGGTGGACGCGGGACATGGAGTCACTTGGCGCCCTTTGTAAAGCCTTTCAGTGATAGCGTTTGCTATAATATTCAAGGTAGGACGGGGACTGCAGTGGCAAGCAGAAGCAGTGGAGGGAGCCTAAAGCTGCTCCTCCTCGCTGGCTTCTACCCCAGAGCTAGCACATGGGCTGCTCCTGCCTGTCCCCAGCAGCAACCTCAGCAGCCAGAGGTCAGCACCTCTCTCCTGAGGTGTCCCGAGGCACAGCTGGGCCAAGGGGAGCTGCCACAGCGGAGGACTGAATTCTGCAAATGTGCAAATTTGTACAGATCTTGACTATGGAATGAAACTGTTCTTTTGGTATTTGTTGAAGGGAAGAAAATCCTTCTGTCTCTTGCTATGTCTAATATCAAGTTCTGTAAATAATGGATCTGTCTGAAGGAATAAAGCTATCCTGTAACAGCCAGCCAAGGGCGAGGGGCATGTGTGTGGCTGGGAGCACTGAGTGCCTGCTCTGGGCCATGTCGTCCCTGCTGGCAGCTCTTCTGTGGTGCTAAAAATAAGGTAATAGTGGGGATAGAAACAACACCAGGTGAGCGTGGTGCTGGTGGAGTTGAGCTTAATTTATTGACACAGCTGGGCTCCAGCTGCCAGCCCATGCTGCCTGCCTCTGCACAGGACAGTGGAGGCCCCAGCTCAGGCCCTCAGCTGGGATGGTTTCCTGGGCTGGGTGGGTTTTCTGGCTAGAAGTCCAGCGCACAGATCAAGGCCGTGCCCCGTTTGATCCAGTGCTTCTGGGGCTTGTCTGTAGGGATCTCCACAGCAATCACGTAGTTGGTGGAGTGGCCCGTTGTTGACAGTGTGCCTGTAAGGGGGAGAGCAAGGGCAAGAGGGTGGTGCAGCAGCCCTGGCTGCTGCACGCTGACTAGGGAGTCCCATACAGGTGACCCCACGTGAGATCCCCTGTCCCACTCCTGTGCTAGGTGATGGGCTGAGCGGGGCTGGGGGAAACAGGCTTGTGTATTTTCAGGGGTGGGCTGGAGGAGAGCCCGGCCAGAGGCACTGCTGCATAGCCAGGGCGTCTGTCGGCTCCACCTCCACAACCACAGCAGGAGAAATCTTTTTCTGTCTGTCTGGACTCAGCCAACAGTGTCTCACTCTATGCTAGTGTGTGGCAGGAGGAACTCCTGCAGCCTCTCCTGGGCTGCCCTTCCTAGCTGCTTCTACACTCCCCGTCTTTAGGGCACCTACCTGCACGAGTGAGAGTCTTATAGATGGGGCACAGGTAGGTGCCGGTGGCTGGAGGCTTGCGGTTGGAGACAGGCAGCAGCCAGATGACAGCCATCTCTGTGTAAAGCTCCTTGGGGCGTGACTCCGCCAACTGAAATGCAGCGGGGTCCCAGCGGGCGCCTTCGAGAAACAAGCCGTGGATGTAGCAGCCTGCGTCGGGATGGTGAGTGAGCTCACTCACTGGCTCCTTCATCACCTGCGGACAAGAGCGGGCCCAGGGCCCCGATCAAAGCGTGTCTCTGGAGGCTCAGCCCCAGGGACCCCCTTCAGCTGCCTCGAGCTAAGTCAGTGCTGCCGGAGCGGAGCCGGGTTTTCTGGCATCTCATGTCACGAGGCTGTGGGGCAGCCTATGGGAAAGCCTATGGAGAGGGATGCGAGCAGGTCTGCAGAGGCACAGAGGTCTCTCGTTGCCTTGTGGAGGTGTCTGGCAGTGCAGGTGGATGTATCTAAGCATGAAGGGGATGGTGGGGTCCACGGGCAGCTAGTGGCTTCACCTCTTGGGCAGGTCAGGGCTAGAACTGCTGCCTTTCTGTCCGCCTAGCAGCAAATTAAAAAATCCAGAAAAACCCAGAGCCTCTGGCTGATTTACTGACCTTGAAGCTAAACGAGATGGTGTCAATGGAGATGACAGACTTCCTGGCGAAGTTCTGCAGTGTCCCGGTGAGGAAGGCCTGGGGGAAGAAGAACCCACTGATCCAGAACACGGAGGGGATCCCGTGGCTGATCCATTTCTGCAGGAATTCAATCCGCTGCACTAAGTCAGTCACCCAGGATGCCAAGGGCTTCAGCGACGGGTAGGCCTGCGGGGCATCCACAGAGGAAGGTGTTGAAGGCACACGAGGACACCTTAGACCTTGTGCCCCAGTTGCTGACAGCTGCCCACAGCCCGGGGATTCATCCAGCCTGGGGCCACGAACAACTACAAGCTGAACCAGGCAAGAGACATCGCCATGCCAGAGGAGCAAGAGCCAGCTCCATGTGAGACAGCCCAGTTCAGCTGTGGTGACTGATGACCTGTTCCCCTCATTTGGGTGAGCTCCTGTGGGCAGCTGGGCTGCCTGGGGCACCTACCTTGGCATTCCACATCTCAGGGACAGTGTTGTTGTACAAGCTGCTGGCCATCAGCTCCAGCTGAGAGGACATCACAACCAGGCCCTTGAGAGCTTTCAGCAAATCCTTCAGTGTCTGAGCAACCACCTCCAGGAGCTTGTTGTACCTACAGAGAAAGAGCAGAGGGATCAGAGCGACTTGGTGCAGTGGTTTATCACCCACATCTGTCCAGAGAGGGTCTGGATCTCCGCATAACGAGTGAAGCTCCTCCATGTAACCCCCCACTCCTCTTTATCAGGGGTCTCATAGCTGCTGCCCCCACCCCAGATTGCTGACAGCAGCAGATGGAGACACTGATCAGTCCCTGCAGGACAGGGATCAGCTGAAGGCTCTGGTTGGGACAAAACAGTTACTGTGGCTGCCAACTCCACTGCCATGCTCAATAATGAGGTTCCCCAAGGGGCCTACACATCTCGTCTGTGCCCCAAGGAACCAGCCAGTTGCTGGCCCAGGCCATGATCCCACAGGGGTTTCACCTGATCACCTCCTGCACCAGCACTGTGTTCATGGACTCTTCGTAGAGCAGTGGGTATTTGTGGATCACCTCCTGTAGGTTCATGGGGGCAGGCAGCTTTGCCAGGATGACCTTGGAGGTCTCTTCCACAAGCTGGAAGGAAGACAGCAAGTGGGTGAGCATCGTCCTGGCTACAGCTGCTGGGCAGGGGGAGAGCTAACACCTGGATGGCAATGCCATTGCTGGCACCTGGCAGGTGGGGTGGCATTAGCATTGGTAGCACCTGCTGAGAGCTGGTGTTTGTGCTCGCTGCCCATGCTGGACACTGGCTGCCCAGAGCACTGATGGGACTGGGGCGCCTACCTCTTCCCTGCTGCGGCCTCCCACCATGAAGGTCTTCGGCTGCAGTTGCTTAATGGTCCCCAGCAGAGCAAAGATCTCGTTCTGAGCAAAGGTGATGTTGGCATTGTGGTGTAAACCAAAGAGCTCTGGGCTATCGTTGAGTGGCAGGCTCTTGATGTACTGGAGGTAGCCCTGGAGAGGAATCCATGTAGGTTATGAGGCCAAGAGCACCGGCATAAAGCTGTGGTGCCCCTTCGGGCTGCTGTGAGCCTGGCCTGGAAGAAATGACTAAGCCATCACAGACCTGCACGTTCAGTTGGGAGATATTCCTTGTCTTGGTGTTTGAGATTCATTCATCTGATTTTTACACAGCTCCTTGTCTCCTGTCACAGCCAGGAAACCTAACTCGCAGCTTTGACTTAGGGACAGCTTCTGTGTTCCCTGAGCAATGCTGGGTGACACAGGACTGGGGCTGCTGGGGACGCTGAGGGGGTGACAGCGCCTCTGAGCCAGGTTTAGTGGCTGAGCAGAGGCCATGGCCACGGTTTGTGGTCTGGCTGGAGAGTTAAATTGTGTTTGTGTGGAAGCAAACACATGCTACAAGAGCAGGCAGCTTGCCAGTGAGCTTCCTGCCATGTCTCCTGCAGAGATCCTCGGGTACTTTAGATATGGGATGTCAAAATGATTCAGAGTACAAAAGCTTTCAGCTGGGGCACTCTGGTGATAGCTGCTACCACCTCCTGTGCACAGCGACAAGATTTTCCCCTGTTGCTTGAAACAGATGCAGCTTCCTGAAAGCAGCTAAAGATCCCCAGGTTCTTACAAAGTTATATTCCCCCAGGGAACTGGAAATGCAGTGGGTTTCAGGGAGGAGTAGATCCCCTTTGCACTATGATGGTCCCCTTGGATCTATGAGCTGCAATTTGTTACTTGAGTACTTACGTCAAGGTCAGAAGAGGTACTGATCTGCTTGTAGATCCCAGATTCAGAATAAGCAAACTCGGGAATCAGAACCTCAGGCTTGTAGAAGTCTTCCAAAATATTCATGATGCAGCGCCTGTCCCAGTCATCAGTCACACGGCCGCCGTAGTTGATCTCCCCAGCTGTGTACTTCAGCACCTGCAAGGGACCCCGCCATGGCTTTCCAACCCGCGTGTGCATCATAAGCCTGTTCCTTCTGCAGGAGGGGCTGGCTCACGTGCTTACCTTGTACGGGATGTCTGTGTATTCGCTCAAGAACATCTGTAGCTGACTGATGCAGATGCGGAGGTCTCCATCTGTGAACTCATAGGGGATGTTGAACCCCAGAGGCCCAAACTTTCTCCTCTCCAGCATGGTCCCATGGAAGAAGCAAAGTGACAGCAACAAGGATTTAAACTCTGTGACCTGTGGGCAGGGGAAAAGGTGCTCAGCTTGGGAGAAGGCATCCTTGGATGGGGCAAGTTCCTGCTGGGACCTGGCAGAGATGTGTGAATTTAGCAGTGCCAACTGGAGAGGCGGAAACCTCTGTCAGGCTGCTGTGTTGGGGAAGGCTGTGACCCGCTCCCCTGCTTAGAGAGAGCTGCAAATGCCTTACGCCAGTCCTCTGCAATCCTGTTGCTTCTGTTTCTTAAAGTGAAACTTCTAATTGGCTCATCACAGAGTAGACGTAGGCTTATGAGAAATACCCCTGGCCCACCTCTAGCATGTGCGGGCTGTAGTGGAAAGGAAGATCTATGCCCGGAAAGGAGCAGCGTCCAGGTGGAGAGCATACATTGGAGCAGGCATGGGCTGGGGACAGCAAACCAAAGCACAACCTGGGTCTTACCTTGGGGCAAGAATTCAAGAAGTCATCACTGAAACTAGTGTAGGACTTCAGTAGGTTGGCCTTGACCCCACGGGGAGGTTCGATGGTCATCTTGGAGCCATTCTGGAGGATGGATACAGGGAAGTGGTTGCTTGGTAGACTGGTGAGCCAGAGTCGAAAGTTCTGATGCACCTAGAAATCAGGAAACAGCAAATGCTCAGAGGGTGCAGGCACAGCCACTGCAGCTGCTCCTGCACTGACCCTCTGGTTTTATGGGGAACCTGTGGATGGGATGGAACTAGATCTGGGGTCCTCCCAGGGCTCCAGCCTCCTGCCTGTCATCGTCCGAGCGCGCAGGCTGCTCAGTAAAACAGCTCACCTTGCTGGGGTCAATGCCCTCGACCAGTCTCTCCAGTGAAGGCATCCAACTGGGGGCCAGGTGGCAGTTCTGGAAGAAGACCCAGTTGCCCTGCTCCATGGCACTGTGCATCATGGCTTCAGCACAGGGGCCCTGAGGAGGCAGATGAGAAGAGCTTGGAGACCCTGATCCATTGTGGATTGTGCCCTGCTGAGCTGGACAGGGAGACAGCTGCTGGGTGGAAGGACCACTTTCCAGAGCTACAGCCTGGCTTTGTCCCCATGGCTCAGCTGGATCTTTGCTGTCTGATGTCACAGCAAGGCCCCTTTTGCAGCTTTTGCAAACCTGTGGGTCATGGTGTGGGAGGGTGGAGGGAATGGAAGAACTAGGGATGGATTTGGGAGAAGGTCCTGAGGCAAGTGGGTGCTTTCACTGTGCTGCAAGGGTGTTCTACCTCCTTGGAGCTAGGTGAGATTGCTGGAAGTGCCGACAGGACAGTGCTGCCCCAGGGTCAGCATCAGCAGCTCACCTGGCCTTGGCCCAGAGAAATGGCAGAGAGCTTTTCAGAGAACTTCATTTCTTCAGCAAACTTGTAGAGGTCGGCAGCTGGGTCAGTGCCTGGGGACAGAATGAACACCAGGGGGGTGGTGGCAGTGGACTCCCTGAAGACGATCGAGAGGTCAGTGGTCTGCAACACAGAAAGCTGGTCAGAGCAGAGGGGCCATAGTGGCACCACGTGCAGCACCTCCTCACCCTGCCTGGCCTCCAGCTCCTCTCCACAGCAGCAGTGTGCTCTTGGGTGCCGAGGCCAGAAACATGTTCAGTAAGGGCCTTAGTACAGATCTCCTCTGTCAGCATTAGGATCAGAGCAGCAACCGCTTTCTCATTTGTCAGTCAAACTCTTCCCTCATATGCCTGCCCTATCTGCTCCCCACCAGTGTGGTTTAACTGGTGGACAATAGGCAGGATATCCCTCATCTAAGACATAAGTGTTTCCCCAGCTGTAGGGACACTGTTGGTGCAGCCCTTCTCTGCAACTGGAGAGAGGCATGAGCACTCTCACTGCACCTGAAATGCTGACAGCCCATTTACAGCTAGCTCGAGGCCTCCTGATCCACTCCTGGCCTCACCAGCACTTCCTTTTGGCTGGTTACCTGCGGCTCAATGAAGTGCTGATCCAGTTTCAGCACCACAAAGTCCTGCATGGCGTTGGTGATCTTATCTCCCCGCAGACAGCGAAGAACCAGCAGCTTCTGGAATGCATCAAGCTCAGCCTCCCACTTCCCAGGCAGGGGCTCTCTGCAAAGCAATTAGGTGCATTTTGGGGAGATATGCCAGCCTGCAGCTCCCCAGGAAGCACCCAAGCTGCCTGCAAGCAGCCACTGGAGTTTCAGAAGTGACAAGGACCTTCCAGTCACTTGGCTGAGGTTGTTGTCCATAGCTTTGAAACTGTCAACAGGCAAGACAGAGCTGCTTCCACTGGGGAAGTGTCAAGTACTGCTGGGCTAAGGCGTTGTGTGGCTCTGCCTTGGGCAAGTGACGTGCACAGGCAAGGGCCACCCTTGAGGAGACAAGGCAATGCCTTGTGTGGCACAGCACTGATTGTGAGCAGAGCCAGCACTGTGGCTGTGTCGGCTCCTCGTGCTCTCCCAGGGATGCCATTATCTGCTGGGTGCAGTACAGCTAAGCTGACAAAGCAGGGCTACTTGCCTGTGAGGCTTAGGGCTGTCAAAAATGGTCCTGAATGCTGCAAGGTTGGCTGCAAAATCATTGGCGAAGCCGGAGAAGTTCTTCAGGTTGCTCAAGGCCAGGATGTCTCCCCACGCTCTCTCATTCAGCCAGGCCGGAGCTGGGTTCTCCCACATCTCTTTTACGGTCCCTCCTGACAACAGGTACTGCCACTCGTCCTGGGAACAGGATAGGATGTGGTGATGGATTATAGCTTACTTGCCTGGGCCTCAGGCACATGGATTTACACTGTATCCAAGTAAAATCCTGTAGTAACTGTCTGGCTGCCTCTCCTGCCAGGTGTGTGTGTCAAGCAGTAAGTGAACTGGAGGGTCTGGTGTGTTCAACACCACTGTTCAGCTGCCACTAGTCTTTCTCTATCTTCTAATCCCTGCCTGCTCCCTCTGAACTTGCTAACCTTTGCAGCAGTCTGGCAGTAAACTTGCAAAAGCTGCAAGTGATTCAGGCTAGGCAGCTCGGCATATAGACACAGGGAAAGGTTTGAGCCCTGAATGAAGAGAGAGGCCCCGGGTTTGCCCACCAGCCTGGAAGCCTGCCCCCGGCCCGAGGGAACAAGCTCCTCTTCCACCCTGGCACACTATTCAAGGGGACTGAACAGGCTGGGGTTGAGTTGCTCTGATGGGATCCCATCGAAGGACCAAGGTGACTTGCTCACCATGTCAATCTGCCCATCATTCATCAGAATCCGGACGCAAACCAAGAAAGCAAACATGAGCTTGTGCTTCTCAAAGAGGCTACGGCACACATTGCTGTAGAGACTGAAGGTGATGTAGTTGTTGATGTTCATGATCCTGTCCTTCAGGGTGTCTGGAAAAAAGGCAACAAGACAAGGGTGGTGGGTGGTGTGGAGGGTGCTCTCCATGTCAGCGGTTGATGCCTGGTCAGGGGGGCACACCCGCACCCTGCCCAGGAAGAACAGACACTGCTCTCAATACAGACAAGGCACAGAAACCCCTGCAAAAGCACAAGGCTGTGAGACTCAGCACACAGAAGAAAACACTGCCCCAGCACTGGGAGGGAGTCCACGCTGCACCACAGCAGCCTACACAGACGCAGCGACCACCATCCCGGCTAACACGTGCTGCCGGGCGGGGAGAGCTGCCCTCGGCCTGGCAGCAGCAGCCATGACGTGCGCGTGGAGGTGACTCTGTGACAAGCAGAGCCAAGCCATTACCAGGATGGCCTGTATCTTGTCTGTGCCCAGGCACTAACATCCCTCCCGCCTGGTCAGACAGGGCAGCAGAGAAGTAGTGGGGGAGAGAACAGAGGGCAGGCTGGGACCAAATCTTCCCTTCCCTTGTGTGGGCACAACTAGGGGAAGTTCTGGACCATGCCAAGAGCCAAAGCAATCAATCAGGCATGTTTGCCTTGACTCTGCAGGTGTCCTAACTTCTGCTGCCACTAAGCCAGGAACGTGGAGTAAGGATGAGGATGGGAGGAGGCTGTCCTGGATAGGTACCTGCTTTCTCAGAGTTACTGATCCCCATCAGGAAGATGTTGAGGAACCACTCAAGTGAGTACTGGTACATGGGGTCCACGTTGGACAGGTCTGAGACACAGAAGTAGAGGATCTGTGAGCGGATGGCAACGGGCACATACTGCAGGCGGGTGATGTTGATGTCCTTCTCTGTCTGCTCTGCCACCATTACCCTGGCCTGGGGGACAGAGGAGATCTCATGGTTAGTGCAGTGCTGGCAGGGGATGTACAGCTGCAGCAGGAGAGCACCTCCACATCTGACCTGGATCTCCCCTGCCTTGAACTTGGACACCTCCAGCACTTTGATGAGCTCTAAGTCATCTACGGGGTTTCCTTCAGAAGTGCTGAGCCGATACAGGATCTGGTCTTCTATCTTCTTCAGCTCCTGATGCATCTCAGCATTGCTAACAATCAGCTGGTTTCTCGCTTCTTCTAAGTCAGGCCGCTCTGCAGCCACCACTTGTCCCAGCAGTTGGTCTTCCAAGCCACTACAACAAAAGCAATGGCAGTGAGGGTGGGGGCAACAGGCCCGAGGGCTTGAGGACTGTGAGGAATGAGGCTGAGCATCGTGGGCAGCTAACAGGGTAAGCAGATACCTGGGAGAGAGGGTGAAGTTGATGAGGGTGAGCTTCGTGGAGACCTCAGGGCTGTAGTGAGGGTTGGGCAGGTTGGTGGTCATGTACAACTTGAAACCCTCATGGTAGGGGATCACCGTATCCCCCATCTTCAGCACTGTGTTGCCTTGCTGTTTGTAGGTCTGTACCAGAGAGGGACAAATGCAGGAAGGCTGGGATGGTTACCTCTTGTGAGGGAAGGCAGCCCCCGGTGCCCTACGCTCTGCAGTAAAGGGAGAGTCTGAAGACTCCCTTGTCAGAGGAGCTCAAAGCTGCCTAGCAGACCTGAAGGCCTGAACCTGAATGCAGCAGCTGTATACCATGGCCCTGCCTGCCAGGCCAAGATAAAACGCCTGCTGGCAGGGGACTGGGGTGTGCAGGAGGCTGCATACACATTGGAGCACCGGCGAAGACAGATGAGCACAAAACAGGCAGCATCCATGCCAGTGCTGCTGGCCCAGAGAGACCTGCAAACCCTCCAAGTCCCATTTCACCCCAGCCAGATACCCCCTTCCAGCCCGGCTAGGTACCCACTGCCCTCCTCGCCAAGGCAAAGCACAGAACCTGTTTCAGCAGGACAGGCTCGAGGGCTGGATCCAGCTCTTCACCAACATTCTCCAGCAGGAAGGGTTTCCCAAAGGTAATGGCATTTTCCAGACTGCAGAGGAAGTCCTGGTCACTCAGTTTGGCCACCTCCAGGCCGTTCACCTTCTCCTGAAAGGCAGCAGGGGAGGGCAGGGTCCCTGCGATGTCCTGCCCACCTTCATGTCCAGCTCTGGTGCATGGTAATGTCTCACTGGGTGGATATAGCTCCCCAGAGCAGCAGAAATAATATCTTTTCATGCTCAGCTAGTTTTTGGCTATTTTGGCAAGCTTAGCCCATGTCACCAGGGACTAGAGACAGCCCAACAAGGCAACAGGAAGAGAGGGAATGGGGAGAACCTCCTTCAGAGAGCCATGCCCTTACAGAGCCCCACACTAGTAATTCAGATCTTGTTTGCCTGCAAAGTAAGAGCAGGTGGGTGGGAAAAGCCTTTGGGGAGCAAAACAGAAGCAGGTGCCCAAGCCTCCTGCCTGACCTTTCAAAAGGGCAGTGGGTGGCTTTCTTCTGGGAGAGAAGAGATGGTGGTCTGTGCCCTTACTGCTCTGGCAGCAGGGACTGTGCTCACTAGCCAGGTAATGCTACCCTGATCCCTTCTGTCCTAGGAACCCTAAAGGCTGTTACGGGAGATGCTAGTGTTGTTTTGTGTGTTTTAGGGTGTGGTGAAGGATGCTAGTGGGGAGCCTGAATGGGAATCTGATGCCTCACTTGCTTATGGTGGCCCTACTCTTCCCCTGTGCTGATTTCCTCAAGCAGAGAAGTCCACCTGGGATGTATATGGATGTGGAGCTTGTCTGGTGCTGGGCTGGCTGGGTGGGTGGGGGGGTCTCGCAGTTCTGGAGCCCAAAGCCTTAGGCTGCTCTGTGCAACTTGTAACAGAAAGCTGCTTTCCCTTTCCTAGCAGACCTGGTTTTCCTCCCCACAGCTCTTACCAGATTCTTGATCCACTTGTTTGCTTGTCCTTGGGGATCTACGTAGTGAGTCCAGCGCTGGGAAAACTGTGTTATTACCCCATTCTCCACAGACAGGGTGTCATTGGGTAAGCCGGCAATCTAATGGGGCAAAAAAAGCTGTTGGGAACACCCGGTAGGAGAACATAGCTGAACAGAGAGAAGCCCTCGCCGCCCTGGTCCCAGCGTGGTGGTGAGGGTATCTCTAACAGCAGCCAAGTCTAGAGCTGCAGCTCTGTCTGAAGCAGCTGAGCCACGGGACAGAACTCTGCTGGCAGAGTTAGGTTTGGGCAGGCTACAACCAGGGCTTTGCTGAAAGCCTATGGTTTGCAAAGGGGAAGCCTTACGGGTTAAGCCTGATGCCCTCAGAGCTGCTGCTGCTGCCCTGGATGCTGCCTGGTCCTCTCCTGCTCATTGTGCAAGGAACCCCAGCAGCAATTCCAGCTCTGCAGTGTGAAGGTGCTTGCTCATCACTGAGCTGTTTGGTTTGGGGTCTGTCCTTTGGTATAAGTGATTCTAGTGAGTGGTCAGCTGAGTGTTTTAGCCTTTGCCTGAGGCACCTTCAGCCTGAAGTGTTGGGTTTTTCTGCAACTTGCCTGCCAGGAGCGGATTTCCATGGGGTCTCCAAGGGTGCTGATCAGGTTCGGCTCCTTGGTGTGAGGAATGTTGTTTTCTGACAGCTGCCCCAGCCACTCTTTGCACAGCGCTATGCGGTAGTGTCCCTGCCAAGAGAAGCACCATCATAGCCTTTCTTTTAGTTGCAGCTGGTCTGCTGTGAGCATCTAAACCCTCCTGTTTTGGTTCAAATGGGACCCTGTGTAGCCTCTGGCAAAAACAGAGAGATCCAGGAGGGATCCTTTCTCCCAGGAGATCTGGCCAGGAGAGCAGAGGAGCTAACCGAGCCCCACATGGGGAGCATTGCACTTACTGTAAAAGGGCCCAGGTAGGCCACAAAGCCAGCTGCAACCAGCACGTCCCCAGTGATGTTGTTGATCTTGTAATCCAGGCTCTCTACAGTCTCCTGCCAGCGCACCTTCTCATCAGCCAAGCTGTTTATGAGCTGTGGGATAAGTTGCACACATGAGACCTGCTGTGTGGTCTAACCTCGTATCCTGGGCCCGCTGCTCTCTGGGTAATGCTGCAGGTGACTTTGGTGACCAGAGGTTGCAGGGTGGCCTCTGCCATATCCCGAGTTCTGTCCCCAGCTTTGAGCACTTATTCCTGGGATTACTGGGCCACTCTCAGCTGTTCTGGAGAGTCACTGCTGGCTGAAGAAGCCGTGCATAGGAGGACGGCAGCTTTTCACACCACTGCCTGGCCAGCTTAGCTTCCCCAGTCCTGTTGTGCTGCTGAGATCTGGTCATAGAATCATCATAGAATGATGATAGAAGTCAGGCAGCTTCAACCTAGGATTGTCATGAGCTGCAGGCACACAGAGGTTTTCATCGCTATACTCCTCGACCTGAAATCAGGCTGTCTCGTGCAAGCAGGCAGAACCCAGCTCTGTCCCTTACCGTATCGGCACGGCCCAGTCTCTGCTGACATTGCTCACACTTCATCTCCAACTCTTCCTTTTTGGCTATGCAGAACTTGTACTTGTCTTGCAGCATGGCAATGCCACCTTCAACCTCCCTTAGGCGTTCCTTAGCTTCCTCAAGGACCTTCTGAGTAGCCCGCAGGTCCTCTTCTGCCTCCTGCCAGGCTTGCTGGGGAGATGCACAAGGAAATGGTGGGTATGTTGGGCACGTAGCCAGGTTCTTCCCCAAAAAAGCCAGAGACCTTGAAGCAAGAGCTGGTTTTCCATAAAAGCACTAGGTGATATTGAGACCCTTCCCTGTATGACAAAGGTTGACCTGCCTAACTCCAGGGGGATGTTCTGCAAGCCCAGAAATAAAGGTAGGGGTGAGGAGGGCATTTCTGCATACCTCCAATAAGCCAAGAGCCTGTGCCAGCTTACACAAGGTCAGGATGTAGCCCAGTGGTGAAGAGGAAGAAAGGTTCCTCTGCTTGCCCCAAAATAATAATAAAGAAATAGCTAGGCTTGGAGAGGATTAAGGCTGAAACACTAGTGAGATGTGGGAATGTTTCTGTAAGTACAGTTTCTGCTGAACCAGGAACTCAGCACTAAGAACAAGGTATCACTCCTGTCCCAGCGTATTCCAGGCTGATTTCTTTTACTTTATTATGCTAGCAGGTTTTGGGGCTTTGGCTTTGCTAAGGCTTGGTCTGAACGTTATGTCCTGACCTGCAGAACAAGGTGACTCTCAGCATCTCTTGCAGAAGGGGGCCACTAGTACTGTGTTCCCTAACACCTAGAGCAACTGGGTCACGCTGCCTCTTACCCGCTTGGGCTCCACGACCTTGGCCACAAAGTGGTACTTGTACATGGCACGCACCCACTGGCAGATGGAGGTGCAAGCTTTGGAGACCTTGGCGATGGCAGCTGGCTGAAACTCCTCACTGTCAATGTAGGGTTGGATGGCCCTGATCACAGTGTCCGCAATATTGTCCTGCAAGGAATGATGGGAGAGAAAATAGATCGGTAATGAGGGTGCTAGAGATCTGACTGAGGAGGGCCTCAAAGGGCTTCCCCCAGTGGCTGCAGCCTCCACCAGGACCTAGCAGGGTGGTTAAGGCATCACAGTGGAGCAAGAGGAACCAAACTGCTGCATGTTGAGGCCTGGGAGGCATGGCTGTGGGATTGGGTAAATCCTTTGCCATACCGCTTCCTTCTAGCTCTTCCACATGGAAAGAGCAGAGGGACAGAAGGGGAAAACCTGAGCGTCTGGGTCCCATTGCCAAGGCCATGAAGTGCTGCCAGCTGACATGAGGTATTCCAGGCCAAATATGTCCTCATCCTCTGTGCTGCTGAAGGGTATTCCCCACAAAAAAGCTTTAGGCTTCATTGCTGTGAGAAGTATCTCTGTGAGGCAACACCTGATCCCTGATCACCGCCTCCCTCTGCCACCGCTTACCTTATCGTACTTAAACAAGCTGTTCAGGAACTTCCCTGGGTCCTGGAGAAGGCCCCTGCCTGGCTCCCAGTAGTCATCTACCTTGGAGCCTAGTTTTTCTCCTGCCACCCTTTTGGGCTTGATTTCTTTCATAATGCAGACGGCTTCAATCACCATCTTCACACCGAGGGGAGGCCGCTGCATTGCTCGTACCTTTAAAACCCAAATGGAGACAGTGGGTTGGCCTGGTTCTCAGTGAGAGGGGGTGCTCATCCCTCAGCTGGTCCAGGGCAGACTGGACCAGAGGTAGGACATCTAGAGGATGCAATGCACAGGCAAGAAGGGCAGAAGTACCCGAAAGGAAAACTGGTTATCAGAAAGGGCAAATTATTGGTAGGCTGAAAAAGCCTGCCCTGATGCTCTGCCAGGTGTATCTTACAGGCTGAAGGTGTCTTGGCATAGGAGCTAAATCTGTATGGCCTTAGGGAGAAGGCCATATGGAAATGGGGGATGGGCAGGCTTTCTCCCTTGCTCTGTGGGCTCTCATTTGTCTTGTACCCCACTGTAGCAATGCTGCAGCCCATGAGCTGGTCTGCAGCACTTGTAGAGGGACTGCTTGAGTTTCTCCTCAAGCAGGCAGCTAGGAGCACCGCTGCAGCACCCCTGAGATGGCTGTGGGTGTCAGGACCCTTAAGGATGACTCCTGCTTTTTTCCTTCTAGCACTGACCATCCTTGCCATGTTCAGCCAGAGACAATCCCAGCCCTTCCCACTGGACACAGTCAACAGAGGGGCAGAGTTTGTAGCGACGCTGAGGCTGGTCTACCCCCATGCAGATACCCTCTGTGGGGGGGACTTTGACTGGCTCTTTGACTGCCCTCAGACAACGCAGTTCCTTGAGTGGTTCTGCAGCACGGTGAGTGAGGAGAATGTGCTGACCCCAGCTGAGGTAGAGGCCTATGATGCCCTGCTGGCTGCAGGCAAGCCCATCCTGGAAGGCGATACCCTTGAGCAAGCATTGCAGATGTGCCACCAGGTCCCACAGATCCCAAGCATGATACCGGATGATAAGGGTCCCTCTCTGGAGGCCCTGCAGCAGGAGCTTCAGGAGCTTCAGGACTATCGTGACCTTCAGCTCTGGCGGCACAGCAAGCTGCAGGTTTTGACAGCCAACCTGCAGCAGGAGCTGAGGTATTTGGACAAGGAGGAGAAAGCCGTGAAGCAGGACTTGAGGAAGGCTCAGATGGACCTGGAAGTAGAGCTCTTCCAAACCAGTGCTGTCGTGAGCCAGATCACCAAGGCTGCAAAGCAGCTGGCAGAATGGCATGGGGACATAGGGAACGGCCGGCCGCCAGCACTGCTGTGCGAGATGGATCTCAACCCTTACATGGAGCTAGAACAACAGGCCACCGATCTGTTTGAGAGGTTCCTCCAGCAGGTCCTACCAGGGAGTTCTGAGGCTCCAGGTGCTCAGGGAGCAAGTGCACAGGGAGAGAACAGCATGAATGAAAGGTTGGAGACGGGGACACAGGTGGACTCAGGCTGGGAAATACTGGAAGGAAGAAGAGGAACTCCTTATCAAGAGTGTGCAAAGACACCATGTGGGGTGGCACCAGCAAGTCAGGGAATACTGGTCCAAGGCTCAAGGGCAGAGCTGCTAGCAGAGGGCAGGAATGGGAGAGAGGTGTTGAGCATAGGGGATGATGAGAGAGATTGCAGCCAGGAAGCCACAGCAAGAATGGATGCCAAGCAAACAATGATGTTGAAAAGCCTTGGGACTGATGGAGATGAGCTACTGGGGGATCACGACAGCTACTGGAAGGAGGTGAGCCAAATGGAGAAGGCACGTATCTGTGCCCAGAGGGAGGTTATAGTCATGTCAGCAAAAGTGGAAGGTAACCGTGCTGCACTGGAGTGGACGCAGAGGACTTTGGAAGCTCTTAAGGAGAACCAGGTGGGGCCAGTGCTCCCTTTCCTCTATCATCCTTTGTGGCAGGGTCTGCCTGCGCTGCAGGCAGTCCCTCCTGTTGAATGCTGGAGCACAGCTGACATGTCAGGAGGGGGTGGCAGAGCCAGGCAGTGCTAGTGGTGCGTCCTGACACCAGCCTGTCTTTTCTTCCCCCTGCACAGCATGTAGTTGAGAAGGAGCTCCGGTGTCGGGCTGCCATGCTTCAGAAGCAGCTTTGTGCCCTGCGTTGTGATATCACACATACCCTGACCCGTGAGCTGCCAGCCCTGCTGAAGACAGAGGCCTGTCTCGCTCGCCTGCCTATCCTGCAGAAGCAGTTGAGCCTGGAAGCTGCCCATCTGCAGTATGTTGCTGAGAGGCAGGAGGAGGCAGCTGCCTGGCTGGCAAACCAGCACAGCCGCCTGGATCTGCTGGAGCTCCATCTGAAATGGGAGAGAAAGGAGCTGGACCGGAAGGCTGCTTGGATGAAGGAGATGAAAACTTCCATGAGGGAAGCCCACGACAGGCTGCAGGTGCAGAAGGACTACTTCAAAGATGCCAGCTCCTCCCAGAAGGGTCATCCACGCACGTGGATAGACCCCAAAGACCCTTCTGCTGTACGGTAAGGGCCTCTGTGCGTGTGCATGTGAAAACAAACTAGATATGGAGGAGGTGGCATGGGAATGGGAGAGGTGTGCAGCAGACCCCAGCTACCAGGCAGTCTAGCGGTGCTCTGCCAGTACAGAGCCACCCTCACTCCAAGGTGGCGAGCAATTCCCCAGAAGCATCTGCTTCCTCCTGGCTGGCTAGGGCTGATGCAGCAAAGCATGGGCTTGGAGAAGGGAATGAGTATGGAGAACAGAGGTTTTCCTAAGATATGAAGGTGGAGAGTGTAGAGGCAAGTCTTCAGCCATGGAGGAGAGCTGGGCCAGAATGAAGCACAAGCTGCTTGGAGCAAGAGCTTTCTCCGCTTGGGTGTCCTGCACTGACACGGGCTTCTCAGTCCTCCCTGCACAGCTCTGGAGTAGCTGGTGTCTGCCAGTGATAAGTCCCTGACTGGCCCTTTATGGTGCTCTTCTCATACCTCCAGGACATGGGCTGCTCACCAGGAGTGTCTGTCTTCTCATTGCTGCCCCACAGCTGCTTGCACCCCAGTCCTACAGTGCACAACGTCCCCCTGTTCTTCCTCAGTGCTGGCACATTGCTCATGCCTCTGTCCGGCTGTCCCCTCTTGCAGGCTCTGGGACATGCTGGTGGGGCAAGATCAGGAGGAGCAGCAATTCCGCAGCTATAAGGCCATAGCAGCCCAGTGTTCCCAGTTGATTCAGGACCAGAGGGTGCTGAAAGCACAGCTGGCAGCTCCTGTGTCCCAGCTACCTGCCCTGGAGTCCTCCATAGGGGTGCTCTACCGGCTGCTGTACAACAGCTCCAACCAGCTGCAGCTCTCCTCTCCGGTAAGTAAGCACTCCTGCTCCGCCAGGCCTTGCTGGGGGGCACAGTGCTGTCAGAGTCCTCTGTGCCATCCTCCCTGGGTGCTGGAGGAGAACTTACTGCCTCTCAGCCCACAGAGGGAGAAGAGGTTGGCCTGATCCTTGCCTTGTCCCAAAAGCTATCCAGTCAGGGAGTGGCTGGCTGAGGGACAAAGGGGATTTGCACTATGTTTCACATGTGCTGGTAAGTATAGAGATTGGGGTGCCTTACCCAAGATGGCCCAGTAAGCTACCTCTGTTCCTTGGACTGGATGTGTTTGAAGGCCAGTGCTAGGTGGGTAGTTTATTTCTGATGGGCTGAGGAAGGAAATCCCCCTCTTTCTGCACATTCATATGTGTTTGGGCTCTGTCCCTCAGGAGATCATCAAGCTGATGCAGCAACTTAACACCATGCAAGACAACCTCTACCAAATGCTGACAGACCTCCTGAATGACTTGAAGGTCAAGCGTAGTTCTCTGGAGAGCCCTATCCTGCAGGTAGAGCGCAACCTTTATGTGTATTTTTACTGCAATGAGGGTCGGCTGAAAGAGGTGGTGGAAGAACTGGAGAAGCAGGTGTCAGCTTCCTCCAAGGGACCGCTGATGGAGCTGCCCTATGCAAAGAAATAGGTCAAAGGGACGCTCTCTCCCTGCCATAGAAGTGGTGTCCTCTTTTGGTTGGACTGGCTCATTAATCCTGGACTGGGAGAGAACTCTGGTGGTCCTGGCTCCAGTGACAGGTTACTTAGGTCATGGCCCAGCAGCTGGGCTTAAAAGAAGCAGGGAGGTTATTTGTTAAATGGAGATTTTCCTGAAGCTGGTGGGTGAGTTAGATGGTATGTCAGAAACTGATGCATGTTGTGAGTTGGCATTGGAAGCCTTGTATAGACAGGAAACTTTTCATGCCAGCCCTACAAGAGGAGGGGTGCTGGGGGCAAGTGGACTGATGCTATGTCCTTCCCCACCTTCTGGGGAAAGGAGTTTTGTATGTTTCGTGGGGAATAAAAAGGTTTGTTATTGACAATTGCAGAGCAATAAGCCTGTCCCTTCCACAGCTGCTACACCGTGTGCAGTGAAATCTCGTACTTGCTGAGTTTGCTCTCTTGGGTAGGGGCTGTGACACTTGCCAGGCTCGGCATCACCCTCCTTTCTCCGACTATCCTATTTCAAGCTAGTATTCCTTGGAGTCAGCCCACCGGTCATTGTCTCTTCCTCTTCTCTGCCTGTGATGGGTCCTCTTTCAAAAGAGCCTGCTGGTTCAGACAGTGTGCTGCTACATCTGTCCCTGTGCCGTACAGTCAATACTCGGGGTTGCATTGTGGTACTGCGTGCCACCTACCCCCAAGGACAGGCACTGTGGGGTGAGCCCTTCTCAACACCCTCTCTGGCACAAGTTAGAAACAACATGTAGGAACACCCAGGAGCCAGTTGCTGCCTCTCTGCCCTTCAAAACTCTTTGCTTTTGAAGGACAGAAGCTGCATGGGCAGCTGCCCAGACTGTGAGCCCAGGGGGATGGATGGAGATGCTGGAAAAGGCTGGGATGCTGCAAGCCTATAGAACGGGAATTGCTGTAAAGTGAGAGGCTGTCCCGGACCAGGCCCAGCTCTACCACCCTTCCCCTTAACCCAGTTACCTCTGTAATATCACTTTTGTTGAGGTTCCTCAGGCTGGCAAGAGCAGCATCCAGGGCTGGGAGGGCTTCTGCCAAGTCCTTCTGAGCATCATCTGCAATGGCTTGAGCTGCCTGAGCTTTCACTTTGGCCTTCATCTCCTCAGCCTGCACAGCACTTCTTGTCTCTTCAGCAACAGCTGTGTCCACCTGTACCACCAGAGACAGCCTCAGAA
The DNA here is from genome assembly GCA_017639485.1 of Pluvialis apricaria. Lineage (NCBI taxonomy): Eukaryota > Metazoa > Chordata > Aves > Charadriiformes > Charadriidae > Pluvialis > Pluvialis apricaria. Next base: position 17,449,985 of record CM030016.1, read on the forward strand.
GCATGCTGGAGCCAGAGCACCCCTTTGGGTTGGCTCAGCACTGCTAGGTAAGGATCACAGCTGTCCTTGGCAGGTCATGTGTTTTCTCCAGCAGAGACATGCTGGGGCCTAGCTGCTGGAGGGGATCCCCTTCCCACATCATACCAGCAGGAGGCTTTTGTCAGCCTGTAAAGATCATCTACAAGCTCCAGCTCTGGCTGTGCCTGGAATGGTGTTAGTCCTGCAGGAATTAGCTGTTCTACCCATTTTTCCTGTTGGCACAGGGAGAGGATGCATAGGGATACAAATGTGTAGGGAGACAGAGGAATAAGAAGATATGCTGAGGGTTTTGTTTCTAAAACTGTAACTTCTGCCTACCCGCAGGGTTAAAACACTACCAAGAGGTATAAAGGGAATGCGGAACATAGCCAAATCTTTATCTGCTGTGTAGGAACATGGGAGATTGCAGACTCTTCCCCTTTGCATGCAGAGCTGTATGATGTTAGTGTATCTGTTCCCTCTGTCTCAATCTGGCGATCCCACAGTAGGAGATACGCAGGGAGGGACACAAAGCAGAGGCAAGGTAGCCAACACAGCACAGTTCCCTCTTCTGAAGTGGCATGAGTGAATCTGTGTGATGATCCTTGGGGTCTGGGCTAGCAGGGGCAGGCTGCAGCTCTATCATCTCCCTGGGGATGGGATGTGGGGGAACAATCCCTTTCAGCAACAACAGTCTGGGCTGAGAGCTGCTCAGGTCACCTGAGGATTGTGTTAGTAGTGTTGCTAGTCTGTGCTTGCAAGGGTCTAGAACAGTGAGGAAAGGGAGCTGGTAGGTTGACTGACTGACCCCTGGATTGTGGTATCAGACAGGGGCACCGCTTCAGCTAGCAACTGCCTGGTAGGTTGTGACTGGCCCCCACCAACACCAGAGCAGGGACCCCAGCAGAAGGCCGTTCTTGCTGGCAGTGTTGCTCTGCTCAAATACCTGCTGTGCTAATCTGAGGCCTTTTTACTGTCAGATCAAGCAGGATTACGTACAATTCCTGCAAAGCGTCCCCAAGCCCTGTGTCCAGTCTGAGCAGCCAGACTTGGAAAGTGCAGGGCTGCTCAACAACACTACCTGCAGTTGTTCCATGGTTGCCAGCGTGTCCTTGGCTGCCTGTGCCAGGAGAGGGCGGGCAGACTCCAGCTCTTCCTGCATCCTTGCTACATCCTCTGCTGTTTGCAGGAGCTGTGGGAGCAGAGCACAGTGAGGCAGCAGCCATGGAAAGCCCCAGGAAAGGGCTGTGCTGCCCTGGTGGGTGCCCCCTGCCCAGTGTCAGGCTGTACAAAGTGGGTCCTGCCCCGGTCCCTGCTTAAGCAACAATCTGGCAATATGGTGTGCTTATAAACAGTAGTTCCTCATGGTGCCTGCACATCATGGGCATTACTTCATAAGCCTATGGCAATCAGTCAGCAGAACAGTGTTGCTGTTACAGGGCTTTCAATGAAAAGGTTAATAAGGAACATCCTGAGAGATGATGAGCTACAGAGAGGTCTGTGGTCACCAATTCTTTGTTCTTTTAGAGCTGTTACAGGCTCAGACCTTCAGAAAGACTGGCCCTGGCGGAAGGCATAGTTCTGGTTTGCTTTAGCATGACTTTTCTCCTGTTACACGGGAGATGTGTAGGTCATCTCTGCAGCTGTAAATACACTGCTCAGAGCAGGTAAGGGGGGCCCAAAGCTCTGCTGCATGTGAGGAACAAACCTTGTCCAGACCACTTTTCATCCTTTTCTTGGCTGTCTTCAGTTCCTCTTTCTTCTTCCCAATCAAGGAACTGAAGATACTGAGGAACTCAAGATAGCTCTTGGGAGTGACATAATTGTGTCTGGCCAGCTCTGCCAGGTAAACTTGGCACTTCTTTGCCACACTCTGATGGATCTTCACACACACTTGAATCTACAAGGAGAAAGGAAAGAAACCATCTTACTCGGTACTGAACATGTGGTAGGCAAGTCTATGGGATGCCCACTGAGAGCACAAGAGGCTTACAAAGAGCCTAAGCATACTGTCACAACAGAGCTTATATATGCATGTGTGCCTCAATGCCATACAGAAAGAGGGTGACAAATGGACACAGCCATTTCAAGGCATACAAAAGCTAATCGGTTCTGTATTTGAATGACCCTGCCATGAAAGATTTCTGCTACACGGTAGGACATTTCTGCAGGTGTGTCCTGCATCCATTCTCTATGTGTCTCTAGAGGCACGGCACATTGAGCATACAGGAGCTGTGTTTTCTGTGTTGAGTGTAGCACCTACCATCCCATCAACATCTTCAGTACTGGCACCAAGATGTGGGATCTCGTGCAAGTAGGAGGAGGCAACGCACTGCAGGGCTTCAGCAGGCCACTTGTTAAACCAGTCAATGGTACAGCAGTTCACAAGAGAGGGGAACTGTCTCAAGCGTGCGCGGAAGACTTCTCCAATAGGGCTGAGGGAAAGACAGCCAAAAAAGAGACGTTACAACTAGCTACAGATACAAAGATAAAATAGGTTTCTTACTTCCCTAGAACCATCCTGGACTCTTACAGAGTAAGAAGGAAGGGAATATACCTAAGGAAGAAGGAGGAGGAAAATAGGGAATGAAAGTTCAGGCAGTGAGCCACATGTCCTAAGATGCATGTTGCAGCTCACTTCTTAGGAAATCCTGAGTATATTCTGGAAGTATTAAGATGGTAGAGGGTTGATGTTTTCTGGGTCCCTCCCTAGGGAGAACACTTAAGGGGTAAGAAATAAATGTGACCTGAAGTCTATTTCAAGCAGGTGAGTGCCCGTACTTGCCCTGAGAATGCCCTTCCCTTCTGGCAGCCCTCCTGCAACCAAGCAAACTGCTCATGGACTATGCCCGAGACCCATGAGTAAACATGGTGCAACTGAACCCCAACTTCAAGCAAGATATTTTCATAACAAACAGGTCAATGGTGCATGAAGGAGGACAAAGTTTGTATTTAATCTAGATCACATATAATCATACTCTTAAACTTTTAAAACTTCACCTTGAAACCAGCAAAGCATAAAAAAAGAATATTCAGTCCTATGGGAAGGTGGTATGCAAACCTTACTCCTTCTCCAAAGTCAGGGGTTTGGAAACAGGTCCATGACAAAGTGATGCAAGGCGAAGGACAAGGAGGGAATAACTAACATTGACAGCATGGAGTCCTACCCCTGAACCGTACCTCATGCACAGGACCATGTGGATATTGCTGCGAACCCGTCCTGCGTATGCAGCCATCAAATTGGCCTTGGTGGGCTGCTGCCCTAGATCTCGAACAACAGGCTTCATAGCTGTCATGATCTGTTCTTGATCATCAGGGCTGTAAATGTTGGGAACGTCACCCGAGTTGAGCAGGTTGTTGATATCCTCAAGGAAGGATTCATTTTTAATCTAAGCAGATGATAGGGGAAAAGAAAAAAAAAAAAGAGGCAGTTTCCTAAGTCATAAGACAGTCATGTCTCCACATGCTGTGGAGATCACTTCTGGATAAATATAGCCTTCAGCCTCTACTATAAGAAATCATTTTTGTGATCACTCGGCTCCAGTAAAGCATACTCTGACCCTTGTCCAGTATTTCCAATTGAACAACCATACCCAGCCATTTCAGGGGTGGGGGTGTGTGTTTGAGAATAAGCCTCTTTCTGCCCATTTGCTGTCTCCTTACAGACAAATTGAGCTCAGGGCCTTGCTCCCTGCCTTGCAGTGACTCCACAACCAGATCCCAGACCCCCAGGTTGCTCTGGGTCTGCATTCCTCCAGCCCAAAACGCTTCGCTATTAGGGTAAAGCTCATCAATGTGCGAGACAGAGTAATTGTAGGGATGTGTCACAGTCTGTGGGATGATCTCCCTCCAGAGCTACACTCACCTCTCCACCTTTGCTAAATCAGAAATACACAGCATCCATCTACTTGACTAAATGCACCCTCCCATGCCCCTCTTCTCCCACATACGCTTCTCACTGCAGGGAAAAGGATGTAAGAACAAGCAGCGTTTGACAGATGCTCCTCTCACTGCTTAGGGCACTGCCAGAAGGGACTTGGTTCCTATGATAATGAAGGCAGTAAAAACATCTATAGGGAACATAACCACGAATTCCAAAAGTTGGCCTAGTCCTTAGCAAGTTACAGTTTACAGTAACAAGCCACCATTATCCTGTGGAACCAGCAGGTATAAGGCCCTAAATCTACTGGTATATTTGGAAAGAGAGAGAATGAATTTACTGAATACTTTTAGTATCAGTGGTCAACATAGTGGTCAGCTTCAGGCAGCTGGGTCTAAAATCTTGAATCCCACCAAACCCTTGGATGGAGCTGCAAGAGACTTCCTTGATCAACAGAACAATCAGCCCACACACACAGCTCTACAGTCCCTCTAGCAACAACTGCACCACCTTTAGTTTTCCTGAGACTTTGTTATAAGATGATGAAGGTGGACTACTTAAGAAATAAAAATTGTGCCTGGTTTGCATTAAGCTCCTCAGTCCTCTTTAGGGTGATTTATTGAGCTTAGAGATGTGTTTGTGACTCCTTTTGAGATGCAGTCCACCACGCTAATACTCCTGTACCTGTGTGTCTACGAATAGGAACGTCTTGGGTAGACTTTGAAGGCCTGCCTTCATCATGATCTTCCTCACATCATCTCGCCATTCGGTCATGCCATAATTTTTGGACAGTTCGATCTGGAAACACTCATAATCAGCCCTAAAGGGAAGAGAAGCCTGTGGAGTTACATTTAATTAAAATCTTCACTTTTGTCAATCTTGAGTATGTGCTGTGGACTCAGGGGGAGAGCTCTCACGCTTAAGTTCTTTTCTTGCAATGAGTCCTGAGCACACGCCTGTCCTTGTGCATGTTCAGCCACCAACCCAAGAGCATGTTTTACTCAAAGCAGAAATACTCAAGCTAGCTAAAAACCAGAAGAAGTGCAACTCCATGAGCTAATAGAGTCACATTGCTTCTTGGGCCCAGTGTCTCAGAGTGCTGAGGAAGCAACTCAATGTGGATTTTCTTGTGATGCTGCCCTCAGAGGCTGGTGTACCTGGGAACCGTGGACGCGTTTCTCTAGGATCATACTCTGTATTCAGAGCTGGAAGAATTTTCTTCCTCACCCTAGTTCCCTGGCTCTTCAAGTTTCCCTTGAGGCCTCTTGACTCCCGAGACTCACCAGTCCTACTTGCCAGGCTGCCAGTGTCATTTGATCACTAGTAGCTCCTGTCTTTGTCTTACAGCTGCCAGAAAGAAGCCTCTCTCTCTCCCCCTGCCACTGAGTGCTGCACAGGCCAGTGAGCTGACATGGACCATACTGCATTAGCTCATTTGCTGCGTGCCCGCAGCAGTAACCTAAGCTCCTAGCAGGCAAGAGAGTCCAATTTTTCTAGTGTAGATGTGCATGTTAACTGAGCCCTAACTCCTGAGTGTTAAATCTGAAGAGTCAGCAATGAGAAAAATGCGTAACCAGTAGCAGGAAGGGCAAGGAAAGAGATTCTCCAGAGGCAGCCCCGATGGAGCTGCTCCACATTATGTGCACAGGAGTGCACTACTTACATGTGAGATGCCAGTCTGGTGAGAGACTGTCTCCCACTTCCCCCAACACCTAGGAGAAGAGCATTCCCTGGAGCCTGTCGCAGGATCCGGCTGATTCGGCAGATATGCTGTATCGCATCCATAAAAAGCACAAGCTTTAACTCTGGGGTGTTGATTTGATTGTACTCCTCCAGGTAATCCTCAATCACAACCTTCAGCTGTGGGCAGAAACAGTCAATTGTGACTACCAGAGGTAATGGTTCTCTTTGCTTCGTGCTTATATAGGACTGCCATTGGACTGGGCTGAATTTAGCTAGTGGTGGTGGCAGCAGCTGCTGAATGGTGACCTTAAACTAACTCAGGCAAGTGACTAAGGTCTGCTGTTCCCAACGGTGCTGTTTCCCTGGAGAAATAGCAGTTCAAAATAAAATAGCTTAGGGCTGCCTGACCCATACTGTTCCAGGGTCTCCCTCTGGGAGAGCTTCCTCACTACAGCTGACCACTGCCTGCTGCTGCATCCTGTGGTTAGGATCCTGGCTGGAAAGAGCAGGTGCTGGAAGAAAACCCCACTAGCTGTAGATGAGTAGAAAAGCGCACTCCTCTCCCGGTCCAGCCATCGCACAGAATAGCTGCAGGAGCAGTCTTTCCTGCCCTTTCCAGAGCTCCCTTCAACAGCATCCTCAGGCCAGAGCAGACAATGAAGCATGAAGACATCTGGGATTTCGTCCTACCCGCTCAGCAATCTCACTGTGAACCTGGGCAAGCAACATCAGCTGGAATTCATACAGTGCTGAGATCCCTGCCTAGATGCCAAAGTCCTGTGCGCATCAGTGGACTGTGCAGCAGCATGGTAAGTCTGGCTGTCTCAGCTGTGCTCACCTCGGTGGGGGACAGGCCTACCTACTTTGCAAAAGAGATTGGAAAGCTCAGTTAATTACCAATCCTTGCCACACAGCTATCACAAGAGGAGAGACGACAGGATAATCATCTGTTTCTGATAATGAGCGCAAAGAGCACTGCTCATTGCCTTTGCTTAATTATCACTACCAAAGTACTTGCAGTATCTTCTCCAACAGAGAATCTGGCAGTAACATTAATTACTTGTAAAGGTCAATTGTGAAGTCTTTAACAGCAAAAGTAGTATTGTTTGTGGGTAACGTGCCATTTCTTTCCAGCAAATTTCATTTTCCAGTCCCAAGTGCATTTGGGAGAATTGGCATAGCAGGCTGCCCCCAGGATGGCAATGCAGAGACAGCTTGTTCCACCTCAACTTCCCATCACACCAAACGCAGCCACTATCCATCTCTGGGGCAGGATTTCACATGAGAGCCCTGGGAGCGTTTATGATTTCAGACACCTTCAATTCAAGCAGCCCCACGGTTACTATTAACTGTTTTCTTTTGTTTGCAGAAGACTTGGAAGATGGGAACATAGTTCACATCATCATGATTTCCAGGGTCCTTACCTTTTCCTGGCTGTCGATTGCTTGGTACAGTTTGATATTGGCACCTGGCTCCATAAAGTCGCCAAACAGAACTGGCTGGGAGGGGATGACCTCCTCAAAAGTGGTGCCTAACTCTTCCATCATACTTTTCATAAGGTTGTCAAACCAGGTCTGGTCCTCCTTGCTGACTAGGCGATCACAGAAGACCCGGCAGCTCTCGTGGTACCACAGTCTCAGCAGGTGCAGTTTGTTCTGGAAGGAAATCCCAGCAAAACAGCCCCACAAGAGAAGCAGAGAAGTATTAAGAGCCTCACTGTCAGGAAAGCTGGTTCCTGCCCAGCATGTGGCCAGCTCCACTCCTGCTAGAAGGCAGCTGGAGTGGAGAAAGAACTGGGCGGAGGAAGCTGCATTCCTTCCCCTCTCAAAAACAACTCTTGTCAAAACAGCTGCTTTGCAGAGAGCTCATTACAGCTTCAGTTAATCCCCCCATTATTTGTCCATATGTCAAGGCTTTCTTTGAAAGATTTAAATTTTATTTTGTTTGTCCTTATCTTTCCCCCAGTTTGATTTAATTTTTGCTGTTTTCAGAAGTTCTTGTGTTTTTGGAAAGATCCTTTTATTCACAGAACCAGGGTCCCAAGTACACCCTGTGATAAGTCAATCTCTCCTGGATAGGCTGGAGCCAGAGCAAAGTCTCCAGAAGGGCTGAACAGGCAGAAGCCTCCATCGTTACAAGGTGGTAACAGGACAACACTTCTGCCCCTGCCTGGTCCCCTATGGCTCCATCCATCCCTGAATGGCTGGGCTGTGTTGTACTGACTCCCTGTGGCCACTCACCTGCTTCCACACCAAGGAAGGGCTGGCGTGTCAGAGGAGGTCTGTTTATCACTGGTACTAGGCAATATAGCCAAAGGGAAGGTCACCACCTTCGTGGAACAGTACCAAAATGCAGCTTCAACAAGAAACTGAGGTCTGTTTGCAGGCCTGACAATGAGACCTTAACGGGAACATTTCTGGTCTTCCCCTGGGTGGCATGGCTGTGCTGATGGGAGGACTCACCTCGATCTTGCTGGGCTCAGCCATGAGTATGCCCTGGAACACCTTGGAGAGGTCTCTCAGGTTGAAGGTGTAATGTGACTTTGCTGGTGTGGGCAGCAGCTGGCATGTGATGGTCAAATACATGCAGATAGTGGCATCAACCAAGGGCTCGTTCAAGTCTTTAACTGCAAGTGCTCCTGCTGTAGAGACAGAGGAAGGTGGAGAGGGATGCTGAGGTGGTGACTCTGGGTCAAGATGGTCCTAGCAATGCAGATAGGTGGCACTGACTGGCAGAGGTGTTGCTAGGATGTCCTGGTTCTGGCGGGGATAGCATTAATTTTCACAAGGAGCTGAGATAGGACACAGCCAGGTTGGCCACGCACATGTTAAACTGCCTTTATCTCAACCCATGAATTTTGCCTCTTTCTTCCAATTTTCCCCCATCACACCACTAGGGGGGAGTGAGCGAAAGACTCTGTGGTTGTTACCAGCTGGGGCTAAACCACAACACAGGACTGGCCAGGAACACACTTTTCTTCTGCTTTCTCAGGCAGAGATTGTGTGGGGACCTGACCAAGCACCTGCTCACCGCAGTGGACAGTTTGCCAATGAGTTTCCCAACCAAAGGGAATCAGGTTTGGGGAAGGCAGAATGCATTGCAACAATTCTGTGGTGTTAAGTGTTCACGCACCTCGGAGAGCAGAGACACTGCCAGACAGGTAATTGGTGCCTACCTGACATACTTGCAGACAGGTTTTCCTTCTCCCTCCTTGTACTCCCTCAGTGGAGTCTCAGCTACTTTTAAGCTAGAAGGTGTGAGTGCCCTCTTAGCTAAACCACCTTGCAATTCATTGGGCTCAGCAAATGCAAAGCCACCGAGGAATAATTTCTTATGCAATAGTCTGGCAAGATTTAAACACAGCTGCCAGTTTTAGAGCATTTTTTTTTTTTTTTTTAGTCCCAATCAAGTTCATTACAAATGCTTCTGAGGAAGTAGAACCCTGTGACACCCTAGCATTTTGCACTTTTTCGCATTATTTCCAAAATTCTTTAATTTCCTTTTAAATCACAGCTAGCTCCTTCAGTGTGCCCCTGAGCTCATAGTCATGTAGTGATGCTTGTGAATACTGCAAGCACCCAGAAGAAAGCTCTGCTTTGCTTTTCTCATAGCCCACTATTCTCACTCCTTCCTACTGGCAGATTTGCAGATGAGGGCACATTTGCAAAGATGATCCTAAATTCCCACCCTGTCAAATATAAAAGGACTCATTTAACTCCAAATGAACCCTTTTTTCTGGGTGGCTGTAGCACCATGCTTAGATCCTCCCTGCTCAGCTGTCCACAGGCTGCAGCAGATGGAGAGTAACAGAAGGCTCTGCTTCCACAGAAGGCTGTTGTCTGGGCAAGTGTCTGTCTGCTGAAAGCACAGGTAAGCTATGTCATGCTGTGCCCATCAATTTGTTCTGTTCACAGTCTCTTTCATCTGCCTTGCTCTTACTTACGCACTGGATCTCTGTAACTTCTTTCTCCAAGGAGTCCAGCTAGAAAAAGACAGAAAACCTGAGTTACAACTTTATTTGCTGAGGTGAAGGATAGCTGCACAAGCTATCACAAACAAAATCCTCTTTGAAAGGCCTAGGCTATGGGATACTTTAAGAAACATTGGGAGCCAAAGTTGAAGTTTGCTGATTTACACCAGCAGAGTTCAGCTCTAAGACTAAACAGTGTACGAGCTCTCTGTTTGCTAAGATTCAAACAACACTTTCCCAAAAGCATCCTCAGGCAACTAATGCAAGTTCCAGCTTCCAGCGCTTTGATCTGATATTCCTCCCCTTTCTACCTCCATTATCATTGAGCTGACTGCCACCATGAGGAGAAGGTGGCAGTTGTCTGCAGAACTTACCCATCCAGCTGCCAAGGATGGTGGAGAAGATAGTCTTCTTGCTGCTCTCCTCCATCTCTGTGAAGGAGAGGTAGTTGAAATGGCGGGTGAAGCGTGGAGTGACAGCATTCCTTCCCCCTCCAGGAGGTCCCATGGCACAGACAAAATTAATATCTACCAGCTTCTTAAAAGTACCTTGAAGAATGAAAAATCAGGAATGAATGCTAAGTTGTAGCTAAAACCCCTCGCCACAAACCTCCCCAGCAGGTATGCATATCTATCAACAGGCCAACTTTTGCCAAGAGTACTGGACAAAGGACCTGGGTCATACCGATCTGCTTCCTGTCGTACCAGCCCTGGTGGTCCATCCACTGCCGCAGCAGCTCGATGGGTGGCTGAGCACCATATTTCTCCAGCATGGGCATGTTCAAATCATCAATAAAAAATATGAAGTACCGCCCAACCGGAGGCCCGAACACACCCTTCCGCCTGTAAGGACAGAAGCCGTGTAAGGACACAGGACAACTCTTACTGCAAAGGTACTCCTAACTTGATCCAAAAGCAGTTTTTTCTCCAGACGTTTCCTAGGTCAACAGTTTCAGCGATCCTTACACTAACACTCCATACACCTCTTTATATGGGCCTTTGCACAGAAAAGATCTGGAGCAACGTTTGATATACTGGCTTCTTCCAAACACGAGTGAAATTTTATCTACTTATGCAAAATGTCAATGAATAAACGGGTGCAAATAAAAGCAATGAATCCGTTGGAAACTTCAAACCAGTGGCTGACCAGGGAGGCAAAAGGGAAGCTGTTAACCACGGGGAGTGAGATTAGGGGTCAGCAACCATGTTTTCTCCCCTCATCGGTTTCTATTAAGATCCCACATCAGGATTTGCAAACACCTGTGCTGTGAAATGTGGAATAACTAGAACTGGTGCAACTTTTACAGACTTTCCCTAATCCTTCTCGCTTCCTTGCCGTTGTATCATTATTACTGGCTCTCACAAACCCAGTTCAGATTTACTGTGTGTCCTACTTGTTATCCACAGCTGTACGTGCTTGGGGCCCCTTCAGGTCTTAGGATGAAACTAAATGGCCAAGTTGATAGAAACACTGAGCTCAGGGATGCTGCCTTTGCAAACACAGAGATGAAACTTGCCTCTTATCCAGTTTGCTGTCAATGAGATCCTGCGTTTGGTTAGCAGAGGTGCGTGCTGAAAACATCAGGAAGTGGGTGATATATCTGAAAGGCAAGTTCTTCAAAAGCTTGTCCGTAATTGTGAGGGTCTTCCCGGTGCCAGTGGGACCAACACAGAGAACCTAGAAGCACAATCAGCAATACAGCATAACCGTAGGCATAGAGTCTGAGTTTCCCAGCTCTCTAATATTTGCTGGAGGAAATGCAGGTTACTGCTCACTTAGGCATTCAAAGGCTGGGAGAGGACAGAAGGCTCGCTTCTTCAGTAAGGACAGCTGTTCAACAGATCTCTTAGCGTGGAAGGAATCCAACCAGAGAAGTATGAAATGGAACCACAGGAAATAGGTAAAGAGGGATTCTGATGGGCCATCTAGCAATTGCTGCATTTGGATTGAACAACTGAGTGTTGATATTCCTTTAGGGCACTGGCACGGTGGTGGCGGACTGAATGGCGAACTCTTGTTGAGCAGAGAAGTATGAATCCATGACAGTGGGAAATAATTTTAAAGCATCAGGTTGCTGTTAGGTTCTAACTGCACTGTGAGAGGAAAAGGTGCCCCTTGTTGATGAGAACAAGGTTGAAGCAAAAAATCAAAGACAAGGTTGGGCACATACTGGCTTACGGTTGGTGAGCAACAGCTCCAGCAGATGGGCCATTCGGACTGTGTTCATCGTGGGCACAATAATGTCACAGAAGTTGGTATCGGGAACCATGGTGAACTTTGCTGTAGTGTCCAGCCACTTCTCCCAGCACACCTGAAAGGTATGGGTGTGTTTAGAGGGGGCTGCTGCATCTATGCCCTCCAGGAATAGGAAAACTATTTCTTCTGTGTTTTTCCTGTCACAGCTCCTTGTGCAGCAGCTCAGATTCTGACAAGGAATTCAGGTTTCCAGCCCCTCTGTCTAGTCTTGCCACCTATACCTGTCTGTATGGCAGTGCTGCAAGTTCCTGACTCATTTCCTTCAGGAGGGAGGTAGCCCAGGAGTTACGGATCATTGCCCACCAGCAACATACTTGCCCTCTGTTCTGAAAACTGGGATCAAAGGGTGATGGAGCACTTGTGGTATTTGCAAGAACAGGAATTCTGTCCTAAACTGACCTACCCTAAGTGCCCCCATGGGGGAGGGCCAAAAAGTGCTTAGCTGGGATCCTATCTTCATGTTTGGTGCCATTGCCTGTGTTGCACTCAGAGGCACATGGAGATTTTATACTTGTACAAGCCATGGACGACTTGGGCTAGAATCAGGTCACAGACTAACCTCCCAGAGGCCACTATACAAGTGAGATAGAGGTTTTATCAGGGATGTGCTGGAGAACACTGAGAAAATGCACATTCCTGACCACCCCATGTGGCCTTCCCACAGAAATGACACTGGCAGCTTCTGCTAAACATCTGATGCTCATGTAGGACTCTACTTTGCTCTGATTTCAGGAAGGGGAAGCATTTTTCCTGTTTTTTTTTCTTTTTTTTTCTTTCAGCCTAGGGGCTGGTGACTGTCAGTCAGATGGGCCTTCCATGCCCTACTGTCTCCTGTGAAAAACATGGCATAGTTGTCTGCCTACTCCTCCCTCCAGACTCTGCTGCACACAGCTGTTATGCTGTTGTGCACTGCTTTCTAACACACACAGACCTTTCCATCTAAGCTTCTCCCTGTCCTCCTCCAGCGGTCACACTTGTAGAACCCTCTCACTTTCCTGAGCATTGGCAGAGGCACTCAGGTGTGAATTGACCGCTCCTTGGCTCAGATTCAAAAGATCTGCTTCACAACCCTGAGGGCAAGAAACTTCATCCTTCCTTTAATGAAAATCTTCATTTCACTTTAAACATTCTTACTTGGTTTCTACAGACCCTTCTTATTTGCCCTTGATGAGAAAATCCTACCAAATCCAGCAGGACTGTGTTGCTTCCTGGTCCCTCCCCCCAGATTTCCCAGCTTAGAGTTGAAAGTGAAATATTTTACCTCCCTAATGACCTCCTCATCCAGATCATCTTCAGCACTGCTAAGCCCAGCATCGTACAGTTTATAGTCATAAACCAGCCCTTCTTCTGGGATAAGTAACTGGATCTGTGGGAATAAAGCTGGTGTAAACCTGGCTGCCACTCAGCTGAATTCACAGGAGGATCTGCACTACTGCAAGGAAGACTTTACTAATGGTATGCTGCCCAGGTGAGGGGGGTCAGGTCTCTCTCCCAGGTCTTCCAGATCCAGGGGTCCCTTGAAGTTCAAGGCAAGTGTGGTATATCAGATTGCAAGAGGAAGCCCATCCAAAGCCCCCAGGCTTTCAAGAAGCTCTGACCCCCATTCCTCATTACCTGTTCTTCTATAATGAGAGAGGATCTGCTTTTCCTTTACTCACCTTTTCCTTTGCCATCTTCTCCCTCAGCCACAAGCTGAAGGCCATGCGACCTTGGGAATCTCCAGTAGCACCCACACTCCAGATCAAGGCAAATATAAACCAGGGTTCAATCAGCTCTCTGATACGAGCTGTCTTCTCCTGGGGAATCATCCTAATTCCCTGAGAACCAGAGAAAAGCAGAAATAAAATTCTCAGGCGTGGTTAAGGTACACAAAACCCAGACTCTTCTTAATCTGCTCATAATTCCATTCAGCTTCTACGTAGCTTTTTCTAGCTAGTTTTCCACAGGCCTTATTAATGTATTCTGGGGATTAAAACTTGTTGTTTCACTGGTGTACTTGAGAGACTCCCCTTGCTGAACTAATGTCACTCAACAGGAGCTGGGAGAAGAATTTAGTCTTTGGTTTTTAATTTGAAAATTGTCCAGCCTTCTTCAATACTAATTCTCAAAGGACGTGCAATCTGAAGTGCATTGCTGCTTAGCTCCGATCTCTGCTTTCCACTCATTCTCCAATTCCCTCTGCTATAAATAAAAGTGAACCTCTTCCCTGCAGCCTGGGAGGCATGAAGTTTAACTTTTGCTCTTTCAGTGGGCAAACCATAATCCTTCCAGGTTTACCTGTGCTTTGCAGGATGTTGTATTGCCTTCTGCCACGTAGATGAGCTACAGCATGACCTTTCTGCACCGACACTTTGTTCTCCGGTGACTCGCCCTCTGTATGACTTAGTGCCCTTAAGAGTTACAGACACACACGAATGATAGCAGCAAAACCCTACCTCAATGGGAATGAAAGGCTGAAACAAACATTCCAAGAGCATGAGGAGGCTCCTTGTGAGATTACTGTCCGTTGAGGCAATTATCTCTTTCACAAACTTCCGGACAAAACCAATGGCCTCCTGTAAGGAGAGGCAGGAACAGCTCAGTGTCACCATCCAACACACCTTACTTTGCTTTTACCTTCTAGGGTTCTGGTTTCTCCTTGCCTCCCTGCAGGCTACATGTAGCAGGGGGGGGTATGACTGAGAATGCTGCCATATCCCACTGTGTTCTGAGTACCACCGTTTTGACTGGAGAAAAGTCAGTCAAACTGCTTGCTCCAGCTTCAGCCACAAGAAACCTCTGGGCCTGCCTTTTGGTTCTGTGCAACAGCGATGTACATCTTGCGCCATCACTGCTGTTAAATAGTTTGCTCCCTGCAGACCTTTTCTTTGCAGCTCTGGGTTATTCATTAAAATAGCGGCTCAGGAGAAGAGCATAAATAACAAGGCTTGTTCTTACAACTTTGTCCCTGGAGTAACTCTACTGTAAGCAATGGATGATTTTGTCCAGAAGATAATTTTAAAAGGAAATAAAACAAACTATAATGACCAATAAGACTAAGAAACCTCTGTAGGGATGAGTGAATAACCTTTATTAAACTCAAGAAATTCACAGAGCAGTTTGTATACTGCTTTGTAGTCTGAAGTGTTCCCACAATGGCATTTAAATCCAGGCCTTGACAAGGCTGGGCTGGTTGATACCTGAGCTGACAAACTCCAAGCCATGGAAGGGCTGGAACAGCATGGTAGCTCACCTTGAGAAATCTCCTGAAAAGAGATGATAGCTGCTGTGAGAAGGGCTGCATGACGCCTGGGAGTTTTTGCAGCCAGCACTCAATGAAGGGCTCCAGCCCCAAGATGCTGGGTTCCAGGTAAACCATGCCACAGCGGGAGACTGTGGCAGGGGAAGCAACAGCCAGATCCTGGACTTCAAACATCATGGTCATGCTCTGGGAAGTGCAAAAGGAGAGAAAGAAGGATAAGGACTTGATGACTTATGTCTTTCAGTGTAATTTGGCGAAGCTGAAATCTCTCCCTTTGTTGCAGGAGCCCTCTTTTTGTTGTGTTTGTGCAGCACAGCAGAGGTCTGGCCAACACAGGGCTGCTACTGAGACACCAATTTCCATACAAGTCCATGACAGGCAAAGTAGAAAGTAGAAGACAAGTCTGTTCCAGGAGGGAGGAAGGAAAACAGAAAACAGGCAGCAAAAGCAGGAGGGATGAGTTACCTCTGTCAGCTTAATGATTTCCCCAGAGCTGAGACACAGCTTCTTATTGTCATCTAGCACCGTGTTCATGTTCTCAATCCACAAAGCATCAACTGGCCCATCAAACATGTACCATTTCTTGCTGGTGTCAGTGGCCGCAGCTCCCCGCCGGATGAGTGAGGAAAGGATCCCATCTGTCCTGAAAGGTGGGAGGAAAGCAGGGCTTGTCCCATTCTGCTTTTGCTGAAATCAATGGCAAAGCTTCCACCAGATAAAGCAACAGAGCCAGAATCTTACCCTAGTTCACGTGCCCAAGGATACCTGTGCCTCACTTGTTGCTGAGCACTGAGACATACATCTCAGCCAGAGTGGCACCATGAAACAATTTCTTTGGGCATTAGGATCTGGACTTTGTGTTATCTAACTATAAAATGCCAAGCTGCCCTTTAACCTCTCTGTCCTCAGTGAAAAGCAAAGAGGCCGCGCTAGCATCCAGTTCAGGTCGCAGGCGGGTTATCTGCTGTCTGGAGGTGCCTCTTTTTCTCTGCCAAGTTTAAAGAAAGACTCAGGACAGCTACTCTGCTGATTCAGATGCTTCAGTTGGGTAACTATAGGTTAGGAGGATGAATCCAGGCTAAAGAGCATGACTCTACCATCTGTGTAACTGAAGTTCCCCATCCTCAGCTACCTGTGAACCCAGGTGGTGCTGGAGCCGGTGAACAAGAGAACAGACACACAAAGAATGCTGGCTGTTGACAGCAAGAACTTAATCTGTACATGGAAACTTGGAGTGCAATTTCCATTCAGGCCCTGGACTCTACTCCCATTATTAAGTAATTATTGGTTATTTTTATAGTGCTAGTGAATTCCAGAGTATTGCTACTGAGATCAAGGGAAAACAGTCTGTTCAAAAGCTCAGCTGATTAAAACAGATGGATTTGTCTGTAAATACATTTTACATGGCCGCTGTATTTTTCTTTTTGTCATGTTGACGTGCCTGTGTGCTGCCCTTGGGTAGAGTCACATCATAAACAGACTGTCAAGCTTAAATGCAATATCCTATAAAATGTCCTTTAGTAAAGATGCACCAGAGCCCAGGTTGGGAAGCCCTGGGTCTCAGCATCAGTCATGCTTACTTACTTGCACTTTTCCTAGAGGCAGTTAGTTTCATATTTATTTAGTTTCCCTGGGTTTACAGAACACAGTCTTTAGCTTTGCCCCTAAGCAAGTGGTGGGTGACAGGGCCAAAGGGAGATTCATACTGCTTCTCACACCTTAGCTTCTGAATAAAGTGAGCTGCAAAGTCAACCTCAGGTCACATATGGAAACATAAGCAGTAGGACCTGGCTGTCAAGAGGGCAAATGGGCTCTTGGTTTTTGCTTCCAAACCATGTAAGCAAGCAGGAGCCCTGGTAACAGGAATGAAATGCCTCTTTATGCCTGAAAGTCATTCCTCATCATTCAAGGCCACCAGTGTATTTATACAGAACAATTCAAGTGCGCAGCACAGAGGTCACTTTTCTTTAGAAGCAAAGCAAATGTTTTTAAGCTGCTGTATCTTAGAGCAGGGGCATGTGCTCCAAAGCAATTGAATTATTCCTTGTTACGCAGTTAATGCTGCCAGCTGAGCTGCAGTAACTGTCTGGGCATGTGCTGGCAGCCGGGCCAAGCGCACAATAAAAGATGTCAGCTTAAATCGCCGTGACTGGCTATTGTAGCTTGGTGAGGATAAGGACTTGATCGCTTCTGGTTTTATGCCACTACCCTAAATAGTTCTCAGCCTTGAAGAGAAGACACTCAAGACCAGAAGAAAAACATTTCCCATCTGGAAGGAAGGAAAGCAGGTTTTGTACTTTACCACTCATGCGTTAGCAAGTTGAACTCTCCATAAAGCTGGCCCATTGTGATGGATTTGGGATTCAGTACAAAGTAGCTGACTGCTTCGTAATTCCCACCACTGGCTGCAGGCTGACCTTTCAGTGATGTCATTGCAGCTGCCAGGACTTCATAACTCTGCAAAAGCAGGAGAGCAAGAGAGTTAACTGCCATGGCTCCATAATAACAAAGCCACTTGCTCTCACAGCAACCGCATTCTAAAGGCAGTGAGAAAGGAGATGTAGTGAAGGATATTATCATAGTAAGGAGATGCCTGTCTGTATGCACAGAAATAAAACATTCTAGATGCAGGGGGAAGAGGTTAGATCACTCATGGAAGAGACCTGAAGCACCTCAAGATGTCAAAGTATGTCTCAGTCTTAGAAACTTGCAGCAGAGCTAATAAACTTCAGTCTAATCTCCCGCCTTGAAAGAGTGAGCTACTAAAATACTTCCCCATGGCAATAAATCAATACTAAAAGGCAGCATCTTGGTCCCCTGACTTCTATGTGAGAGAAGTTGGAAATACTGGAGCGCGAGTCTTCTGCGAAGCTTAACCCCCTGCACCACTAGGTAGGTGACAGTTTTCTGGGGCCAGTGCAGTGTCTCAACCATACCTTTGTCTTCCCAGAGCCCGTTGGCCCCACTAGCATAAGGCCATGACGAACCACGGTGGTTTCATAGAGCTGGATGCACTTTGTCACAAAACCTGTAGAGGAAGATAACACAGAGTGGGTCTGGGACCAGTTGCCTCTTTCCCAGGGCAGAGCACTGGACTAAAAGCCCAGGCCTAGAGGGAGCTTGTGGACAGCCTTTCCCCTCACCATCAACATCCTTCAGATTCTCTTTGATGCAGGATTTGCGAATGGCTTCTTCCAGGATGCCATAATCAACAGGCTTTTCTCTGATCTTGGGAAATAAATCTGAGACAATACCACCAAAGAGCTTGAGGTCATCCTGCAGGAATTTGGGTACGTTGGCATCCCTGATAGCCCGCAGGCAGATCAGCTCCTGCAAAGATTTAAGAACGCAGAACTTCAACGATCCTGCCTCTTATGTGGCTGCAGAAAAGGCCACATAAGTCTATGACAGTGTGAAGTATAAGCACATTTACCTCACTCATAGTAGGATTCTCTCTTTTGAGGTTACCAGCTGTTGAGATGACAGTCTTCACAGCTCTCATCCCAAAGTCATAGTGGTCCTGGAAAAGGCACAGAAGAAAGAATGTCATCAGATACAGGAGCATCACCTAAGAAAGAGTGAACCTATGTGTGCACTCAGTTAGCAGGTAAGAAGAAAAAAAAAGAAAAAAGAGAGAGTTATGCCTTCAGAACAACTGCTCCTTCATCCAAGTCTGCTCTCAGGATCCTTCAAACAACTAACTGGTCCTCAGCTGTACAGACTATAGGTGAGGAAGGTGAGAATAACTGGGTGATGAAAAATCCTAGATAGAGGGAGAAGTAGGCAGGGCTGCTTGACTAAACTGTCCTGCTGTTGTAATCCTAACTAGGACTGAAGGTGAACGCAAGTTCAGCCACAGGAGGAGAAATGAGAATTAGAAAGGAGGGGTGTAGAGAAGAATGGGTATTGTGACCTTTTTGTGATATGCTACCACAAAGCACCAAGAGAACCATCCAGGTACTTTGTGCCTAGGCTAAGAAAGCCTCACGTTTAAAAAACAGTGATGGACATTAAGGCACGTACCTGGGTGCTGAGCTGCTCTGACAATAGTTTGAATGTTGTGGTGATCTTCTTTGCAAGGACTTTGGCTTCATTAAACCCAAAGGAGTAGAGTGAGATCTCAGCAATCATAGAGTAATCTGGCACCATCATAGCCACAGGACGAAAGAGAGCCTGAAACACAGTTCCAACACAAGATCAAACCACTGCTGTTTCTTGCTTTTTCCAGAACCTGAAAAGGCTGAGTATCTATCCCAGACTGTTTAGAGGACACAGCATGAGTGTGCCTGGCACCTGTCAGGGTAGCATCCCTGCAGACTGCAATCTGAGGAGTGCCATTTGCTTACAAGTGTGATTCAAATCTCAAAATGATCCTAGAAACTTTCCAAAAGCATCACATCCTAATCCTTATCATGGACACACTCGTGGCCTGTGTAGCATCCAGCACCTGTATCACCCCTCTTCCGTCTGTGCAGTCTGCCCTCCTCACCTTCAGGTTATCGGGCAGTTCAGTACGCCCAGCATATCCTGGGTTCATTGTGATGAAGACTGCACAGGATGGGACCAGTGGGATCTCTGTGCCTTCAAAAATGAAGTGATCCACCTAGAAAATTAAAAATATGATCATCCTCAAAGAACAGAGCCTGATCTGCAAATTAAATAATGTAGCAGAATCTTCCATGAGCAAAACAATGGCTTTCAGTAGTTAAATTATCAAGCATGGACACACACAGCTGCCCACAACTGCAGTGACTCAATCTGATCCCACTGCAGGAATCCAGTATTACCAAGAATATTTCTCCCTGTTTAAGAAACTGGGCTCATGGAAGATTTACTGATAGAACCTTTTTATTTTTTGGCTCTTTAACAGATTTCTATCCCTCCAGACGTAAACAAACATCTTTCCATTTATTCTGCAGTAGAGTTTGGACCTGAATTAATTTGTGGCAGAGAGGGCAAAGAGAAACCTAAATCCTTTTTAAAGCTGTGTAGGTAGTAATTTCAGATGGGGGATAAAGTAATGCAGAAGAATTCACAGAGAACAAGTTTCTAATTCCAAGCCAAAGTCAAGGAGATTCAGGTCTTAACCCCTCCGAGTCAACAGAGAACAAAGCAGAGGCTGGCTGCTAGACTAGCTGACAGCTGAGTCTCCATGTAAAGCCAACAATTCACTTCAAGTTGCAACTCTGTGCGTGCAGGAGTATGCATTTTTCTGCACATATTGAGTTTTGTGAATCCACTAAAGCTTGGATAACACATTTAGACAAACATGGTGCTGAGCAACTCATGGCAGAACACTGGCTGCCTTTATCACAGCTCCAATTTGTATCAGCTCAGTGGATCTGTATTGGAGTGTCTTTCACACCAAAGTCTGCTGGCACTGCAGCTCAAGCTGAGTAGTACTTCAGCCTGTGAGAGTGTGGGCAACTGTGGCAGCACAGACTATGGTGAAGTTACAAAACCCACCCAGGATGCTGACTACGTAATGGTGTGATATGATGCGCCACAGCTAGGGCATTACTCATGCCTCTCCAAGTTTAAGTATGTCTGTCTGAGTTGCCCCTGAGCAGTGAAGCTGGTTCTTCATGAAGATGCGGACAAAGACAAGGACTTGCCTAGACTAGCTCAACTGGACATTTTTTTGTTTGCCTTTGCATCCACATGTTCATTACGTACCCTCTGCTGCTGTGCCTTCTGAATGGTCGTGATCTGTTGGGCCACCACAGACAACACCTCAATATCAATGCGGTTGAACTCGTCAAAGCAAGCCCATGCGCCAGAGCTGAGAAAGGAAGGAAAAATGAGGAGAGTCAGGAACATCACACACAAGCAAACTTGCAGTCACAAGTTCAGCTAGTTCTAGAAATTATAAATCCAAATACTGCAGAGGCAGCACTGAGACAAGCAGCGAACCTAAAAGGCACTTAACGTCCCACAGCAGGTAGTGACACAGCCACAGTGTACTGGTACAGTGGAAGGGGCTGTAGCCTCTCACCCCGACTGTGTACCCCAGGCCATGTGATGAGTGAGATGGTGCAGGGTCCCTGCAAGACCATGGCAATGTCTCACCCTACAGCCTGGGACAAATTCTGCATGTTACAGTTTTGGGCGTGAAAGAGGCATCATGTTGAATTCCTGTTTGGTACTTGAGCTATAAGTGTAGCAGATGATACAATTTAGACACCTCTTAATCCATTTTTCAGCACTTGGAAGACTATGTATAAAGCTGGAAGCATGTATATGGGGAAGGTGATCTTCCCACAAGGCATGGTTTAAGAAAGAAGTGAAATTACTTACAAAGAAAACATCTGAGAAAAGAGTATCAGCTTTTGTTGGAGTAACTAATTCAGATTCACCAGCATACAACAGGCTAATTGGACCAGCTCTGTTTGAAATGTACAGAAGAGAAGCTTCTCTGAGAGGATCCCTCAGGGCTTAGAGCAGTCTCTCTTGGCTGCTCAATTTTGGATACACTCAGCAGATTCTCTCTGTCTTAAGATTAAGCAGCTTGTGGGCTGAATCTCAGTCCAATGTGTATGATATTAAAACAAAGGCCAGAGCTGCAAACATTTGCACAGGTTTCTAATAGTAGATTGGTGCAAAGCATTTTAATTTTGTCTTAAATGAACAAGATCTCTTTTTATCCATTTTTTTTTTTTTTTTTTAATTGGCTCAACTCTCCCTCCCTTCTGGCAGGATTTTTATAACTTTGCTCATTTTGGAACATAGCAACCCCCTTACTAGGGTTTTGCTTGCTCTTCTGGGCTGCTATGAAAACTATTCACCCATTCCCAGTGGCCAGCACCCCTGTGTCCTACCCACTGCTTGACAATGACACACAACATTTCATTGTACCTGGCTAGTCCCTTGAAAAACTTTCCCATTGCCATAAAGTCAAGCTGGTCAGAGCAGTTGAACACTACAGTTTGGATTGCTAGTGCTTTCCCCAAGTCTTTTGTTGTTTCTGTTTTGCCTGTTCCTGCTGGTCCTGCGGGTGCTCCTCCAAATTTCAGGTGCAGAGCTCCTGTAAGCGTCAGATAACACCTGCAACAAAGAAGAGACCAGATGATGAAAAGCATTTCTACTACCGATTTCAGTAAGGGAGACATATGATCTATGCAGCTAGAGACAAGTAGGAATCCATCATTTATTATTCTGCAGAACTGCTTAGATATGCAGCCCTCTGCAAAGCAGTTAGCTATGTGGCCTTGATTAGTATTCACAGGGGCCTGCATGGGTAAGTCCTTCTGCCACTGGCTACAAATTCACTCTCCAGAAAACGGACAGTTACAAAAGGGTATAACTATTTTGCTGCTGTATATTCTAGAGTATTAGGTGCCCCTATCTACTGGTTTGTAGAAGAGCTCCTCGGCTATCAGGCGGGCATTTTATATGAGTCAGAACACTACATTAAGAATCAGGAGAGTGAAAGCAATCAGTCTGAGCACTGATCACTAGGAATACGGCAGAACCAATGCCAAGGTGTTCCTATACCCTCGTCTCAGGCAGCCCTTTACTGTACAAACGGTTTCTACTCACATATATTAAGCAGTGAGACCAGCACGGTCAGATCCTTGGTTTAATCCCCAATAAGGCTTGTTCATTTAGAAAAAAACCCTACCACTTATTACCCAGAAAACAATCTCCTTACCTGTCAGTGAGGGGTGTGATAACCAGACGGCCACTGTTCCCCAGATATTCATAGCCATAGATAAATTCAGCATTGACAGCTCTGACGTACAGGTCTTCCCTCGTCCAGTAGTATCTAATGATGAGTGAACATAACATCAGAAAGATAAACACTGGCTGGCAGACAATAGAGCAGCTCATAAGACTATAGCCTGCAGGTTTGAAGACGTGCATGTCATGGGATTTCCCTCTCGAGAGAAGAAAGGATAAGGTAACACAACAGGGTGGGCAGGAATTCTCACAGGACCTGAAATTAGGTGTTATATCAAGCATCACACTCCTTTTTGGGCATGAGGCACAACCTTTCACAGTGAGGCTGTGAAACACCATGGTATGGCTTAGTCTATATCGCCAAAGCGGATGCCATCAAAACTAGGTCTGTCTCAGATGCCTTAGAACTGGCATCCTTAGCAGACTTCAATCCCACTCCTCATAAGGATGTTAGAGGCAACTCAGGAATACCTCTTAAAGACTATGCAAACTCTTGTTTCCATTTATTGTGGACACGGCTGATGGGTAGGGAGAATGCAGACTGGCCAGGTAGGCCAGGTGAGGTTCAACAGCTAAGCTCTCTACCTGAGCTGGGAGATCCACTCGAAATCATTCATGCTTGTCACATTCTCCTCAATCAGCTTTGCTGCAACATCCTTGGCATGGACCTCAATCACAATAAGAGCTGACAACACTGCTCGCTGTATCTTAGACAATTTTCCACGCACGAGGGCAACCAAATCGCCCAGCTGGGTAAGGAAAAGAAAGTACTCTGAAGCAATCCATACCCCAAAGACCCAGGCTGTACCAACACAATGCAGTCAAACTTATGGCATACTAAGTCCAGATCACCCGCTGTGTCCAGGCAACTTCTGCCTCTTGTCTTGTCAGAGATACAAACGACTGCTCAGAAAGCAAATACTGCTCAGGGCTGGCTCAGAGCTGACTTTTGTCTACACCATTACCATATGTTCAGGTGAAAAGAAAGCGTAAGAGCCACCATGATGCCCAGAGCTGAGGACACCATATTTCCCAGGTATTAGGTGTGATTAGAGGCATGGAACAGATATGAAGGAGGCAGTTTCACTTTGATTTCCACTGTCCATCACTTCAGTTCTCTCCCATCTTTGACTTCTTGGGTGACCATGGAGAAGTTATCTTTCACCTTCTTTCTGTCTTCAGGTAATGATCATATTATCGGTCTTGCACATTATTTGAGGTTTATGATGACAAATATCCTAATGATTAAGATAAGAACCTGGTTTTCTACCTGGTTTTGAGCTGTGCTATGCAGGACTGTGTCTCTGTTTCTCCTACAGTATTGTCCTAGTTGTATTTATAAGTTATTTATGGTCTGATGATTGAAAAGTTTCCAACTGGCAAAATCCCACCCTTACATTCTTTTCATACCTGAGCACACAGCTGTGGGAAAAGCCTGCTGGACAAATCTCCAGCTTCCAGAGCTTCAGTCACTTCCTTTGTCCAGAAAATCTGGCAGCCAGCAATGACCACTTGGCCAGGCCATTGCAAGACCCATGTAGTGCGCGGAGTCTTAAAAAAGGGAAAAAAAAAAAGGTGGTAAGACAATGATTTTTTTTTTTTTTAAATTTATTTCTATACCTCCATGCTCTGAGATGCATGATTAACAAATAAGAACGGAGTTCTTGTTTAAGAGGCTTTCCTTTTCTTTCTTCCAATTTCTGTGAAGAAATCTTCTTCAGCCACAGTCTCTCTGGATACTGGGTACAGCAGGTACCTTCTCTCCACTATGCCACCTGCAGGTTAGTAACCTGTTACAAGTGGTCAGCAGCAGGTGAAGAATAGGAATTTGTGAGACCCAAAAGAACATTTCCCCTCCTCTGGTCTGTTCTAACTTTCCTAGTTTCAAATTTTCAGTCTGAGTAGAAAACAGTAACAGAAATATCTGAGGCCTTTTCTTTTTTAAGCCTTTCTCCCTCCCTAGACCCAAACAAATAAAAATTTATATTTTCTACCAGCATAGCTTTTACACAGAAACCAGAGCCAAGATGCATCCCCTGATGCATTGACTGAAACCAATAGTTCACAGTGCTTTGACTGCCTTTACCAGCTGTGTAAGATACGAGAGCTGAAGAAGACAAAAGAGGGTAAATCCTTATAAAGAGGAAGTTGCCTGGAGAGAAGATTCACACAGGGTTGTTCTATGATATCGAGAAGTATTCTGTGGCTGTTAAGTGAGTGTGCAGGGTTCGCATTCTTCTGGACCATTGGGTACTTGCTCAACTGTGCATTCTGCACTTGACACACACAGTTGGATTAAAGGTTGTATTTTAAAACTAGTAGAATATCACAAATTCATCAGCCCTGTCACTGGTGACCTCTATGGCAAGCCTGGAACCAAGACGTCAGAGACCTGCCAGTCTGTGATACAGCTCTTACCTCTGGATAAACACCAATTGATCTTTCTATGTTGTCCCGTACAGTAGCCTTCATGGATTTCTCCACTTCCAGCAGCCAGTCCTCCACATTGTCAGTGGGATAGATGGCAACACACAGCTTTACCTCTTCTCCTTCAGCAGAGTACATGTGTGTGATCTGCAGGTCCTCCTGAAACAGTAACTAATGCACAACAGTAACTGAAGCACAACAGGAGATGTGAATGGAGGATTTCCTTTCTATCCCTGCCTTCCTGCCACTAGGGGAGAGCCAGGCTGCAGTGGTGTATGTTCATTATAAATCTGGTGCCAAACTTGGTTGTAAATAGTAATAATAAAGTGTGCAACAGAGGAGTAAAATGACCTCTCCAAAAAACCGAGAATGATTGTACGAAAACAAGAGATTCACATCACTGGTTTAACTTGAGTGAAGCAAACAAAATTATAGGTAGGATGCACATTTCTCATTGACTGTCTAGGACTCAAACCCTTGATTCCTGTTCAATTCTGTAGACTCAAATAATTTCCCTTGAGGTCAGAGTGCCTGGTTTTAAGAGTAAAATTTTAACAGCTTCTCCAGTGCCCCAGCATATCACTGAAAGTCCCCTTATTTATTCCAATGGCTTTGCACCAGGTTTCCAGTTCAATTTCCTTTCTATTTTCCCAAGCTAATGACTAGGAGATTGGGTTTAGTGTCTGAGTATTGTGGTGGTGCAAGCTGTCACTAGACATGGAGTCTGAAGTCTATTAGGAATATTAAAGAGGAAAAACAGCTGGGTTAGCCCCAGCTCCTAAGTAGGAATGAAGGCAGAAACTTAATTCAGTTCAGGCTTATTGACTCCTTGTGTTTCCTGAGGCTGTCAACAAGAGTGGGATTCCATCCTAACCGGATGCCTGTGAGTAGACAGCTAAATATGACCTATTTCTCTTGGCCTCCATGATGGGATGGACTTAGATCTCCAGAGGCAGTGTCTTCTCCTCCTAAGACGGGTACCTAAGTTAAATTTCTGTAAGTTGTCCTTTGCAGATGCCTATTTTCCCCCCTCATTGTCTAAAAAGCAATTAAGGGTGCCCAGTTCATAGGCAGACACGTGGCTTTGAAATGTTTAAAGTGAGGTTGCTTGAATCCCACTCCAGGGCAGGCAGCACCTTGCAATGCCTACGTACAGTTACAGGTTCCCAAGAGATATATTTCCACACAGCAGAATGTGAACACTCCTCCAGATCTCTGCATGCCTCCAAGTTCCCATGACAAGCGCTTCCCAAAGGTGGGCCAAGCCACTAGGGTGCTTGCTTTGCCTACCTGTGCAATGTTCTCAAAGCATTTGCGGAGGTGAGGTTGTACAGCAGTGGGGTCTTTTGTCTGAGACAGTATTTCCAGCAGCTCATCGTCTGAAAGGAAGTAGAACCTAGAAACACGGAGCGAGGTATGAGGGGAGGCTCTCCACTGTAGCATGAGGGGCTAAGTCCTGGCAAGATAAGGAATAAGCTATTTCTAGAGACACTGTTTCTGGCTGCTCACTGATCTCTTTGTATTTGTGCAGAAGAGTAGCAGCCAGTCCAGCCATCTACCTTTCTGTAGAGAAAGGCTTCTCCATCTGCAGAAGTCAGTTATTCCCATGCAAAGTGGGTTTCAATGAGTATCAAAGAATAGAAGTATTCCTTCAGGAATAAGGGATGGAGTTATGTGTAGGTTTTCATTTTACCCCATCCTTTCTAGACAAATCATGAGGCACAGATCTGCAACCAGACTGCCCTTAACTCACATTAGTGTTTGCCTGTTTTCTCCCCATCAGATGGCAGCATTGAAAGGCGCAGCCTTGCTTATGTTTGCAGTCTCATGACAATATCCTAAGCTTAGATTGTTTTGCTTTTTCTTGGCAGAGTGAACTGGAGCAAGCCTCTCCTTTCGTATTTTCTGAACCAGGGAGTGTTACCCAGCCCACTGAAATTTGGAGTTACCTAGGAAAAGCGCCTCTCTTCGTCTCCAGATATTCACTCAGCCCTTTCTGCACAAGTTCAAGTAGTTTATTACATTTTCGCAGGTTCTCTAGCAGCGTAGGATCAGGGCACAAAGAAATCACCTATAAACAGAATGCAGAACAGAGGAAGCATCAGTATTCTGAACATGTGGGAGACAAGGCAGTGGAGATAATTGGGTTGCCCAAGTGATGTTACTGATCGGATTTAAATGACTCATTCACAGGAGTACTTTTCACAGGGATCTGGAGAGGTGTGAGCTTTGTGGGTAGGGAGGGGAAACAGTGCTTACGGACACGACAAACACATTTCTGGGTTCCCCTAAATACCAACATTTGTAATATGAAATACAATTAGTGATGGAGTCCTGGGAAGTGGAGACCGGAGAACAGAAGAGCACAGAGCACTGCTACCAGGACACAGAAACAGGCAAAAAACAGTGGCTCTAAACAATTTAAAAAGTCAGTCTTGAAGAGGAGTCAAAGGAGTTATTTTATGGATTAGGATTATGGCAGGGCTGTTTACAAGAGTTGTAGGGGGTAGGCAGTCTTTGTGCTGAGGAGAAGGCATCTGGTGGGGTGGACAGCTTGGTGCAAGGCATAACAGGGAATGACTCTGTCTGTTTGGACACCAGAACGAAAGGCCAAGTTCCAAGAGGAGAAACCTAGCACACCGCCCTGGGCAAGGCTGCATGGTTTATAAAGCGCTGCTCATGTCCACACCATTACAAAAATGACGACTTAAAGGCAGTCCTTGTGTGAGCACAGGTCCAAAGAGTTTGGGATACCTACACTGGCTTTCATCAAGGCACACACCTCAGGGTTTTCGTTAGCATTCTTCATGATGTTCCTCCAATCCCTATCCATCGCCTGGTAGCGCTGGCTTTCCAATGGAAGCTGTCTTTTGATGTCCTCTGACCTAAAGATGGGCTCCAAGTAGAGCCAAGAGCGTTGGCAGTTCAGCCATTCCTCTAGGACATCCTAGTGGGAAGCAAGAAGAGCATATCAGAACCCCGTGCTATCAACCTGTTTGACAAAACCATTCAAACTGTGCACCAGAACGGGTTTTAAAAAAAAAGAAAATAGAAAAAAAAGAAAAAAAAAAAGAAAAAAAGAGGTGATGCTGCACTTAAACCTTCCACAATTCTAAAATCTACCCGCAGCATCACGAGTTGGAATTTTCTTCCCAAATAATTAACAATTTCCTAGGAATCCCCTTTCCTAACTATTGTCAGAAAGTATTAGAATCAACACCCACTAGTTTAATGGGGGGAGTTTAGAAATATGTGTAAGCCGATACTAAAGCTCAAAGAGACTTCGAGGTACTAGGTCAAATTTCTGTGGCTAGTGTTTCTGTATTTTACAGAAGATAGCCCCATGTCAGCACACAGTAAGATGGGGATTTTATTTTGTGAAAAGAGCTTTTCTGGGGAAGAAGAATGACAAATAAAATATACCAGACCCTGCCATTCTGTCACATCCTCTCTTCTGCCTGATGTACCTCAGCCCCAGCCTTGCCTACAGAATAATCCATGGAAAGATCTTTGAACAACACTCTGAATTAAGAGAATGAATGAAAAGCTAAACATTAAATTAGACACCAGACAGGAAACCCTGTTTGTCAGGCATTCAAAGGAGCAAGAGAATGAGGTTGGAAGAACATCCTCCTTTTCCATTTTCAGGCATGAGAGATTGGAAGGTATGGGGAACTGGCCCAACACTGCAAAGCAGCTCAAGTGTTTGGCTCCCTTTCAGACTGCCTTAGCCGCACGGTGCTGTCTACCGTTCCCTGAGCACAGGCAGCCACTCGACCTCACAAGACGTGGGGTTTTCCAGTAAGACAGACAACTGGTGTTTGATCCATTAGCTAACCCTGATAAGCCACTTCCTGGAAGCGATTCATGGGCCTTTAGTGACAGGAGTGAATGCAATCAAAAGAAGGGGTAGGAAAGACAGAGTGAAAACATGGACATCACAGCCAAAACCACACAGTAAATAACTGAATTTCCCCATGTCACCTACTGCCTTAGGGCTTAGAGTAGCATTTCTGTACCCTCGTGAGACAAGGCTAGCACTCTGGCAGCCCACAGCCCAACCACACCCAGGTAGTAAACACCAATAAACAGAATAAGGCAGTTATGAATAACAGATAACAATGCTGCCATGCACCAAATACCAGCATTTACACAGACTTCTCCTGCTAGATACTTGTATTAGAATTTTTCTCCTTCAGAAAAATGCTATTCTGCTGGCAGAGTCCTGCTGGGTGCTGAGCATTCAGGCTCCAGTTTGATGAAGAAGTGCTGGCACAGTCTGCCGGGTCCTGCTTTAAACAGCAGTCTTCCCTGTGCTTTCCTACACTGAGATGTGAGTGATCAGCATGGATTTCACAGGGTCTGTAAGAACCTGTAAAGTCCACTTAGTGTAATATGATTAGAGATGCCAGTAGGACTATTCACAGCAACAGGAGAGTCCCAGTCCCACCAAGAAGTGTTGCAATAGGCAGCTAAAGAGCTGGAATTTCATCACTGCTGTTTTCAGAATAAGGCTTTGAGTTTATATCCTCTTTTGCTAGAGTCAGAGGCTTTGACAGGCCCTCTTCCTCCCTAAAGACTGATACTCTCTTGATAGTTGTCCTTCCAGTTCCCTAGGAGCAACAGCACAGTGTCCGTGTTCAAGCACAGCAGCACAGCTTAGGTGCCTGACTTCACCAAGTGTGTGCGGGTAAGAAACCAATACCTGTGTCATCTTCAGCTTATTTTCCCATGCGTTCATCCTTTCCTCAAAGGGTTTCTTAAATGGTGAGAAGGACATGCTCTGAATCATGACAATGTGATCATCCAGGAGCTGAGAAGCTTCATCGGTGCTTTTCAGAATAAAGGTATCTGTGTCTTTGTAAAGCATCACAGTAAATAAAACAGAGTTCCATTCACTCTCCATCTTGTTGAGTGCCTGGAACAGAGGGACAAGAAATTCGATTTTCAGATACAACCTGCGCAATGGTTATCTCAGCTTCTATAACTCTCTTAATGCCTCTCTCTAGCAAGTGACACATTTTTTTTGTCTTGGATTGCACTGGAAACCGCAGCTGTGTATTTAATGCATGAGACACTTAGCAACAGCACATTTCCTCTGCATTGCCCATGGACTCAACACCTCAGTGCTGTCCTGAAAGGAACATCTCGAAGGGAAAAAAAGGGCAATTTCAACTCCAGGCCCACTTATGCTACTAGATGCAGAGGCTGCCAGCAAAGTGCTTATTAATGATTATGGTTAACGATGGCTTTGTGAAAGGCATAGTTATCCATTGTGAACTTGCCTGAGATTTCAGAGAACAAAAGGTCCTAGAAGGTAATGACTTTCAGTCAAGACCATCTTAGGTCACATCCAAACTGGTGAACTGGAGCTGAAAGACTACCCAGCCTATGAATCTCCAGAGCCAGCAAGTCTTCCTTGCACGTTTACTGTGGTAAAGGATTCACCACCTCCATTTCCAGTCACAGCTAATCTCCCTGACATAATGTTTGAATGGCAGAATGCAGACAATCTATTTATTTTAACTTAAACAGTTACTAATCCCACAGCGATGTGTGAGACACAACCAGTGGATCAGCATAATCATCAGGCAGCGCCGTTATGCTACAACTGTAAATTCTATGCAAGGTGAAATGATCTCTTCTAGTGTGTGAACTCAGTTGTGTGGCCATTGCTCCCCTCTCTAAGGGCAGCAGCTTTTTTACTTGTGCTGCAGAATGTGTTTAACGCTCTGGGACAACAGGAACATCACCCAAGGCAATGACTGCCTGCTCAACAGAAACATATTTAAGAAGCAACCAAAGACACAGCAAGTCACTCTCTCCTCACATGCTCAATGGCGTATTCCTTGCCAGCTATCTCGGCTACTTTGGTAATGCTCTCGATATGGTCCAGCAGGTTCATGTCCAAGCAGCGACCAACTGTCAGACTGGGTTCTAGCTTGATATCGATGTTAATATCATCTGACAGCATCTCCCAGTGTCGGTTTCTCATACCAGGATTGTGCAGTCCTTGAATTAAGGGGACGTAC
This sequence comes from Pluvialis apricaria, assembly GCA_017639485.1. Classification (NCBI taxonomy): domain Eukaryota; kingdom Metazoa; phylum Chordata; class Aves; order Charadriiformes; family Charadriidae; genus Pluvialis; species Pluvialis apricaria. The sequence goes on from CM030016.1 coordinate 17,481,172, forward strand.
AGTCTGAATTCTTCAATCTTGTCTCGAAACTCCATTGCCACATCCTGGCAGGCTTTCAGGGAGAGAAACGGAAGAACATCAGCAACAACAGTGTGTGAGGAAGTTCTCTAAAGCCTGATGTGCTTGTAGACACATGGTATGGGGTAGGTAAGCAGCAGGAGAGCACTGGAAAATGCAGGTTGAAGTAATGAGGACACAAAGACTCTCTCTACGTGGCTACTAAGCAAGGATTCAGGCCCACTCTCAGAATCTCACCTGCTTATTAGCCAAAAGTCTGTTACAGGCAAGTCCATGCTAAGCAGAAGTCTACCTTAGCCTACAGCTCACCGGAAGACAAGAAGCAAACAAATTGAACAAATTGATGGGGCCCAAGCATGATGAAGCCCGATCTGCCAACAGATATTTCAGAAGATCCGTTCATTGTTGCAAGGTCTTCACTTCCTTAACAGGATTGGGTTGCAAGTTATCTCACACCCCAGCTCAGGCCATCCTAAATAGAAGATGGACACTATACATAAGAGCTAGAAGTAGGCTAGGATCCCAGTCAGCAATGGAAATGGAAAGCATGCAGGAGAAGCCCTGGCAGCCTATGGCCACACTGCAGCCAAAGGTATTTTTGCCTCATAGGAAGGACAAAATCAAGGAAAGGGTGTTGTTCTCTGGGGCATCCTGGAAGCCCACAGCTCTGCACTGTTCACATCCTGCCCTTTTCCAGCTTGTGCTATTGGGAGTAAAGCAGTGGACAGGCAAAGAACATGGGACTTGCTTCCTTTCCAAAATCTGGCTACAGCTTGTGTCTCCTTTTATTGCACCCTGTGTAGTCACACTCACAGCAAGGATGTGACCACCTCACACTCCCTCCTGGGCGGTATGCAAAGACAAGGCAGACTCAAGGATGAAGTATATATTTTACCAGGTGCCAGGGAATATTGCAATGAATATGAGCAGGTATTCTTAGTATTTCTGTTTACCATAATGATTCATAGTTACTCACGCATCCACTCATCACCTCCTCCATTGGGGCTGATTCATGGCATTGTTCAAGAGCGAGTTCAAGTTAAAAAGGATGAATCAAAAATCTCCCACTGCAAAATATATTTCAATCTAAGCCATCTGGGAGGAGATTTTAGAATTAGCTCTAAAAAATGACCAATGCATCTCTGAGAATCAAGGAATGGGAAGTTAAGCTACGACTGAAGTCTCAATACCAGCTTTACTAGGAGTCATGATTAAAAAAACCTTCACGTGAATTGCAAGGGCTGGATGCTATTATCTAAACTTCATACACATCAGGCAGGAAGGAAAACGGTTATTACATTCCACAGAAAACACCCAGATTTTGCAATTTCAGTTTTTTCACAACAATAATCAAGATCTCTTCTGTCTTTCCATTAAATTCATTGGCCAATAGAGAAAATAAGATTGGCCAACAAAACAGTACCTGGAAGACAGAGATTTAAGTTTCTTTGTTGCCTGACTTGAGTAAGGGCTTATACCCTCGTGTCTAGCCACTGAGCTATGTAGTAATTCTGTATGACTAGTCTGGATTATTTTACTTTATATAAATGAGTAAATATCAACTGCAACATAAGAGGGTGGCTTTTATCTGAGTACTGTCTTGGGAATCAGGCGTAAAAGGGATATGCAGCCTGGTTGTTTCCACGCCAAACTGGTACTTCAAGCAGCAAACTAGCATCTAGATGTAAATCATCATAGTTCCAGAAAAAAGTGGAAAATAACTGTGCTAGTATTTTCTCACCTGGCTCTAATACACACAACACATCCATGTGACATCCTGACAATCTCTGTTCAGAGCACTCTGTGACATGCCTCACATCAAGATGCTGATACGCAACAACTTCCTTTCCAGAGACTGCTTATCTACCTGGTGAATCCTTGAACTGCTTCACGCATCTTTGCATTGTCTTAAAAGAGTCATTGACATTCTTTTCTAGCTGGTCAGCCTCAATTTCCATGAGAGGATCGTTCATCCAGCTCTCATACCACTGCATCCAGTCTGACACTGTAGTCCACAGGTCATAGTATGGCTGGAAGTCCTTAACCATCCTGGATACCTTACTGTACTTTGGAAAGAGAGAAAAAGCAAGCATAAGCACCAAGTGTATTCCCCTCTACACAACAGCTTGTATGTCAAAGGGCCAAAAAGGGCACAATTCTTTTTTGAATCACAAGCAAGCAATGAGAAAACATGTACTTTAGGAGGATGTATCAGACTACCTTCTCCTGGGACCACAATATAGATTCCAAGGGAGAGCAACTAGTAGAGCTGGGCTTCATATACTCGGGCCAAAATGCATCCAGTGGAGCTGTGCCTGCACTGTGTGTGTGTGTGGCACGGAAAGCGCACTCTCCACTTGCCTCTACAAATGGTCTGGCTGTAGAATGAGAGGATTTTGATGGGCAGTCCACACACATCAGTGAAAGCACACACCGCACATCATATCAAAATTGGGCTTCTTACAGTGAAGGAGAAGTAACCATAGACCGAGAGATAGGAAAGGATCACATGAACTCCACTTCTACTGTGCAGCCAGACTAGGCTGGACGTGGATTACAATGATTCCTTGGCAGCTGAAAAGCTACAGGCAAAATGAATGTTTGTAGCTATACAAACTCTTGCCTTAGGAGAACATGTTACACTCCCAGCCCAGCCAGCTGCCTGCACACCACTATGCAACCACTCTCGTTCACGTCTATATAACTGCAGTAACAGCCTTACAGAAATTGATGCATCTTAACTGCTGTTTCAAGACTTTCCCCATCCAATTGCTCCTCATTAACACTACTGAGCTGAGAGTGGGCACCCAAAGTCTTTCAAAGGAGTGGTAATATCAGGCCGATGAACAGCCTTCCACATTTGCCTGGGATCGGCTCTTCTGCAGCACAGTGGAGTGACGGGGCAGTGTGGTCACTGTACAGGGCCACAGAGCAGCTCACCAGATAAACCAAGAGCACAAAGGATTCCTTCCTGAGGAACTGCGTCTCATTATTTGCTCTACCTACAACCTAGAAGGCCCAACAAAGATTAGGGTCCTGCAGGTACAGGACCTGACACTTACATTAGTAACTTTCATCCCAAAGATTCTTTCCCTGTTGTTGTAGAGAATTGCCAAATTCTGAAGCTCCTTCAGCTGCTTCCTGACTTCCCTTGCTTTGTTAGCCAACTCATGAGCTTGGTTAACATCTGCCTGGATGGAAAATCCACCTACAGTCAGCTGGAAGAGAAAAGGCAGGCATGAGGTATGGCTCTGAAGCTGAGTGCTGCCTCTGGAGATCTCAGCTACCTAGTGTGCTCTTTGTTACATTCAAAGGCAATATTTTTATTCATGCTCACAATTTCACCTCCCCTAATCCAATTCCACTTCTCTTTAGATCACAATGAAAGTGGTGAGGAAAAGCAATAACCACTGGTCAGGTGGTTAAAAGTGCAAGTGTGATGGCCAGCTGCTTTTTATATTTGTGACAACAGTTAATCCCTGAGAAATAGGAGCAGTGAGTCTGTGCCCAAATTTCTTGCTACCGAATTTATACTGTCATTAGTTACGGAACCAGTGAAGTGAAAATGATAGCTCTACTAGGTCACTCAGTTTCCAAGAATTGCTTAACAACACGTGTCCAGAGCTTCTCTAATAACTTTCCTGTTTTGTTTTGGTGGCTTTGCGTTCTTTGTTTGTTTGGGGTTTTTGTTCCTTTTTTAATCCAGTGTTGGGGCATTATAATTCTGGGAGGCTATTTCCAAGATAATCTAGGTCACTGATTACAGCTTTTCCAAAATGGCTTTTTTTTTTTTTTTCAGTATTTAAGAGTTTCTGGTGAAAAATAAAATCCAAACTATTTCAGCAGAAACCAGAGGTATCTCAGCTCCAAAACTCTACTATTGTTTCAGGGTCTTTCACGTGAGGTGAGTTCCATGACTGAATGCTGTATTTTCCCCCTTGATGGCAGCACTTCATGGGAGATGCTGTGCAGGGAACTGAGTGCACAAGAAAGAAAGAGGAGGTGCATGTGTTGCCCGAGCATCAAGAATCAGAATATCGTATCTCGATGAACACCTTCCCAGTGAGAAATCAGTATTTCTGCAGAGTATCATCTCTCACACAAAAACAAAACCCTTAATCAAAAGTCCAACTTCCAATAAAAAAATGGGGGTGGGAAGGGGAGTTGATAATTTTTGGTCCAACAATACATTGACCTAAAAACTCATCTGACTAAAATCTCATCTGAAATTTTTCCACCTGGCTGACTACAAGAGCTTCAAGGCCCCCTTCTCTGGACAGTTTATTGTTAGTGGCTTAATACCTGCACCTCTTCCAGTTTGTCTTGAAAGCCGTTCTGATCCATGACCTGGACTTTGCGAAATCTGTCTTCATCCTCCAGGTGCTGGAGTCGAATGGACTCAGCTTGCATAGTTATTTTCAGTGGCCAGTAACTTGCAGCCCACCTGCACTCACATGATATAACAAACAAACAAACAAAAATCCCAAAAGAAAAAAAAGGAGAGAAGCTTTTTGAACATATGTTTGAAATGCTGAAAATAACAGAATGAGAAAGCCAACTCCCACCAAACAAGGAAGCTTTACAACAACAGAAACATATGTGGTTTCAACAAAACGCTTTTTTCCAGCTTTTCTTTTTGATATGCAGTCCTTGTGACTAGGCTATTCAAATGGAGAGGGCTGGGGAGAAGTGGAGGGCCTTTTTAAAAGGAACAAATCCAGTACGTTGCTGAGAAGTTAGGAGACAGCAAAATAACAGTTGGCATCCAGAGGGAATGTCTGTCTTTGAATGTATTCACAAGGAACTGAAAAAAAAAAAATGGGGTCAGAGTCTTGGCTTGTGGCTTTTCAGGGCTACTGAAAAAGCCAGTCTCCTGTTAAGCAGGGCAGTGAGGGGCCAGGGTAACCCAGACACAGCGAAGCCCTGGATAGAAAGGCTTCTGCAGAGTGCCCTGGGGAGCGCAACGCAGGCATAGGAAAGGCTGCATAAAGTGTCTGCTCGTGCCAAGGTGGGTTTCTTGGTTCTTCCTCAGCCGTAGCCCACCCATTACTCCATTTGGACTCCTTAGCTTGTATGCAATGCCAGATGCAAGATTTGCAGCATTACACTCGAGGTCACAACCCTCCCAGTGCCTGGGGATGGAGCAATTTCCTACTAGTCCTGCATGTGCCAGGTCTGGCCAGTGACCACACAGCTACATTTGTGCTAAGTTGTCCTAGAGCTGAGCTTCTGTGGGTTTTTTTGCTTCCTGCAGCTTCTGTGGGTTTTCTGCACTGTGCATCCCATGCTTCTAGTTTCAGGAGTCTCTCTGCAGAGACTCACTCGGGTTGCAGACACACTGGACCAAGCCCACGTCATGAGAGAGGTGCTTCCAGGGCTGAGCTGACTTTAGCAGCTCTGTAGCTGTGTTTGTGAGCTGACTCTGCTACTGGGGCACAGTCAGGCCCCAATCTGAATAACATAGCCAAGGACAAAATCAAGAGGAGACTGCATGGAAAAGAAATGCAGTAACAATAATACAGGGTTCACGTTCCTTCCTAGTCCTAAGCAAACCCTGGTAGTGTTCCTACCTTGGAAGTGTTCATTCAGTTTCAGACTAAACTGCACTTTGAGACCTTGCAAATGTCTCTCCCAAAACAAGAGAAAAGAGCTTTAATACCTTAAACAGGTTAACAGCTACCAGTTTGCCTTGCCCCAGACCAGAAGGCAACATGAACCCACGCTTTTTCTCTATAAGCTTCATTTCAAGAATTCAGTGGTCATATAGCCTGAGAGGCACTTAAAAGTTCTGCTGCAGCCCCTGATAGACACATTGCCCCTGAAGCACTAAGAGTGGTAATTGCTGCAAAGTGTCCCACTTCGGCAGTGGGAGAAATGCCTTGTGCTCACATGTCATTGAAATCTTCTTCGGTAAGATTGTAAAGGAATTCCTCCATGACCTTGTGATCTTCCATGACTTCATGAATCAGTTCCTGCACAGGGTGAGACAAAGAGACAAAAAATAGACAACTTTAGACCATACCGATTCCAACTCTCTGGTGTATACCTCATTTTCATGAGGTGCCTTTGAAGGGTGTTAGTCACACAAGCTTAATGTGATGTAGGCTGCTTCTCTGCTGTGTGAACAGTGGGAATGGATTTATAACCCCTTGTTCTGTGAATGATCACACCATCATCACCCTCTGTTCTATATGAATGAAAAGAAGTGTGACCTAGTGGATAAAGTGCTGGACAGAAATTGAGTGTTTTGGGTTATCTTCCAGGTTCTTTCCTTGGAATGGACAAATCAGTTTACAGCTCGATGCCTTTGTTCCCCCCATTTATTCACTGAGAGAAGACCTACACTGGAAATAACTTTGAGATAACTCCGCACTAGAATGTACTATTAGAAGAAATACGTTAACAGCAACACAAGCATTTGATAGCAGAAATATTTTCTTGAAAACAACATTCATTTTTGGAAGACAGGTATTCTGCACACAAATGCAGAATGGATCACGAAGGTAACAAAAAGCATACAAAAAGTCTTTTAGGCAAGATTTTTAACTGCTGTTTTATTTTGCATAGATATTTAAATTCATGATCCATGTATTTAAAAATACAAATCTTAGGAATTACAAGAATAGAAAGCCAAAATCTTATGGCCTTGCATACATACACATCCGAGCAAAAAAAAATGGAGTTCTGCTTCTGAGACACCACACATTGCATTGACACATTTCCTGCTCACTTCCCTTGGTGTTCCCTGTCTGTAAGGAAAGCCTGTTCCTACCTCCTGCACAGCCAGCTGCTCAGGGACTCCCTTCATCCACTCCCGCAGCTCAGCCAGCTCCTCAATGCTGTTTGGTTTCTCATGCATTTTGCAGCTGACTGCTTTATATGCATCACAGATCTGCAGCAAGACACAGCAGAGGGAAGACCATCAAAAGTCACTAATTGCTAACAGGCAAACTGGAAAACATGCCATGATCCACCAACTTCCCATTCTGAAGGTGGTCTAACGTGATGAGCACATAGTCCTGTTTCATCTTTTTCTTTCCGCAGTCTTTCTCCGTGCATCTCATTTGAGCTCAAATGGAATGAGACTGCCAAAAAAAGAGGAACAGGAACCACAGGTATGTGGTTGAAATGATGACAGTAACAGATTTAGACAACCCTCTGGCAGATGCAATTGTCTATATTCCAGTTATCCTCAGAGCAAGCAGAAGGACCTTCCAGTTGTCTACTAGGCAGATCTTTTCCATCCACCAACAGATTTTTATAAGATGGTAGGGTCTTGAAGACTTTCATCTCAAGAGATATAGCTTTCAGGCATATAATTTATTAAGTGTATTTAAAATTGGTCTGGTTAAGTCTGCATATCGCTCCCCTAGTTTTCTTTAACTAATCACTCCAATGCAATCTTTAAAACATCCTCATTATTGTAGCCTCAGTTGCTGTTTTCCCTTGGCTATCTGACAAACACAGTGACTTCAAAAGCAGAAGGACTACACAAGACATTGCCAGATAATCGATTGAACCAGGTACTTACATCCTCCACCCGCAAATGGAGGTTTTTAGCCAGTATGTCCAACATGGAAGTGGCAAGCGCTTTGTATTTTTTGGACAGATTTTGCTTAACATTTTCTATGCTGACATGGAAGGGACCAATGACAATAGAACTAGGTAGAGTGTTGTCCAGGTTCTCCTTTTCAGACAAGTGCATGTTTACTATACTCGTCACCTCCTGGGCAGATGGACATGCCTCTTTGTAGTCTCTGTAAATAAAAACACCAACAAAAAAGGTGACATAGACCTATTTGAAAATCCAGGCTGTTTGTAGGATGTCCAGACATATATGCTCCAGTGATCAAGACATTAAATTAATAATGAGTAGGTTTATTGTTATTAAAACATGCATCTATTTGAATGTATACAACTTTCTGCAAGCACAGACTGAGAGGGTACCAACACCTTCTAGACCTTACAACCAAAGATACGCCTACATAGGAAGTGAGGAGTGTTTGTATCCCAGTGAAGTACATGCGTGCTAGCTTTAACCGAGCATGGCAAGCTATAGTAGCAAAGACACCCCACCTAAAGTCCTTATATTTGGGTGACCAGCCTGCACTGAAGGTTCTGCTTCAGTGTCTTCACTGCTACAGTTACCAACACCAAGCAGAGAAAGACAGGTTGCCTATACCTACCTGCACTGCAGCTACACCCATGAAGCGGTGTAGACAGGCCCCCAGTTTCAGAAGATGTGTATACGAGAAGACATGGAACTGGTATGTAGCCGAGGAACATTACTGGGGAGTAATGGAAAGGACAGACTCAAATCTACTACGTGTTTTACAGCACAGTAAGTGTGGAGTGGAATAAGAGCACAAAATATTTTAGCTGCAGAAAAGGAGTGGAAGACAGAGATGAAAGAGGTAATAAGGTAAGAGGAGAGGGAGAGACAAAAATGAAAGCACTGGTGTAAACAGTGCAAGATCAGGAGGCACCTTGGGGGAGAGCAGGCACTTCAGTGAGCTCTGGGCAGCGATAGGAATTTGTCAGATGGGATTTGTAAATTGATTAGACTGGAATAACAAAAGAGAAAAAGAGCTTCAGTCCCACTGCTTGGAGAAAATGTGAAGCCTAGAAAGACGACCATTAAAGTAACAGGCTAAAGGACAGCAGAGGTGCAAAGAGTTTTGGCAGCGAAAACAATGTGGCTGAAACTAAAGAAAACATTACTTTCTACAGAATGTTATCAGCCTGAACAGATGCTATTTGAAGGAGGTCAGAGTCAAGTATGCTAACTGGATTTTCAAACAGGATGAGTCATTTTTAGGGCCATTAATATCTCCAATTACACTTACAAACATGACAGGAACGTGACTGCTGTCAGACGCAGGAAGAAATTCTCACTGCCACCACCAATGTCATCTAAAAACATGGACCATTGCCTGTGGCTAAAGGCTGCCTCTCATGGATGCCTGATCTCACATCTGAGGCACATCACGCATATTTGTGGTCTCAGAACAGGCCCCACATTCTCACACACATCCACACAACAGCTTCTGAAAAGGCTTGCCATTTGGGTTAGAGGTGGCTTTGTCAGAGGCCACTTACCTTAGGAAGTACTCGATGTCATTGTTATTTAGCTCTAAGAACTTCTCATATCTCTTGGCATAGGCTTGGAGAGGGATCAGTGCCTTTTGAATAGCAGACTGCACAGCCCCACGTAGTTCTTCCACTTCTGGTTCGTGCAAGCCCACTGAGTCCAGCAAGAGCGTGTCTGTGATACATATGTTCTCCAACACGTACTGGAAATGGAAGGAGAGAGGTCTTTCAGGACTAGCAGAGCTAACCATGCCTCCTCAGGAGAGGGGCGAGATCATCACTAGTGGCACCTTTGGGAAGTCACGTGGTCCATCCTTCTACATTGTGTTAGGAACTGTTTTATCAGTTTTCTCTTGCCCCTCCAAAAGAAAGTGGGTCTAGGGAGACAGGTCTTTGACAGTAACAGACAGAAGAATGCATACGCAGAAGAGATCTGCACCAAACTGAGAGCATTGGAAAAGATGCCATTTCCTTTATGAGCCTGCTTTTACCAGCTGCCATGCACTTAGGGGAACCAGGTTAATTAGGACATGTCTCCACAGAACGTGCAGCATCAAAGCAGAGATAGCAACCACATAAAATAGTTACAGTGATGGGGAGCTTGAAGAAATCCTGTCAGAACAGAATTGTATTGGCACAGTGTTGTGCCTAAATTAATTTAACTGGATTCCCAACTACCTACTTCTGCAACACTCTCCCTTAGTACAAGCTCAGGGGTGTCTATGCCAAGCTGCAATGCACTGAGGGGACTTGCACAGCTTTATCACTGTTGATACTGAAGAGTTCACCTTCTCCAGCTGTGGGACAGTGTGAGTCACCAGGATTCCCTTGTCGAACAGAGAAATGAGGGACTTCTCAAAGCTCTCCACAGGGGGGCTGAAGTGAACACCACTGCTGTCTAGCACAAGGTCTGTTACAAAGAGTGGACTCCTTTGAGGCCTGCAGTGGGAAGAGATAAGGAAGAACAGGGATGCTTTCAGACAATGGCACACAACTATACTGCTCTGGTGCTGATACTAAAATGGCTACTGGACGGGAAAGGAAAGCAGAGGAGATGAGGACCGTCCCATATGGCTGAAGGTACGAAACACTGAGTTCCGAATTTACCACTAAAGACATAAAGACATTGTGAACTCTTGTCTCTCAAAGGCGAAGGAAGTGTCAATCATGACACACCAGGATCCCCCAAAATCATAACCTTATGTTGGGAATTGGAGCTGCTTTACAGAAAAAATGTAGATGCTCTTCAAACCAGGCATTCAGCATCTCCAATACACTCTTAACGTGCACCTTCCAGAAGTTATATTCAGTATCTCCCAATCTTGTATGTTACCAGCATGGCTCAGGATCAGCTGAAATCAGTGTCAAGACTTCCACCGATTTCAAGGTAAAAGGCTTCATGCGAGTGGCTGGTTTTTGTGTTTTTTTGGTCGTCTTGTTTTCAATTTCTAAACCTTCCTTTTCTAATACGATGAAGGACAGAAATCCTTAAATCAATACTCAACCGAAGAAAATTCTAGGCACTGTGACAACCTGAATTTTGTATTCTTTAGAGATCCCAGGCCAGATCCTACTCCTGAGGTTTAATCTAAGAATGGAATTAACCAGCCATGTCTCCTGGTATTCTTCTTCCTGGCCTCCAGAAAATGAGCTAGTAGTAATTATTTGCTCCCCTGAAATGCTGGAAGTGGCTAATCTTTAGAACAGTATGTCAAAGTAGCAGACCTTGGTTCTGATGGCCTGCCTCATATCGCTAACAGCAACGTGAATTCTGTACTAACAGAGCAGCCAGCTCTGTGTCATTCTTCCATACTCAAGCAAGTATGTTGGCTGCAGGACTGGGGGAACCAGCCCAGCCTAAAGCTGCAGTGCAAAGCTTGCTTGCAAAAACAGTAGTTAGAAAGACAACAGCACTACACTTTTCCACTCTTTCCACCCTTTTCTCCTCTCCCTTCCTTACCTGTAGGGACTATTGATAAGGTCATCTCCCCATTCCATGTCCTGTGAGCAATTCAGGATACCATGGCAAGCATCCAGCAAAAGCTGGGTGAAGCTGATCAATGAGTTCTGGACCAGACACCGCACAGAGTTCTGAAGCATGAATTTGATGCGCTTCATCAGCTTATGCAGTTTGGACATCTGGTAGACATCCCAGTGGCTCTGTTCCAGGTTGTACCAGTCTTTGCCTGCATGTCTCAGGTTGCTCTTTACTGCAGTCTTTAGAGTATTGATCCAAGTATTCTTGAGAAACGTTTGAACCTAGGGCAAAGAAAAAAAGCAAAGTGTGTAATCCTCCAAGGGCCGATGGGAAAGCAGTATGGCAAGGTTAGCTGCTAGCTGGGACCGCTGGACCTTTCTCTGCTGTGAAAGGCAACTGTTCTCTCAGAGCTGTGGCAGCTAAACAGTAGCTCTCAAATCCATGCACACACACGTGGCATCTGAACCTGGCCATACATCTCCTTCTCTGAGAAAAGGCCTACAAAAAGAAAGCCTGATATTAAAAAGTGGGAGTGCTCTATTCTTTCTTTTTATACACAGTGTTTCCTTTTTGTTCTCTTTTCTACAGAGCGGTATCACTGGAGCTGACTGTCAGGGTTCCTCATAAAAAGTTGTGTAGACAGTATGATGAGCAAGTAAAGGACAGAATGTTATCTTCTCTTGACAAGTAAGGAGAAAGAGGGGAAGAAGCCAAGGGCAGCAGCAGTTTGCAGTGTTTTAATTTATTAAAATACCACCAAGTGTCACTTTTGCCTCACAGGCAGCTGCTGTTTGTGTTTAATAAAACAACCTCAGTCACTGAGTGGATGACAGCACTGCCTAGCTGAAACAGCATGGGACTGGGAAGGACCAGCACATGCCCTCTTGCCACTGATTTACTGTGTAACCCTGTGCAAGCTACCCACCGTGGCCACCTCCAGGGTGCAATGTGCTGCCCTCATTTAGAGAGCATGAAGATCTTCTGGCGAGAGTTACCACAGAGTTGCAAATTTTTGTCCTAGTCTATCTCCTGGCATTGTGAGCAGAGTAATTTAATTAAGTATATAAAGAACATAGAGCGTAGAAAAACATTACCCCTTTGAGTGCTTCAGGAGGAATCAAAGCTCCTGTGCCTTGCAGCTGGAGGAATGGGGAAATAAAAACAAACAAAAAAAAAGAAACTTTGTGGAGTGCCAACCAGGACTGTTATCTGCATGGTGACCAGGAGGAGGAAAGAAGGTCTGTAGCCCTATGTGGCCACTTGCTCAAGACATGACTAAGAGCACAGTCAGCATTGGCTGATGCTAACCAGGGGGTTATCGCTCTTTCAGCCCATTCTCCTCACATCCCAAGAAATTTGACACACACATGCAAATTCCTTCCTGCCCCACCCACAATGTCTCCTCTGAAAGCTCATCAGTTTCCAAGGAATTGATCCACAGCTGCTGCATCTGTCTAATACACGCTGAGAGCCCTGCTGGCTGCTCCATCTGTTCACCCCCCATGCTTCCTCCACTCACCTGAGTGAAGGTCTGGGTCTGAATCTGTTCAAACTCCTCCAAGCAGATGTGCTTGGCTAAATTTGAGTTAAACAGAGACATGGTGGCTGCCTTGTTGCACTCATCTTGCACCTGTGTGAGGAGAAGAATGACTTCTGGCCTGGTCAGGAGTGAGACAAAGTTGAAATGTGCTTGTCGTTCACCAAAAGGATAGTCAGGGATCCAGATGAGCCCTGGAACCAAAAATAATAATACGTTATTGCCTGCAACAGCCATCCCAACATCAGTTATAGAGGAATACTACAGCTCCCTTTGGACAGTGGTTGTGAAAAGGACTCTCCTCTAATGCACAGGCCTTATCACGTAGCAGTTTCAGCAGATGGCTGGATGAAACAGAGTCTCTGCTCTGCAGCAGAGCCTTTCTGCAGCCTCCCATTAGGGGTTGAGGGACTGTCTTAGTGCCTGACCTTCCTGAGGCTTTGGCTCATGAAACTCCCACGAGAAAGAACATCGGACTTGAGGAATTTTCCCATTGAGGCTTCAAGGCACAGCTGAGCCATCTTATCTGTGAGAGGCCACTTGTGAACCACCTCAAGACGTTCCAACATTTGGAAGATCAAAGTCCACAAAATACGCACACGCACAACCCCCCTACACCTTTTACTGTCGTCATTTTCCTCCAGTTCATAACTCTAAAAAAAAAAAAAGCCTCGGCCCTCTTTCACACCTGAGGTACGCCACAGCTGAGCACAGCAAATGGAAGGTAGCCAGCCCCAGTACAGCACTGAACAGAAGGCAGTTAAGCTAATTACACTGCCCTGCATTTGGTGTCATTAAGGGTACACTCGCAGAGTTACTGCCGTTTAGCTGATGGATGGTAATGTGTTACACCGAGGTAACATGAACATGCAAATATACCCTAAAAAAGAGCAGACATACTCAAAAGTCTCATATAATCTCCTGCTGCTGCCCCTTATGAGCCCTAATCGTTAACATGAACCTGAGAGTTTCTACAACAAAGCATGAATCCTATCAAAAACAAGAGGTCCTATAACCATGCTGAGTGCAAACTGCTTCACTGTGTCCCGTACCTTTCTCCAGTACTTTCTTCTCCTCTTTATCTGGCAGGGTGACATAAAAAAATGTCTGAGGTTTGGAAGTGATGACTCTGTCAAAGCTGATCCTGTTCATGGTGCGTTCATAGTCTAATCTCACTTCTTTCTCCAGGCAGCACATATGGTCTAACACCCTGTTACAAGACATGGAAACAATGATAACCCACAGTGTTTGAGCAGAAGTATGTTTGATGTTTGTAGCTTTACTGCAAAACCCACCTTTCACTCCCTGCCGCCCGGATTTGCTAACCCAGAAGCTCATCTACTACTGAACACATTAGGAGAACTGTGCAGACAATGAAGCAGTCAGTGTGGCTATCAACTGGACATTTAATGACAGAGGCAAGTGGGAACCTGGGACTAGGACTGCAGCCTTCTCAAGTGCCTTTTCAGATTAAAGTAAAATCTCCACTGGGGGCATGCAGGGGGAGAACCATTACAGAGGGGAGGAGAAAAAAAAAACCAAGAACTAAAGAAGCTAGCTGGCAATTCTGGAAAAGTTGGGCTGTCTGAGCTGTCCTCCCAACTGACTCCTGCTGAACACATCTTGAAATCAGTCTCTTCAGCCAAAACATATGCTAAGCGCTGAAACCCTCCTCTGTTTGCCCTAGGAAATCATCACATCTCACCTCAAGCAGGCAGAGTACTTTTCTTTATATCTATGTTTCTGCTCACAAACAGAGACTAATTACACTCCTACTCTCTAGTTTAGGCTGGCAGACCATGCAACGCTTTACACCTTTCTGTCTCTGAGCAGGGCAATAATCAGTCATGGCTGAATCCCAGTGACACCACCAATGGCTCATGATTCATCAGCACAGAGACACTTACAACTCCTTCCTGATATGAACAGTCAAAGACACAGTCGATTATATCCAGGTGGAGATCCCCTGTTCTGTTTGGTTCACCCTGTGCAGATCTTATCTTGATTTGTTTTAGCAGCCGTTAATAGGTATAAAAGTCACCAGCAGACAACAGCCAACTCTCTAGGGACAGCTGATGGCCTGCAGATCAATTCAGCAATGACTGATCTGTTCCCTGAAAACACAGGGAGACAGCAAGGTCAACCACCTTCCTGCCTTTGAAGGCCATTTAACTGCAGGTGTAAGCACGGCTCAGTGGATCTGCGTATGAAGTACATCTACTTCATCTGGGAACACTAACAGATCAGCCATCCTGTACATGTGTCCCTGGGGCTCTTGTCCTACCTACTTCTGATGACACTCTGGGAAAGAGGGTGGTGTGCATGCGCACAGGCTAGAAGGCAGATGAGATCCATGGTCTGAGTTGGATGCTTAAGATCTGCCTCCATTACCACTTGTTTCGTAGCCCTATGAAGTCCTACAATGCTAATGGACTGAAGGCTGAGACCCCAGACATATACTTGATGCTTTACCTCTTCTCTTTCTTCAGTTTGGGAGTATGCATAGCCAACAGCTTCATTCTCTGCAGGCTCTTCTCACTGATGCTGTTTGATCCATCTGTGGGCATGCAGTCCACATACAGGTGATACAGTAGCAGTGCCTGTGTCTTCTTACGCAAGCTGTTGGCAGAAACTACCCGCCGTGCAAACACCTGGGGATCTTCGGCCAGAAACAGTAGACAAACTCGTGGCACCCAGTACTGGCATGACAACAATGGGGCTCTTCCTGGGAAACAAAAGTAAAGCTTACAAGAGTCTACAGGGAAAATAAAACTCAGAATAGCTTGCAATGCTGACAGCAGCTTTTTGATGGACAATTTAATTGGACTGGCTTACTGGAGATCAAAATGAGGGATCAAAGCTGAGGACAGCTAAAGACAAGGAGCATGGAATTAGCAGCATCTCCAAACCTTTCAAGAGGGGGATAACTTCATCTTAATCTGTTCACATTCCCCCTCAAAATGGCATTGGCTCAGAAATACCATCATTTAACTTTTCTTGAAGGCAGGAAAGATAGGAGACAGAAAAAAAAAAAAGGTATCTCCAAAGCGAAGGCCTGAAATATGTTGTCAAATCAAGGTGCGGAGTTCTCTCCCCTGGAGGTTTTTCTGGACAGGTTAAACAGACAGTGCCAAGAGCGATAACAGGGAGAGGAATTAAATGACTTCTTGATGTCCTTCCCATCTCTACCTAGGACCAACGTGGGTAATGGACTGGCTCTCAGAGTATATGCCAGGTCCCAAAAGGCCTTACTCAAAACACACCTTCTGGAGTCATTCCTCCATTGAGGACAGGTCTCCCCTCTTCATCCCGCACCAGCCCATTCTTATCTGTTTTATGGACCAAGTAGAGCTTTGTCTCTTTGTCGTAATCCAGAACACCAACATCAATCCACTTGTAGATTAACTTCTGGCTTTTGGGGTCCTCTGAAAGAATCAAGGATTAAAACATGGTTAGTCCATTCTCCAGGAGGGTAGAGCAAATAGACTTTCCTGACCAGAGTGGTGATGCTACTGTTAAATCCATTTACTAGTTTGAATTTCAGTCAATCTCACGTAATTTCTGCTGTGATCAACTAAATAACAAACAAATCTTACAACTTAGCATTTCCAACTGTTTGCACACACCAGAGCCCTCCATTTTCCTCCTCATACCTCTGTGGGTTCCCTGTGGGTCATCCTCCCACCTCTTGTTTCAGGCACTCCCCCTCACTCTTTGCAGCCAGCGTCACATTTGGGTCCTGTATGCCCCTACATCCTACATACTCTTTCAGCCTGCACCTGGGGACCCCTCTGCCTCCCAATTCCTTCACCCCTTGATCCAGTGCCTCTCATTACCCACATGGATTCTGTGGGGATCCCATTCTCCTTTCCCATGTGCAGCTCTAGCCCTATGTCGGCATCCACATAACTCCTCATTCTTCTAACTGGGAGTGGATGTAAAACCCTGTGCCTTCTCCCCCAATCTATTATTTCTCTGGGTCATTCCCAGGGCATCCAACTCTTAAATGTTCATACCCTCTTAAATGCCGGGAGGTTTTAGCCAGACAGATACATATCTATATCGATATCAATATAGATACAGGTCAGGACAGCATTATTCTGAAGTTGAGAACATACGTTGTTAACCATGGGTCTGAGCTATAGGAATTTGCAACAGTGCTGGCGCTATACAGATGCCAGTGGTCTCATCTCCTCTAAGGCCCAGAGGGTCTGACTACTTGTGTGCAGAACAGTCCAGTCAACCTGGAGAGCAATCAGGTGTTGCGTTCCCCAAGCCAGCTGCAAGCAGAACTCAGCCATCACGTGCTGGCTGCCTGAGGATCCACACAGCTTACATTTGATGCTTAGGTTTCGCAGACAGCCAAGCCTCTGGAGGTTGCCCCAGAGCTGCAGTGAGTATGCATGCCAGTTCCTCTGCTTTAAAGCTAGTGCAGATGTATTGCTATGAGCTGCAGCCACAACTGGACATCAGTACAGCTGTACCTAGTGATGTCTTCTCATTGGGAAGGCTCTGAGTGACAGGAAAACAATAGACATCCACATCACTTAATTTGCCCCAGATTTACTACTTGGATTTTCACTACATCTGAACTTGACTTCTGATCCTGCACTCGCAGTGAAATCCAGGCAAAACATACTGTGTTCAAGCTAACTTCATGATGATACCTACATATCAATAAAGCAAAATTTTGACTGTACTGACTTCCAGGCACAGAAACAGGAGGGGGAAAAAGGCAGAGGCTACTTCTAAAAACGTGGAAACACTCAGTCCCAGGCAGCACTGACAGCCGTTGAGATCCCTGGTCTCTTGCTCTGTCTGCCTGAGCCTGGTCAGGATGAGTTATTTTATTTCTGCTGTTCAGAGCTGCATTCATCAGAACGTACATGCTCCCTTCTGCTGAACAGGCCTGTAATTGTTAGCATTGCCTCATTCATTCAAACTTTACCGTGCCCCAGTACATCATCTGTAGGTAAAAGTGCTTTTCCAGGCACTGGCTTTCTATCATGAGATCCTGTCTCCAGTCCTAGCGAAATCCACTCTTCTGGAGTTCGACAGTCATACTCATCATTGTCAAATATCTAGAAAGCCAGGACATGAGTGAAATGAAGTTTTACTTTAGAGAGAAGAAAACACCTGATACAAAATTTCATAAGAGGAAAATTAACATACAGTTCCTAAATGGGCCACAAAAAGGGAAAACAGTCCAGGTGCAAAAGCTTTGCTCAATAGCCTTCTCCCAAACAGCAATATCTGTACCTCTAGCTCTCTCCCAGGAAGCAGAGACCACCACCTGGAGAGGTCTCGCACAACAATACTGCTGATTACTGCATCCAGAAGGAAATATGAGACAACACTTTTTTCTTTGGACATACAAATGACAGTGAGGAGCATCCTCAAGGACTATTAATTCTGATGGAAGCTGTGGGCACCCTGCAGAAGGTTCTTAGCATCTTGTAGAGATCCTTCAGGGCCCAAACCTGCTCTGAAGCATTTCTTTGTTTTATCACTTGTTGTATCAATGACAGCAAAGTGTCCTGCATTTCTCAGAAATATCCTGTGGTATAAGCAATGAGACAGATCACAAGTGGCAAATATGCTCTCTTACCTTTAATGGAAGATAGATGGGAAAGACAGGATCTTTCTTCTCCCCAATAGTTGGCATATTGTCAGGATCGTGGTGCCTTGGCATCAGCTGATTGGAGTCTATGCCCTTGTTGGCTAAGAGCTGAGCGATATCAAAGGTGAGATATAGCTGTCTTCTCCTGTTTTGAATCAGACGGGGAAAGAGCCACTTAATGTACCTTTCTAGGTGCACGGGCTCCCATGCCTACAACTCCACTTTTTGATTGGGCACCCCTATCGGTAAAAGAGTTTTTGAGCACACACTACACACATGTTTATTTCTTCACCTATAGAATAGAATAGTTCCATTGAAAGGGACCTACAATGATCACCTAATCCAATTTATAAATTATATACATGTACTACTGTACCAATATATTATGTACATTATAGAGAGAAATTAAAAAAGGATGAGAAAAAGATGAAATAAACACTATTTAAAAACCACACTTTCTTCCTGCATCCCAGTGAATTGTCTTGTGCACTCCCTGTGATGCGCAAACCCCACTTTGGAGATGATTGCCTTACAGGATAGTATTTTCCTAAAGAATTTTGACATGTCATGTCTTGAAAGCAAAAAATCAACACCCTGATCTGCTGTGTCCATTCCATAATGATGTCTAGCCACTTTCTGGTTACTTACCTCTCTACCTCCATCTTCCGAGGGCAGTGCCCTGTGAGCCGTTGGAAGGCAATTTGCACTTTGGGCTTAAATGATTGTACTGGAAAATCTGACTTGATGAGGTTCTCTGTGGTTGGTCCAATCACTTGCTTGTCCAGGACACTTCCAAAGTCCTCAGGCATCTTGAAGGTTGTGACTAAGAGATAAAGAGAAACACACATCTGAAACCACCAGACATCACTCTGCTTTACATTCACACACACTGTACTGTACTGTGCTGTCTCCTGGGTTGTCTGTAGAAGTCACTTCACTGCATTTGTGAAAGAAATCAAGCAGACATCAAATGGGAAACAGAAAGGAATAAGTTTTTTTTCCTGCTGCGATATGTCATTATGGTTTTCCAGTATCAAAATGATGGCACAGAAGAAGACTCCACTGAAAATTACTGTCACACTGTCACTGACACACACCTTATTAGAAGGTAGGGCACTGACCTAGCTCTAAGGAGCTCTGTTCTGTTCCCAGCTTTGCTACAGACTCTCTACATGATCGTGGGCAAGTTACAGTCTCTAGCGCACAGCTTCCCTCACACTCAGAAAGAAGTGGGATTCCCCTGCCTCCCTGGGGTGCCTTGAGACCAAGCGTCAGTTGTAGCTGGGAGGAACTTGGTCAAGATGGTGATAAAGGCCCTATGAATATTGCAGGAGAGAACAAGCTGATCAGGTCATCTTTATGTGGTGAAGTCCCTATTTACACCTTACTGGGGACAAACCTCTCCTCAGTTTTTGCTCAAACAAATCTCCCACTCACATCAGCAGCGGTGTGAGAAAAAAATTGAGTTAAACAGCTAACAATCCCATGATTTAGCCAAGTGTTTTCAATGGAAATTTGGACTAAGCAAAAAGTATACATTTCCAAGAATTGGCTGAAATTAAACCATGTCACTTACCCCATAAATAAACCAAACTGTTTATATTGCTAAACAAGCCGCAAATAATAGAACAGCAGCAAACTGGGAATTTGAAGCTTAACCTAAATTAAGTAATTGCATGCAAGCTTTAAAAAGCACTATTCCCTAGACAGAGCTAAGCATTGAGCTAAAAATAGATTTTGGTGGAGTGAGAGCTTTTCATTTGATGAACTTTCACACATTACCAAGGACAAACTTAAGGTTCTGGCTCATAAAAGGGTATTTTGGATGTCAAGCTTTGGACTGATCCTTCATCCTGCTCCATGTACTTCTGCCCGCGTCATGGATACAACCCCTTGATTTCAAAGCAATTGTGTAGAGTGGCCACTAATGCTGAAACCAGGCACATTTCAGAATGATCAGGTACCAAAACGGTCCACAAAGAGGTCATTCCCTTGCCCTTCTTAAATGGCCCCTGACACAACCCTTGTAGCTGTACATTGTCTGCCTAGGGACTGAAGGAAACAGCCACTGATCTGGCTCCTCTCTCTTCTTACCTCTCTTAGGAAGGGAACCGAGCCTGGAATAAATATGATCCTAAACATTTGCATTGTCCATACCAACACGCATGCTTACAATAATTTTGAGGAATCCCTAAAATGCAGAGGGTTTACTACAGCTCCTTTAGCCTCATGCATATCTCGTGCTTGGGGTCCTTACAGAATGGCCCTGATTTATATTTGTTGTCAGGGAGCACAGCTGTTCCAATTTTGTCACTTCATTGTTGCAAAATCCATGGCACCATCCATTATGGCACTTTGTGCACTATCAACTATTTATGTCAATACTTAGAGTTTCATTTGCATTTACATTTCCAGCTTGATAGCTTCTTCCCCCTTGAAGAAGCAGCAGATCATAAATAGAGATCTGTCTCCACTTGTTAGGGATGAGTCTAGCTTGTCAAGATTCACTTGAGGATGCAGTCATTTGTCCTCACTCATGAAAATAAATGTCACTTCTAAGCACAGGGAGGTGGTATATATAGTAACCATCTTTCACTAAGACTAAAATCCTCTCACATGCACACTTCCACCTGCTGCCAGCCTATGATCCATATCTCCAAGAGTGCTCTAGGGGCCAGGAGAGTGCTGGCAAACCTTTCAACCATGCTCTGTTCCTATATTGAAGCATGCATGATACAACAAGCTCTTGTAAGCACATGGGACCAGCAGCTCTCCAGACACAAAGGCCCCTTGCATCTAGTGAGAACAAGCCACTCTGGGGCACAGCTGGATGCAGAATGAATAAAGGAGAGGGGACCATGATTTTGGCTATGGGTACCTAGATCCCAAATACAGCTCTCATGGGCAGGTCCCATTTTCACAGGAAAGGGGCCTTGCAGGCTCCATACCATGCAATGATAACACGTGCAAATTCATACGCTCTCCCGGCACATGGCCCATGGGATCAAACTCCCATAGGCAGCAACGCAGTATACTCTGAACCCTGGGGAAAGTAGATATATCCAGGAGAAAAGGGAGCATGGTTTTACCACCCAGTCAGATCACTTTGCTCCACCTCTAATTTCACTTTTCACAGGACATTCAAATTCAAGCACCATTCCTGGCACTGACAGCAGAATGAAAGCAGAGCGCTAATCTAGACTCATCAGCCTAGTAGTTCCCAGCATGCTCACTATAAGCAACCACAAGAGTTATGGCCCCATTTCCTACCACCTCATGTTTCCTCTCAGTATATTTACCTTTAGGGGTGTGCTGCTCGAGGACCGTCTGCCTTAGCAAAGCATGGTACATATGGGGGCCAGCACAAACATCCTGAAATACAGCAAGGGAAGCGTCAGAGATAACAAAGCACAGTTGTAGCACTGCGGGACCGTGGGTTACAGAGGTCCAGAGAGAAAGTGAGACTGTAAGACCAACTTTACCAGAGCTTTAGGGACAATTCAGACTGTGAGCAATGGTCAGAAAAGGCTCAAAGAGGCAGAAATACCTGAAAACTTCAGTCCAGTGCACAGAGAGGCAGGGGATTTGTCAGCAAAGTGCAGCCTGATGTCAGCTTAAGATGTGGATTGGGGGCTGATTAGGCACGCACTCATTAGGATTTTACTTCTAAATATCATCTGCAGTCACAACCACGTGCCTGCCCTGCCATGCTGGCATCCTAAACCCAGGCAACATTGTGACAGCGATAGCACTGGCCACCGAGGAAGGCAGCACAACCGTGATCAGTAAGAGCCTTATGGCTTCACTTTGTAAGGATCAAGGTCTTGCACACAGGCCTCCAACCACAATGAAGAGCTCAGACCTGGGCTGAAAGCTGTATTTCTCCACACCAGGTGTATCATTGGTCTTTCCATTTTAGAAGGACAGTGGTAGAAAAACAACTGCTCTTTGCACTTACCCCCAAGATGTTGGCAGCTCCTGGAGTGAGGACGTCAGCATAAAAAGTCTTTTGTTCAAAGGCCGAGTATTTTTTTGGCCCCTGGTTGCAGCTATCCGGAAGCAACAAACTCATTCCTGGACTGAAGTCCCAGCATGAAGCCTCATTGCCGGTATCAGGAGGGCTGGGGCTCCCACCCAGAGAATTTGTCAAATCCTTCTTTGATTTATCCATCGTCTTAGAACAGTGCTGTGATGCAACCCTGGGCTTGCTAGGGTGGAAAGACATTGAGCCTGTTAAACACTGTATCTTTGGCACTCCTCCACACCCTCCCACCGCACTGGATATCGTTGACTTGCTAAGATGAGTGGGTAACAAGGTAGGTTCGATCCCCTGCTTCGATACTAAGCACTGCCTTCATGACCTGGGGGCCACTGGTCTCACGTGGGTGACTCGATGGCTCACTAACCCTGGGGAAAGAGAGCGCTTTATTACTCCAGATGGATTCTGGAGGGGGAAAGCCAGCAGTATACGCATGAAAAGCAACTTTCCTGAAGCAGCATGGGCTTCCTGGGTCTGTGGCAGCATTCAAAAGGCTGCCAGGAGAATTTGAGTAAACTGGGACTACAAGAGAAGCGCTACTTTTGCTCTACCCAAATCCCTTAAAAATCTTGTCACACTTGACTCCAGTGGGAGTAGGCTACAGCCTAGATACCAACACAGCTACTCCCAGGTGTAAAGTCTGACTCTTTCATTTAAATAATTCAGGAGAAATGTTTAAGCATCACCTAACGAATATTAAAATATAGCCAGAAGCTCCTCTCTCTCCTCCTTCAGGGGATATTTTTGCTGGTGATCTCAGCTCAGAAATAATTTCTACTCTTCCACCTTGGAAGACGCAAGTCCAGGCAAATATCACAGCTGTACGGCTCTATTTTATAAAAACCTTTACGCACTGAGAAATACTAATTAGGAGCAGCCCTCGGACTTCCGGTGCAAAGATAAGGCAACCCTTGATTTGGGGCTTGTCTATAAACACAGAGATGACTACTGTAACTAATTAGTACAGCTAAAGTGACACAAGCCCCTCCAGCCTGCACACACATGCGCCGATGTAATGATGCACACATACCCGCAATAGCTTATTCCTATAAATTATGAGTCAAAGCTCTCTGTGGGGTCTCTTGAGGCTACTCTGAGTGCAATACAGCTTATTCATCAATTCCTGCTCAGGGCTAGACCCAGACTCCTCATCCAGCCCTACCTGACTAACGGTTTGTGTCCTGCATCCTTGCTAGGACGCGCACATCTGCCTCGCTTACTGCTGGAGGCCAAGCCTCTGCAACAGGCTGCTACACAGGAGTCTTCCAGCTTACTGCAGCTAAGCATTAGAAAGACCTTGCCTGGTCCTGCAGGCCACAGCTGGCACAGCACCTGCCTGAAGTCTCATCCTGACGTTGAGACACCACCACAGCATCCTTTCCTGCCATGCCCTCTCTGCTCTGCTCTTGAATGGAGTGAAAACCCTGCCCGTCCTATACTTTTGATCAGAGAGGGCACTTTTTTTTTTTCCTCTCTAAATTTCACCTTGCTGCCTGTCTGCAAGAATGAATCAGGTACACACAGCAGAGAAAGCATTACATGCATACCGGAGATAAGAGGGAATAACTGTGCTGGTTTATTACTGCAGGTTCAAGCCAGTGCACAATTTTGAGAGGCTGAATCAAAAAAAAATCAGAAAATAAATCAAGGTTACCATGATGCGAATCCTTTAAGTGAAACTGAGTAAACAAACAGATTGGAGAGACCTGGGAGACACGATCAATAATACCCCCTCCCCTCCTTCAAGCTAGACAATGTCAAATCTTTCACCTCTCAGCTTCTCTTTGGCACGGCAACTGGAACCTCATACCCTGAAGAATGAATTTTCCATGGAGGATTTTGTTTTTATTAGCTATTTTATGCTCTGGCCATATCTATTTTAGCAGCTCAGCAGGATTGATTGGTATCAGCCAAGATCCAAGGATTCCTGATGAATCACTGCTGGACTCTTTTGTGCCTGCTGCACCAACACTGAGAACAGTAGCAAGGCAGAACGACCCTGCGGTGGCTCTCCTGATATGTCACCTGAGCATCCTCTTCCTGGGAGCAAGGCTAGAGATGGCGACATGACTTGCTGTACTTTTACCTCTTAGAACCAGAATCCTAAATCCATCCAATTAAAAAAAGGATGCAAGGTTCATCTGAACTTTTAGCAAGGCAAGCGATTGAACCCATTCCCAATTTAGCAGGACTGGCAATCTCTGCCTAGAATCAAAATAATGTGTCTGCTGCTGACAGCCGAGTTCCTGTGATGGGGGAAGTGTGTACCAAGCCTGCCCACAGCAGGCCTAATTCTTCCCTGCTTTGCTCCCTCTGTACTCACTCACACCTCCATAAAGTCCTTTGAGCACTTATCTCAGAATAAAACAAACCCCTACTCAGTGTCCAGCTCAAAAACATCCATCTGTCACGCTCTCCCAGCTGCACAGAGGGAGGGCCTGGTGTTTGTAACTGCAAAAAAAACCCCAACAACCTGACACACCACCCAAAATAAAGAACAAAACCAGGCCTCCAAAGTTTCCCTGGCAATTCCCCAGAGAGATGAGTAGAACAGCTTGTCTGAGCATGCTAAAGCTGATATAGAGATGGGAGAATTGCTAAGCACAAAGGGAATCCTACTCTCCTGCCATCCCAGCTGCTGGGATGTGGCCAGGGTTTCCACCAAGGTTTCCCAGAGTATGATGGGGAGCTCGCTCTGGTGCCAGCCTCCAGCTAGCAGGTGGTTTGGTGCTCCCATGCTGCTCTCAGGAATGGTCTCCAGGTGGGTTGAAAAGACAAGAAGAGAGACAGCCTCTCTGTTATTCAGCCTAGCTGCTGAGCCAAGGGGTTTATTGCAGAGCAGTTCACGCTTCCCCAGCCTCCAAGTCTGCCAACTCCCCCCAAAATGATGAGCAGCATGCAGACTCCAGGGATGTTGTCCCCACCCTCCATCCCAGGGTGATCCCAGACCTTCATCCCTAGGCAGCACAATTTGGCATGGATTGCCGAGGCTGTTGCTGCTTGGGGAAGGGAACACCTTCCATGTTTGCAGCAAGCACACAATGAAAGCCCGAGCTTTCAGGCAGCTCTGCTAGAGCAACTGCCGACAGCGTGAAATAGCTCATGTTCGAGGATTTCTTGGTTGCCTGAGGAATCCTGAAGAAAAGCAGTGAAACTGCCCAGAGCCCTGTTAGTGTCACACTCTGGCTGCTGCGGCTGCAGGCAAGAGGCCGTCTGCACACCATGTTCGCAGCCTTCAATCCCTTCCTACAGGGAACACTTTCCTCAGGGCTGGAGCTCCTCCTTGACAAGGTGAGGGGAAAAAGGAGTTCAGCTCATCACAAGAGATGTCTTCCTGAAAGCAGATCCTCTGCCCACCTCAATAACCCTTTGCTCTCTGCTGCCCCTGTGCCTCCAGGAGCATCAACGGCAAACATCTGCCTGGCACCAAGCCATCCCAGCTTTAGCTATAATAAGCTTTGAAAATCTTTTCACAACTGCTGAAACGCCTATCTCTTCAGCAGTTCAGTCATGCTCTCTCACACCTGAAAAGCATGTTTCCTAGATATACCAGGTACATTGTACTATGCTAAATTGAACTACTCAAAATGAGAGCATATTTTAATGGCACTGCTGACACAACATTAGTTACAGCGTCTGTGTGTCATCGTGGCAAAACTGTAATTACAATTTCTCAGTAAATCCAGGCTTTACATATCCAAGAAGCCAAACTCCCACGCGTCTTGCTCAATGTCTGGTACGAGCTTTTTGATCTGTTGCCTCTACTTCGATTCTGTTATCCAAAGCTTTGACAAAATAGACTAAGAAAGCCTATTTTCTTGCAAATAAGGTTCTAAATGGCTAAAAATTGCAACAGAAAAAGAGGAAAGTACTTTAAAAATAATCTAACCCCTAAGCAAAACTGCAGATTGAAATCTAGTAGTCATTTATCTGAAATCTACCTGTGGATAGCCAGAACCCAAAACTACTACACCATCCAGACACCAACATGTGGAAATTCCTTCTTCCTATAATTTCAGCCATATATATGAGCTCAGACAAGGTGACGTGCTCTCAACAAACTGCTTTAAAGATTATCTGCTACTTCAAATCTCTTCTACTTTAAGAAGGGAGTTGAAAGTAATTTCGAGTTTTATATTAGCCCATTCCCTCTGACAATTTGCGTGGCTTTAAAATTGATTTTCCTCCAGGTTTTTAAATGCATTCCTTTCTCCATGTGAGAACACCACGCAACCACCACCAGAACCTGAGGAGGCAGAGGGGGAACAGCAAGACTGATGGGGAACACCGTTCCTCATTACACAGTGTGCCGTTAATGACAAGGTTACACCACACATTTTAAGGTTATAGCCGTGGTGGGTGTTACAAGACACCACACAAAGTATTTAGACCGTGACTCCAGCAATCTTTGTTTGTTTCATTTATGAAGCACGACAGCCTCCGCTGCTACCAGGGTGCAGGAGAAGCAACCCAAGGGCTGTAACTAATTGTGCTAACTGTGGAGATGGGACGGAGCGAAGCACCCCGGGGGCGGCCGGAGCAGCTCCCCGCGCTCCCCCCTGCCCCGGCTCTGCAGGGTCGGCGGGGGGGGGGGGGGGGGGGGGGCGCCCCGCTTCTGACCGTCTGAGGAAGCCAAACCCTGCCCGGTATTTCCAGTGTCCCCGAAAAACACGAGGGGAACTCCCTCATCACCCACACCTGCGCGTCCGCCCGTGCAGCCGTCCACCTTGCGCCCACCGCCCACCGCCCACCTCCCCGGCGCCCCCAGGCCGCCTTCCCTCCACCCCAGCTAGGCCCAGCCCGGCAAGCCCCGTTCCCCCCCGCCCCGCCAACCCCAAGCCTCCTCCTTAGACCCCCAGGCCCCGGGCCCACTTCCGGCGGCGCTGCGCTACCCGGCCCGGGGGGCGGCCTGCCGGCGGCTCCCCAGCCCGGCCCGGTCCTTCCCGGGGTCGGTACGCACCGGCCGGCCCACCGCGCCCCGGCTGCAGGCGCCCGACGCCGGCCTCGTTGCTACGGGAGGAGTGGGCGGGCGCAACCATGCGGCTGGCGGGGCCGTTCCCCCCCGCCCGCGGGCGGTTGGGCTGGTCCAAGGGAGGCGCCGGGCAGCGCGGGCCGGGCAGCACCACGCCCAGGGAAGGGGGGTGTGTGTGTGTGTGTGTGTGGTGTGTGTGTGTGTGTCACATGGGGCCCTGGGGCCGCCAGAGTCCCCACTGGCACCTCAGAAACACCGCCACAGGGACACCGGCAAAGCTCCCAGTGCCACCTCAGAGCCACCAACACTGAGCCACCTCAGAGCTCCCACTGCCACCTCAGAGACACCACCACAGGGACACAAAGCCCCCAGTGCCACCTCAGAGCCACCAACACTGAGCTGCCTCAGAGACACCGCCACAAGAACACCACAAAGCCCCCAGTGCCACCTCAGAGCCACCAACAATGAGCCTCCTCAGAGCTCCCACTGCCACCTCAGGGTCATCACTGAGCCACCACCATCACTCCATGGCCACCAGGACCTGCCACAGGATGACCACTGCCAATAGAGCCACCACGTAACCACCACCAGAGGCCACCGCTGTGGAGCCACTGCCACCAAGCCGCCACCACCACCGCAGAGCCACTGCCAGCCCCTGTCAGGCCCTGTCTCCCAGGGCTGCTGGGCCCAGGGTGCGGGTGCTTGGCCATCCCACCATGACTGACCCCCACCGCCAAGTGCCTCTGGGGACAGCCCCCATTCCCAGTGCGAGGGAGGTGAGGGGCTGTGTGCCTGCTGCTCCAGTGCCACCTTCCACGCCAGCTGGCTGCCAACCCCACCAGTGGCATTCCAGGAAGGTCCAGCAGATCCCTCCTTCATCACATCCCCAAAACCGTTATAGGTGGGCAGGCTGTGGGACACAGAGCTGCATGATGGCTTGTCTACGCACAAGCTTACATATCCATGAAAGTCTTGAGTGGTCACAGGAGGTCATGTCAGGTGGGGGGTGGGTGATTACCGCCATGTGCTGTGACCCTGGAGAACACGTCATGCCCTACAGAGGGAAAGGTGGCACGGGGCCCTGCTGAGGGGACCCTATCAAGCTGGTCCCCTCAGGGAGGGGACAGTGGGGCAGGGACAAGCAGTGCCAGCCCCACGGGGGAGTGAGGAAGAACAGGTTTGGATTATTTGGGGGGAGAGGGAGAAGGTGGCAAAAGCAGAAAGGAAAGCATTTAAAGAGGGGAAAAAAAAAAGCTAGTAAGAGATCTAGCGTGAGGGAGGGCAAAGGGCAGAGGAGGAGGAAAAGATGAAGCAGGAGACCAGACTGGAGGCTGCTGCAGGAGGGGAGCCATGGGCAGGGGATGCTTCATTGTCCTTTTACCCACCAACGCTTGCCAGCCCTGGCCAGGCTGGCAGAGAGCTGAGAGCATGTCCTGCTGCCGCACAGCTCCGCACCCGGGAGAGGTACAAGTCCCAGAAAGCAGGATGGGAGAAGCAGAGCTCTGCAGGGCTTCCTGAGGACAAAACAGCCAGTAGGCTGGCCTGAGGGACACCTGCCTGGTCTTGCCTGAGGGCAGAGGGTCTGGCAAGGTGACACCAGGGTGGGGGGGCATGCCACAGGGAGGCAGCAGAGCCCAGGCGATGAGCACCGGCTCCAGCAGGCAGGTTGGCGCTGGGGTAGAAAGGGCCTGGGAGTCAAGGGTGGAAGAGGCACTTGTGCCATCCAAACAGTTGCAAGCCAGAGGATGTGAGGTTTGGGCAGAGAGAGAGGTGGAGGCTGTGGAAGGCAGAGCCTCAGGGAAGAAACACAAGCTTCTCCCAATAAGAAAGGTCCCTCCCAGCAGCGCTCAGCTCCTGCCAAGACGTCCTCCGGACCAGCTCGTTCTCCAGATCATCTCATTCTCTGGGTCAGCTTGGTGCAGCAGGGAAGTCTCTGTGCAGATTCACAGCCCCGCAACAAACTGCCCCTGCTCAAAGCAGCGGCTGCTGGAGAAACCCCCAGGTGTAGGTTCTCCATCATACTGCTGGCCTTGCTGCTTTATTTAAGAAAGGAGCACATGCTGGCTTGCCTCGATTAGGTTTGATATAATCACAGCTCTTGCTGGAGTTCCCAGGAGTCACAACCCAGATAGTTCCTCTGGCCAGGAAGAAGCGATGGTGGAGTCCCTTCGTCCTTGGCATGGGAAAAATACCTGTTGGTTTCACACCGGCTTTGTCTGCCCTGCAGCAGGTTGGGATTCACAGCAGGTCTTGCTGTCCCTGCTGTGCTTCGTTTTTGACTGGGCTTTCAAAGTTCGACACAAAATGCTTCAGCAAGTCAGCAGATGAAAGCCGACCTGTTTCAACTGGCTGGGCCTTCCCAAACCCACCAGGCCAGAACAGAAAGCAGACAGGTGTGTGAGCCACCCCGCTCTCCATCCATGACTGACTCATTTCCTGACCTGCCTTCAGAAGGGCCTTCTGGTTGTCCAGAGACTTGCTACCAGGAGTTGCGGCAGGGTGCACTGACACTGTGTCCTGCTTCCACGGGTGCTCCTTTAGCCCAGGATGGCCAGGCAGGAGAGCATGAGACCTGTCACTTGTAAAAGGCATGTTCGAAGTGGCAGTGGCAGCAGTTAGCACAGTTGAGCATCTCTGCCCTTTCTCCTTCTCGTATCAGTCTAAGATGAGATGCTGTCCCCAGCTGGGCCAGCACAAAAGGTTTAGCATTGTTTTTCTTCCAACAGTTCTTCTTCCCGCTCCTTTTCTGCTGTGGGCTCTTTCGAGGCCACAGGTCCACTTGTACTTACAGGTGATGCTGAGTTCCCAAGAAAATGGTTCTCCAAGGAGAGGTTGCCTGGCAAGATCATGGAGCAGATCCTCCTGGAAACTCTGCTGAGGCACATAGAAAACAAGGAGGTGATTGGCGACAGCCAACATGGCTTCACCAAGGGCAAGTCATGCCTGACAAATTTGGTGGCCTTCTACGAAGGGGTTACAGCAGCGGTGGACAAGGGAAGATCTACTGATGTCATCTACCTGGACTTGTGCCAAGTGTTTGACACTGTCCCACACGATATCCTGGTCTCTAAATTGAAGAGACATGGATTCGATAAATGGACCATTCGGTGGATAAAGAACTGGCTGGATGGTCGCACTCAAAGGGTTGCGGTCAACGGCTCAGTGTCCAAGTGGAGAGCAGTGACGAGTGGCATTCCTCAGGGGTCGGTACTGGGACCTGTACTATTCAACATCTTTGTCAGCGACATGGACAGTGGGGTAGAGTGCACCCTCAGCAAGTTTGCTGATGATACCAAGCTGTTTGGCGAGGCAGACACGCTGGAGGGGAGGGATGCCATCCAGAGGGACCTGGACAGGCTGGAGAGGTGGGCCCAAGCCAACCTCATGCAGTTCAACAAGGCCAAGTGCAAGGTCCTACATCTGGGTCAGGGCAATCCCAAGCACAAATACAGGCTTGGCGGAGAATGGCTGGAGAGCAGCCCTGTGGAGAAGGACCTGGGGGTGCTGATTGACGAGAAGCTTGACATGAGCCAGCAATGTGCGATCGCAGCCCAGAAGGCCAACTGTATCCTGGGCTGCATCAAAAGAAGTGTGGCCAGCAGGTCAAGGGAGGTGATTCTGCCCCTCTACTCCGCTCTCGTGAGACCCCACCTGGAGTACTGCATCCAGCTGTGGAGTCCCCAACATAAGAAGGACATGGACCTGCTTGAGCGTGTCCAGAGGAGAGCCACGAGCATGATCCGAGGGCTGGAGCACCTCTCCTATGAGGAGAGGCTGAGAGAGTTGGGGCTGTTCAGCCTGGAGAAGAGAAGGCTCCGGGGAGATCTTATTGCAGCTTTCCAGTACCTAAAGGGGGCCTACAGGAGAGCTGGGGAAGGACTTTTTACACGGGCATGTAGTAATAGGACGAGGGGGAATGGCTTTAAGATGGAAGAGGGCAGGTTTAGATTAAACATTAGGAAGAAGTTTTTCACTTTAAGGGTGATAAGGCACTGGAAGAGGTTGCCCAGAGAGGTTGTTGAAGCCCCGTCCCTGGACGTGTTCAAGGCCAGGCTGGACGTGGCCTTGGGCAACCTGGTCTAGTGAGAGGTGTCCCTGCCTATGGCAGGGGGGTTGGAACTCGATGATCTTCAAGGTCCCTTCCAACCTAAACCATTCTATGATTCTATGAGAGGTTCCTGACTCCCTGCTGAAACAGGCTGATCAGTGACTAACCCAGGATTTTTCCCAGTGCAAGGAGAAGGAAAACACTGGTCTCCCTGTCCAACCAGACAGAGCACTGTCATGGTGAAAGCATGAGCAGGGGACCCACAGCGAAGGAGAGAGCTGTCATCTCCCCCAGTTACCAGACATGAAAATCAAACCAGTCTCAACAAATGTTAGGATGTGAGCTGGCACTGGGAAGGGGAAATACCATGAAACATACTAATGGTTCATTCTGTCTCTGAGGCTCTTTTGTGGACGAAGAGCCCAGCTTCTCTCTTGTATTGTTCACGAGCTGTTGGAGCCACCTTTCATCCCCTCCACTTTCACCCATTCATCTCTCATGCATCTATCCCAAGCCAATAGCTCAGAAAACACCATTGCTAGGAGAGCATATCACACCAAAGCTCACTCCTCCAGAGAACGGCCTTCCTCTAGTTATGGGAGGAATAATAAAATAGCAAGAAGCCCAACTCCTGTGGACCTCAGAGATGATGTGCTTGTTGTTTTGTTTCATCACTTGGACCTACCCAACGTGGGTGGCAGGCCCCTTCAGATTTAGCAGTGTTTCCATACCCACCCCCTACACATTTTGCTGAAGGTGTAAATGATCCTCAAAGCACAAGGCCACTGGAGAATAAGGCCCTAGATTTCTCTGTCTCCACACCTACATGTGTTCCCACACACTAGATGCAGCATTAGTCTGGAGTAAAACATCACATGTTGGTGATGCTAACAGTACATTTGACAAGAAACTCCAAAACGCAAACCCACGAGAAACTCATAAAGCGGGGAGAGTCAGGACAAGGTCTGGCTTCATGTCGCCTGCGCCCTTCTCCTGAAGGGTCAGTTTGAATCTGGCAAGGCGATATCAAGTCAGATTCACCTTATATTCCTCCTGCATTCAACAGCGCTCTCAGCACAAAGCCGTTACCTTGAATTCAGGCAGGCTGGGACCAGAGGAGCAGTTTGTAGCAGCCAGCTGCAAATTCTGCACTTTCCAACCACAGTTTTCACTGCAGCCTCAAAAAATGAGTAAGACTTTGATGCCGATAGAGTGACATTTTTGTTGGTTAGCTTTCTCCCTCATCTCCATCACTGTGCAGGAGCACATAATCTCCCCAGGGTACGTTCTTTCACATTCAGGATCACACCATCAACCCAGACAGAGGACTTCCCCAAGGACTTGCAGGCAGAGGTTGCTTCTCCAAGGAGGGTGCTCAGAAAGTGCGGGGCTGGCCAAAAGTAGGAAGATGACAGGATTACCAGGGCCAAGCCTGAGCAGGCGGGGAGCGGTGGTGATGGAGCTAAGCAAGCCTTAGACAATGGAATCTTGGCAGCGGTGGGCAGAGAAGCTTGCAGTAGGCACTTTTTACACAACTGGTTCAGCTGAATTGGCTCAAATGCAATGCTTCCATCTTCTCCGTAGGGCTGCAGGTAGAAACAGCCTGTCAGCCACCGGTGAGCTGGAGATTTTTTCCAAGAAGAGCCTGTGTGTACTTTGTAAGGACCTTGATTTGAGATAGGGTTAGTGGCAGAGATGCTCCTGAAGATCCCACACCCTGGCTTCCAAATCGCCTGGGGTTAGACCCTTACATTCCTCAGAAGCCTCAGCCAGATAAACAGCCAGATTCCATGCAGCCCAAGATGACATGCAGACAGGTCATTTGTCAGGACATGCAGAGGGGGCTTGGAGCTCTGTAGCTCCCCCAGCAAGTATGGTGCAGGCACGTCCCCCTTTTCCTAGGGGAAAGCATAAAACGGAGCCGTCAGTCTAACCACTGGCACCCAGGAACACAAAGGTAGGTGGCTGTAGCCTTGCTTTTGCACAGATGGGGCTGTTGACAGTTGCGACACGAGTCATCCCAGGTAAGAGTACCAGGGTCTGCCTCACGAGGAAGCCAACATGCTCAGTCTGTACTGGGGAGGATGTAGCCTGAGAGGTGACATTTCCTGGCACTCTTCAGAAATTTCAGAGATTCACATATAAACACTCTTCAAGCGTGCAAAACACAGTGCTTAGGAGGCTATAGATAGAGCCTGCTCTCTTCTAGGAAATTTATCACCCGCCCCCGGTGAAAACGATCCTAAAAGAACTGCAAGCCATTTCTGAAGAGCTACTAGCAGTCTTACAACTCAGGTGTTCCCAGACAACATACAGGGATCAAGGTCCTCAGCCGATTAATTTTGAATGCTCAAGGAAGTTCAGGGGGAGACCTTTTTTTCTTTTTTTAATAGGATAAGAAGAAATTACTTGTCTGCTTTTAAAAGGGCTGGAAATTTTTCTTGAAGATCCCAGACGAACATCAAACTCTTTATGAGAGACAGAGACACCTTGGCTTGCTATACTAAGGACACTTGCTGGGGGGTGTGGAGAGCTCTGGTTCAAATCTGTGGTCTGGACCAGACCCATCAGGCTCAATGTTATATCTACTCTCAGCGGGTACGCATCGAAATCATCTGGTTTTGAGCAAAAATTCCATCCATTGCTGACAAACAGTAATGGATTCCTGTGAAAAGCCGTTCTTTCAACCAATTGGCATTTGATCAAGGAATCCCCAACCTGTTCAGATTTTTTCTACTTGAAAGCATGTGCCGAAAGCTGGGATAGATCCTCACCTGAACACCACCATTTCAGAAGCTGTACAGAGCAGGGCCTGAGCTGGTGGGCTGAACAGAGCAACCAAAATCGATGCATTTCTTTGCACCCGGCCTTAGAAGAAGTGTAACAGCATCAGAAGAAGTGGTTCAAGCATGCTGATGTGTCAGAGCAGCATGTCTCCGCACGAGAAGACAACCCAACATTTTTGGCTTCAAAGTATACCTTCCTGACAGTTGTTCATCAGCTGATTTATTGCCCCAGGTGCCAGCCTGACTTCCTGCCATCAGTAACACAGCGCTGTCAATATCTGGGCATTCGTATCATTTATCTGGCTGGTTCATCCACTCTTGGAAGTACCTTCTCACTTAGCAGTGAATATTCCCATAAAAAGCTCTCTCACAGAGAAACCATTAAAAACTGTTGGTGGAAAGCAAAAAAAACCCCAAGTGTTTTTTTGCTGTTTTCTGTCTGATTTTTGTATGCAACTGTGACTATTCTAGCAATGCAAATATGAACATGAATACAAATATAAAACCCAGAAGAGAATGGAAGTTGAGCTTGGTCATGACCTTTTGTTGCAAGTCAGCCTGCCTGCCCTGTACTTGGTGTAAAGGGAACTACTGGTGTGTCCATCCTGCAGAGCGTGGTGACATTATTGGGTATCTCAGCAGGAAAGAGATTTCTGAAGCTTAAGGTTGAGCTTCTTCTACCCAAAGGAAGTGTCACCCACTTAGTGAGTGCCCAATCTTTTGCCTTGGTGCCGGGAACAGAGCTCAGAGTAGGCAAAATCTGAAGGAAGTGGTGGTTGTGGCACTGCTTGAGAGAGATGTAACTGGGAGAAACTGGGCAATCAAGTCAGAAGAATTATGGCTTCCAAATGTGTATCGTCATCCTGCAAATTCCCAGCTCTCCCCCTGCTCCCTCCTCTGCTGACGCTCCAGTCCCCACTTCAATACCTGCCAGGTCCTTTTAGAGAGCTGACATTTCCATTCCTGACATTTTCTGCAGCTCCATCTGGGAATTAATGGCCGGATATTAGCAGCGATGGGGCCGTTTATCATAATTAGTCTCATGAAGCTACTAAGCATCCAACTATTTTTCATCAGCGCTGAGGAAATAAACTGCAGAATCCAGTAGACAAGACGGACGATTTATTTATTGATTGACTTATTTTGGTCTGTCAGGATGCAGCTTTAAAGTTTGCCGAGATGAGCAATGCTTCTCAGAGGCAATGACGACAGTAGAACTGGCTCGCCTTGGGCACACAAGCTGCAGAGAAGAGGCCCCGAAACCCCCGAGACAGTGAGGAGGCATTTGTTACCCTACATGTGCTCTAGCCTCCTGCTGGTATAAAGTGCACGTTGCGACAGGTTGAGCCCCGGCTGGACAAGCTCAGGAAGAGATAGCCACCAGCCACATGATGGCATCATGAATGAAAGCCATCTCCAGGCCTTTTCTTCTCCAACAGGAAAGCAAACTGAGGGTGTCATTTACCCTACAGGAGGTGGCACACAGAGCAGCAGCTCCAGGACTGTCACTTGGCTGGGGGTGCCAGGTTGTCCTTAGACCTTAATGCTAAAAGGAGGATGCTGCAGACAGCACACATGTCCCTGTCACCTTCCAGACGTGCCCGGGAATGGATGAAAGTGTTTTCTTCTGTGTCATCTCACTCGGAGTAGGGTAAAGTTGTTTTTCTTCCCCAAAGGATCAGCAGTGAAGGGTGGAGAGGCAAAGTCTCATACACAGGAGAGATCAGACAGGGTCCCCTGTGGGCATGAGAAGGCCCCTTGGAAGGGCTGGGGTTCACCATCAGCCACCTTCTCCGGGGGAGATAAGGTCCAACCTGTAGTAGCTAACACCTGCTGTGCTCTCAATCTTACTTTTTTGGGGCCAGTGCAACACACTGTCTATGCTTCTGTGAGCTTGGGTACTCAAGAACCACACCAGAGCCTGCCCTCCTCTCTGGGGATAGCTGGTCACTGAGCTGCTGATGTTGTTATCCATCCTGATAGCTACTGCTCTGGGCAAGGAGCCTGTGCCCATTTTGGTAGCTCTTCTACCATCTTGCAAGTCTTGATGACCATCTCACAAGTATTGAATGGGAGGAGATGGGAGACCCCTGCCAAGGTCAGCTGCCTCGAACAGCACTGCTATGTATGGCTTGTAGCCTGCAGTTGGAGCTCCTCTTTGTCCAAGCAAGACATGAGGATTGCAAGGCTGCGTGGAGCTTCTGCCTAGAATAAGGCATGAAGGCCTCCAGGGCTCCTAGACTTAGTGTTGCTCTTCCATCTATTCCCATGAAAACCCACAAAGTCTTGCTACAACCCATACACCTCAGTGCTGACCTGCAGTGGGCCCACCTCCTCTCCTGCAGGCTGATTATCAGGACTTTTCCATCCTGAGGTTTGCTATGCAAACATCAAACATTTGTATTTAAATATTACACTCTTCTGCTGATGTGAAGCTAGTAATTACAGCCAGATGGGACCTGGCTCACGGGCAGGCACAGGGCCCACACACTGCAGGGTGCTGGGTTTTTGTTTTTTTGCAGAACCATGTGGCCGACCACCAGCAGGAATATCAGAAAAGCTGAATGTAATTAAAAACAATAAAAAAAAAAAAAAGGGGGTGTGTGTGTTTCTAAGTATATCATGCAACATATTCCAGGTGAGCTGTAAGTGTTCCTGGCTGCAGTGCCTGGTAGCCTCAGTACTATACCTGGGACATGATCCAAGCCAGCATGCTCAAGCCAAACGTCCCTCCAGGCAGAGCCTGACAATGACATGGACCAATTTGGTACTAGCACCTCCTGCAGCACCAACAGGGTCTGATCCTGCAAAGTCTTCCTCAGCTGAGTAAGAGCTCTTCGCACAAGAGCCCAATTCAGCCTCCACTCTAGTCTGTCCAAGCGGCTCCTACAAGTGTGTTGCAGTGTCAGGGCCACCCCACTGCCAGTGTGAGCTTACATCTGCAGCTACCTCTTCACCTACTAAGTTGAGATCATCTTCACTTTGCACACCTGCACACATTTCTGCCTTGGACGAGCTCCCCAGAGTAGGAAATACTTAATTTTCTACCAGCTCCAGGATTTCAGGTCTGATTTTGCTCAAGGCAAAACCAAAGCATTGTAGCAAGTGATAGATTTTTCTCCCCTGACTGATCATCCATATTCACATTCAACCTCTGATTGTATTTTTAATAGATAACCCCCTCTGCTACACATCAAACAGACCCAAAAGGAAAGCAGGTACATACCAGTTTGAGAAAATTCCTCTGTGCTGGTCCTGCCCAACACCTGTGTTGTATATACACACCACCAAGTGCCCAGGAAGCAATCCTGCTCCTTGCCCCATAGGCCTGATCCAGCTCCAGTGATGCAGATAACAGCCACCACTTGCTACCTGAAAAAGGGGCCAGACCAGCTCATCATGCACGATTTAAGTAGCCTGGTAAAGAAACCATTGCAGGTGACACAACTCCAGGGAAAACAAGCTATAAAGACTACAGCCCTTTCTCTGTAAATCAGTCCAGCTCTGTTTAACCTCCATCTTCTCATGAGTTGGTAGCCTCCCTTCTTTGTAACAAATGCTCTGGCATACTCTGAGGATGCTCCCAAGCCAAGTGGTGCACAGCCAGGGCCTGGTCTCCTGCCCAAGCAGCCAGGGATGTTTAATTCCTCGGGACAGCTGCTGGGCTGTATCCTCCATGTCGTAACAGTTGGCACGGCACAGCTACCTGCTCACCCACCCAGATGTAGAGATGTCCTCTAGCTAGCCTGCCGAACAGGGGTCACTGTCTAGGGTTGCAAGGGGAAGAAAGGGAGAAAGCAGCAAACAGGAGAAAAAAAAAAAAAAAAGAAAAGAAAGAAAGGAAAGGAAAGGATGTCTCAGAGATGTACTAGAAATCATTGTTTTGTGCAAAATGGCAGAGCCACAGCAAACGCATGCTGTAACTTGAGACAAGTGCCAAGCCCTGGTAGGTTTCCCTGGGAAATCAGCATCAGGCTTGGTGACAGGAGAAGGGGAGCAGGTAACATGCACAGGGAGAGAGGATGCTCTGGTACATCCATCCAGGAGCCTGCACCAAAGCTCTCGGACCCCATCCTCTGAGGCTGGCCCACCAGAAGCCTGCGGCCATCTGAATGCTGTTTCATACTCCCTCTGCTCCTCTGCTACCCCGATCTCCCTTGTCTGCTGCCTCTCTGGGACGCTGCTTCTCCTTCTTCCTGTGCTGTGTGGGCTTCTAACTTCCCAAATCTTCCTCAAAGGACCAAGAGTAGAGCTTTCCAAGGAAGCTTATTTCTGCTGCCGTGTATCCCAGGAGAGTGTTATCGGAGGGGAAGGGAAGGGCCCAACATCTGTCTGTATTCTGCACCCAAGAAGCAGAGCTTTGGCGTGCCATTACCAACCCTTGTTTCTGCAGTAACCTTACCCGGCGCTGCGTGGGTCTGTGGAGGCTGTGTTGTGCTACTGTTGCACTCATGAATAATGGATCCCCCTCCACCTTCCCTCTCCTCTTCCCTGTTAGATCCCATTTCATGTCGGGCATGTCTAGTACGTTTGCTGTGTCCCTGGGGTTGATCTGAGCGCTCTGATTCCCGGCTCCAGTTCCCCCGCTTCCCAAGAAGAGAGTGATGCACAAGAGGGCACCAGGAAAAATTCAAGTGGTTATTAGCAGAGTCATAAGCAGGACCTACCTATTGGGTTTTATAGGGGTTTAAGGCATTTCTGTTGCTTCCAGTGAGGCTGTGAAGCTCGTCTTGTCAGGGCCCTGAGGGCACTAATAGGCTTTAGTGGCCCTGAGCCGCCTCACCTAGGGTGTCCCCCCCACTCCGCTCCAGAAGCACCATTTAAGCTCAGACCTGGACCCGCATTTCTTGCCTGAGCTACATTACAGGTGTATCCATCTCCAGTCCCATCTCTGGCCCTGCCTCCTGGATGGACTTTAAATCTATGTTGTAGCCTTGTCTCCAGTTCTGTCTCTGGCCCTTGTCCTCCTAACAAGACTCCGTGGATGGATGCTGGAGCTGGTTCATCATTTCACCTTGTCTGGGACTGTCTGTGGCCCTTGTTACCAGCACTTGGCTCTGCCTGCCAAGTTCAGATGTTGTGGGAGTGTGCCCTAACTGGTGAGGGCAATGCCTGTACTGGGGTCATCTTTGGCTCCTGGCTTGCCTTCCGTTAGGAAACAGTTGATCCTTGCTCTTCCTGGGAACCTTTAAGCTCTCCTTTTCTGGAATTTCACATTTTACTGACAAAAAGTATAGGTCCAGGAAAAAAATGCTTATGATTCTGGTTCTAAAAAGTCAAGTCTCTATGGCTAAAAGAAGCATATCTACATTTCTATGTGGTTTGGGGCCAGAGAACATTGACAACCATTTCTACAACGTAGTCTGGATAATTTAATTTCCCTTGTTCCTGGAATTACCCAGCTTTATTCAGCTTTATCTGGTAAAGACTGGTATTTTAGCTTTATTCCTCTTCAGAAGCCACAGGCTCAGCAGTGAGATAGCCCTGATTTTAGCAGGGAATAAGCTGTGGCATTTAGCAGCATCATGGGTGTCTCTTTCCTTAGGTCCTGCTGCAGTAGCACCATGACCCAAGATTAGGTCAGCCAAATCTCTTTTGAGCGGCTTTGTAGGGTTTGTAGGTATGAAGGCCTGTCAAAACTGTGTGCTGATCCCAGTTCATTGTCTTTAATCTAATCATTCCAGGGTATGAGAAGCACTGAGCTTATATGCCCTTATGTGAGGCTATACCTTACCACTGTGTCTTCTGCCAACCTCACCGACCCAGTTCTTTAATCTCTGCCATCCTCACTTTGTGTTGCTGCCCCTGCAGATCTACCCCCTTTGGCAGTTTCCACGAGGAGAGTTCGTGTTGGCTGATATTTCAAAAAAGATCTGTGAGGATCTGAAAATCGAAGCCAAGGGACGGCAAAAACCCTGCAACCAGGAGATTGCGGAGTCTGCGCGATTTGGGCGAAAGCGTGATGCTTCCAAAGGGACGGGAAGGAAACAGGGTCCTCAGTGAGAAACCCCACTGCCAGAGGCCCTTGGAAAGCCACAAAATCAGTTGCCTGGAAACTAATGATGCCCCTCGTTATTGTCAGCAACAGGAAAAAGCCACAAGTACCATAATTCAGGCCAACACCAGTCTTTCTCTCTTGACTGAACGGAAGAAGCAAAAAGAAGAGGCTTTTCATGTTCTGTGGGTAGCAGGGTGTCACCTTGCCCTCAGCTCACAAGGGATTGCAGACTCAGCAAGTTGCATCTGGATGGTCAGTTCCCATGGCAAACCTCATGTCCTGAAGGTTAGAGGCTAAACCATCTTCTCCCAACCAGCTGACATCCTAAACTGCCGGTTGTCAGGAGCCTGAGGGAAGGGTGACACGCCATCTGTCCTCCAAGCACCCACCAGTGGCTGCCAGCAGGACCAGTGCTAGGGGAGGCAAGTCTTCACTCTGACCTGATATGATGAATAAACCCAATTAAAATATTCTGAAAAAGGATTGGAAAAAACTTGTTTCTTCCCATTCCCAGTCAAAATTCAAGCTTCTGTTGCTATGCCTATCTTATCATAGCAGACAGCAGCTCCAAACACCTAAAGCAGCCTCAGAGTTTGCAGAAGGTAATTAAAATAGCAGAGACAACCCCATTGTCAGCAGGGTCAGAAGTATCAGTTAGGGCTGCTCAACGTTTCCCGCTATAAGACCAATTTTTCAGCCGCTTAGAATTTTGCTCAACTTAATTGTTTTCACTGAGTTTTCTCTATAGAGCATCTACTTAAGTTTAGGGGAAGTATATATATATATATATATATATATTTACTCTGTCACCTTCTACAGCTACTTAAAATTCATAGAATAGTTGAGGTTGGCAGGAACCTCTGGAGACCATGTAGTTCAACAGCCTGGGTCATAGCAGAGTCGGCTTGAGCAGGGTGATTGAGACTGCATCTCATCAAGTTTTGAATATCTCCAAGGATGGAGAACCCACAACCTCTTTGATCACCCTTATGGCAAAGTTTTTTGTTTAATGTTTAAGCAGAAATTCTTGTTCTTCCCAGCTCTTGCCATCCCTGTGAAATATACCCAAATTTGGCCAAAATCAAAAACTCTTTGGCAGAAAGGACTGTACAGGTGACTATTACAGAAGAAAACATGCATGCTTATACGCATGCAAATTGCCCAAAGACCAATCTGGTTGCAGCATGAGAAATGCTAGGTCAAAGTCATTTACACAGACCTTATTTTTCCTTATTGCGCAGATTTTTTAATTTTAATGTTAATTACACAGTTGAGCTATTTTCCAGAGGACTCCGGTTCATCCCGCACACAGGACAAATATTTCATGTTTAGTGAAAAGTCTCACAATACTTCATTTCCACCATGTTGTTCAGTGCATGAAGCCTTAGGCAGGATTTATTCAATCTCTGCTAGGGAGGTACGATTATTAGTCTCCTAAAAAGCTTTTCAATCGAGTTCGCTGAAATAGCTGAATGTTTCAAAACTGTTAATGATTTTAGCTTTGCAAGTCCCCTGCCAGAGAATGGGTCTGCACTATGGCTGTTTTACAGAGGACAAAACTTGAGCCCAGAAGGGCTAAAGGGATGGGATTTCTGGGGCGCTGCATGGACACACCTCAGGTGGGACATTACAGAGTGTTTAGAAAGGTGTAGCAGCTTCCCTTCAGGACAGGAGACTTTCTGAAAGCCAGCTGCCCCACCGCAAACACCTGGAAAATGAAGCACACACTGGTGTGGAAAGAGCTGCTTAACCAAGCTGCTGCATGAAGAGCAGCTCTGTGCCCAGGTGGCAGCGGAGGGGTCTGTGCTAGCACCGTACCCAGGCATCGCACCATCTTAGCGTGCTCACCGGCACCAAATCATTTCCTACAGCCCAGAACCAAAGAGAGTATTAGTTATTTCAAATGAAAAGAGTCTGAGATTGTCCAAACCTGGGCATAGGTACGTCTGGCTCATCCTAGCCTGGGCACTTTGCATTTGCGGGGGGCGAGTTGAAAATAAAGAAAACACCTCGAGGGTCAAGCTTGGGCAGACAGGTAGCACAAAGCATCTGGCATGTGTCCTCCTGGCCCCGGGACTGGAGCCACATAGCCCTCTTCACACAGGTGGTGGCTAATCCTTGCTGTCCACAGCCATAATCCATGGCGGCACTAACCTGCTTGTCTACAGTCCAAGGAACCTTTTATCATTAGACCAGAGACCACTGCAGCGACCCCTTCTCCTGATTGCCCCTAGGAGGGGGATTTGGCTTTTGTTTGGGCAAACGCTTTCCTGATTCAGCATGGGAGCGGGGGAACACAAGACACGTTTCAGGAATTAAATCAGTTGCAGGAACTGAAAAGATCCTTGTCCCCGAAATGCTGATCCCCAGCCTCAAGCCGGCAGGGGGGAAAAGGAAGGAAGGTGGACAAAAAAGAGTTTGCAAGGAGCAGACCAAAGGCAGGTCTAAATTTCACCGGCTGCAGACGAGAGCTGAGCCTCCCCTCCCTCCCTCTGCCAGCCCTTCCCTCTTCTGAACACAAGCTGCAAGTCCCTGGGAGGCCCCTAATCTGCTTCCCTGTACAAAAGGCTCGGTCTACTGGCTTTCTTTTTCTTTTTCCCTCTTTAAAGTTGAAGTGGGGATTGGTTTTCAGACATGAAGATAGGGAGGGGGAAGGAGCAGGGTGCGAGTGATCGCTCTGCAAAAGAGATCCTGCAGAAGGCGAGAGCACAGGTGGCTTCAGGTGGGCTGGAGACACAGGGACACGGGGTCTTTGGGGCTGTCAAGATCCTTGTTTTCTAATTACTGGGTTTTTCTGGTGTGCTTGGATCCCACTCATTCTTGCACCAACATCACCCTTTATTTTATACAGCTTTTCTTCCTCCCATGTGCTCTTTCCACCACCTCAGCTAGCGAACCAAAGGAGAAGATAACTCCTTCCAGCCTTTGTTTTACTTGTGAAATAGGATCTCCAGTCTCTTGACACACTCAGAGAATTTTTCTGCACTGCTTCTGGCGTGAATTCAGCCTACCTGCCCAGGACTCCTACCCGATGCTAGACGAGGGCTTGTCAGTACTTCGCAAATGCTATTAATAATTCTCTGCTTCTACTGGAAATATCCCAAGCCCCTCGGGTCTTGATTGCCTTTTTGTGCCTTTAGCTCATTGGTGGTTCATAATCACCCATGACTGCTACAACTAAGTTCACCTCCTCCTCAGTCATGTCCAACTGACACACTCCCTGTCTAGTGCAAAAAAAACCCACCCCTGTGATTAGTCTTGCATTTCGTGCTGTTGAATTTCAACTCGTTCCTGTGTCTCCATGCTCAAGGTTGTCTGCTGCTTTCTGTTTGATCTCCCGTCTCCTCTGCATTCACAATGCCTCCCTCTTCTGCGTCATCAGCTGGCTTAACCTAAGCGCTTCCACTTCTTATGGCAACATGATTCATGGAGAGAATAAACAAGATCGATCCCAGGATCGATTCCAGAGAAGCTCCAGTGGTGAACTCTGTCTAGCCTGCTACTGCCTCTGTCCAGAGGTACAGCTTCTGTACCCAACTTCTATTTCTTCCACTAATCCCATCATCTTCAGTTTAATTAGTAATTTCCCTGTTACTCCATTGAGCACAGCTTGCTGCATTTGTCTAGAAATTTGTCTAGATAAATTGAGATGAGCAGGCTGTCTCGGTCAAATGCTTTCCGTGGCATGCCGAGCTGGTTTTCCTCCAGCCATTTAACCATGCTGGTCTGCAAGTTTTGTTCCAGGTCTCTGCATGCTACTGACCCGTGCTACAAAGTCCCCAAGCCTCACAGTAAAAAAAAAAATAAAACAAAGGAAGAATGGATATTACGTACACAATCTTCAGTGTGGTTCTTTCTCTTCTGCCAGAGGTCCTGCCTCCGGAAACCTTGCCACCAAACCTGCAGTGTGGCACATTAGTTAGTTTGAAAACCACGGTTACCTGCTTGTCCTGGCTACAGTGTGTCAATGTATCTGAATTTTGTCTCTTATTTTGTTATACTGTTCAGTCTTTATACTGTCGTTCTCTATCTTACGTGTTAACCCTACACCCAGCACTATCATCTCCTTCAGACTGGTTGGGGGCCACATCACAAACATCTTTGCTGCCCAATAGACCTACTGTGTTGAACTGATGCCTGAATAGTATTTTTCCTTGTGTCATAACACCCTTTGTAAGATTTATCTCTGCTCGGCTTGCCATGTTATCCTTACTGCTTCCAGGTCTCTAGAGTACCATCTCTCTTGTCACCAAAACTGGTAGGGGAGGATAACAGTTGGAATGGGGGTTCCCATAGCTGAACTCTTCCTTGTCAACGTGAGGCCAACACACCCCAGATCCAGTC
The DNA here is from genome assembly GCA_017639485.1 of Pluvialis apricaria. Lineage (NCBI taxonomy): Eukaryota > Metazoa > Chordata > Aves > Charadriiformes > Charadriidae > Pluvialis > Pluvialis apricaria. Next base: position 17,525,602 of record CM030016.1, read on the forward strand.
CTTAGTTAGGGACTCAGGGAGCTGTAAGGTCTTACATGAGCTTTGCTAAATGCCGTGCCAGGGGACCTGGTAGTTCTGCTTCTTCTGACCCTCAGGCACTGGGTCCCAGGTGTTCCCACTGCAATCCAGGCCTGCCAGAGGCAACTTTGATGCTCTCAGGGGGTGGGCCAGATCCTCTCTAGTGGGGACAACACTAGACCTGGGAGTCACTAGCCTTCATCTTGAAGGAAAATAACAGTGTCTCCTGATTAAATTGTAAAACCCTCTCTGTGAAGCCACTGAAAAACAGCTTTTCCCAATTTAATCCAACTGGCTGGGGCATGGGGATTCCTGAGCAGGGAGAAAGAGGTAAATCCATCCTCAGTGAACAGAAATGAATGACCTCAGCGAACAGAGGGATGAGCGGACTCCACATGTTGTAAAGGAGAATGGGACAGAGCCCACGTCCTGTAATGGGCAGGTGGGACGGAGCCCCAGGAGGGTCATCACTCTGCCTTTACCATTGCGGGAGATGCCCTGAGCATCGCTTTTCTCCCCATGTCACCCGGGATGCTGCCGGCTGTCCGGGTACCCAGCTTCCCTGGAGACCGTGCTGGTTGCTCCCACCTCACCTGCCCTGCTGCGAACACCAAAAGCAAAGCCAGAGCCTCGCCGCGCCTGCCCTCTAAAGCCTCTGTCTTGCGGTGGAAATAAATTGCCTCAGATTCCTGTAACTCAGGCAGAAAACCCAGGCCCCTTGCTGATAAAACCAGGCGGCCTGGACAGCGTTGCCCTGGCAACCTGCGCTTTCTTCCCCATCCTTTTGTTCGCCCTCGGACCCAGACTTTTGTACCCAGCCATAATGGGGCCAGACTCTCGGGATGTTTACGGGGTGAGGTGAGAGGAATTTCATTCAGCTGCGTCTTGCTTGGCCCGTCTCCTTCCGCAGGGCGAGGGAGGAATGTTATTGACCGAGGCCCCATGCAGCGACAGAGGCACTAAAGAAAGGCACTTTAGACTTTTGGGCAAAGAAAAGAAATTCCTGCCCTCCCCCATACAAACATACCCCCCCCCCCAGCCCCAAAGCGCCTTTTGTTTCCTTATGTCTCTTTTGGTAACTTCTCCGCTCACTCGCTCCTGCCCACAGCTGCTCTCACTGGACACAAACAAAACCCTTTAGCCAGTGTCTGCCTGCTCCGAGCTGCAAGACATTCAACTCTCCTGGATCCCCATCCTCCGAGGCACCTTGCCCATAAAATGAAGCTGTACGTGCACTGAGTTTGCAGGAGCAGAAGTGCTGTGCAGCTGAGGCCGGGGCAGGGAGCAGCCGAGCACGGCAGAGAGCTGGAGCAGGACCCCCATCCCACCCTGAGACCCTGCCACTCAGTCCCTCGCCCTCTGGTTCAGGGGGGAAAGGGTTAAGCACATCAGGTCCGGCTGCCTGCTGAGAAGACAAAAGGCTGCCTTGACATCCAATATTGAAGCTCCCAGGGACACCGCTGAGGAATTCCCATTAGCTGGTGTTTGTGGAAAGCCTTATATCAAATGCCAGGATGGCCAGTTTGCTTTCCTCATGCCAGTTGCTGGGAGAGCAGCAGCACCTTCCCAGCGCTGCGTTGCAGGGGAGAAGCGATGCAGGTGCCGTCCGAGTTGTGCCTTTGCGGAGGAAATGCTGGTGAGTCTTTCACCTTGTCCCCCTGCACTGCTGAGCAGCTCCAGCAGCAGCCAAACGCCCCTGGAGAAACTTACCTGACTTGACCTGACCTGTGCCTGGGTTTGGGTAGCTTGTTTCAGAGGTGGACCCCATAGCGTCACTCTCTTCCTGGCCTTCGGACCTCATTGTGTCTTAGGAGAAGGCAAATAAGCCCATGGTTTGGGCAGAAGACTTTGAAGACCTGTTAATGGCAAGGCAGCAGTGTTTCCGATGTACCCTGCCCCACGCTGTTCTGTTTTCAGGGCAACTGTGCAAAGCAAAAGGTGTGGGCAGAGATGGGATGCTGGGTGGGATGGGCGCTGGGTTTTCTTCAGTTCTGTGGGGGGCAAAACGGAAAATAAAGCCCAAGTCAGTGTTGTTTGAGTGGGCAAAGACCCATGAAGAAGCAAGTTGCTCCTGCTATGGGCAGCATTCCACGGCTGTTCTCCTTCTCCCAGTGCTCAGCCATACCAGAGGACTCTGCCCTGGCTGATCTAGCAGCAGAGAAGAGCCTGCAGCTCTTGGCAGAGACACTGGGTGTCTTATGGATGGTGAGAGGCACTGGTAGAGCTTTTCTTCAGCCCTGAATGGATTTATATGGTATTGCTCTCTCCCAGCTGGATTATCGGATGTCTAATTAAAGGTGAGCTCATACATCATAGCCTTTCCCTTCAGCTGGCGCTGCAAGAAGATGGAGGAAAAAACCTGGGCGCCTGTTTTCATAGCACTTGTTTTTAAGACTCCTATTCTTCCATCACGTCTACTGAAAAAAAATCATCTCATAGATTTAAAAAGTGATTACTGAGCTGAGCAAGGGAGAGGAGAGGCAACACAGGCAATGTCCCACAGACACCTTCTGCTGGGACTATCGCCAGCAAAAACCAAAGCCCAGGGCACGCCCACTTGGCTCTTGGCAAAGGACTATCGCTCTGGCACCATTTCAGTGCTGCTTGCCTCGAAGGCATGAAAACCCAGCTATAAAGTAAGCTGGGAACCAAGCGGAAGCAAAATGCGCACCAGCCATGAATAATGGGGCAAATGTGTCAACGCAAACAGAAGCACAGGGCAGCCCTTCCGTCCCATCCTCCAGTCTCGGCAAGGTCTTTCCAAATGCTGCTGCTCAGGTGAGCCTTCCTGGATCAAACAGGGTATGCCCACGGGCGTAATCCCCAAGCTGGGTTTGAGGTATGTCTTTCAGGGGCTAATGATTCAGCCACAGTGAGGGATCACACCTCTGGAGGCACTCTCCCATGGCTTCTCCATCACCTGCGCCTCCCTCGCACCCGCCTGCCGACCCCTCATTTTTGGGCAGGTTGCCTGAGCACTGCTTTTCCTTTTCAAAAGGTGCAGAGCTGCAAATTTCATCGTTTGATTTGAAATGCTTGAAAACGACTTCTGAGCGGCCCCTGAGAAGTGAAGCCACACTAAAAATGTCCCTTTTTCTTGCATTTTTAGGAGCATCAGCATTCACGTTTCTTAGGTGGGACTGAGTAGGGCTCAGGACAGGTAGGAGGAAGCAGCTGGGGTGCACTCACAAACAGATCTCTAGTAGAAAGTGCGGCAGAAGAGACCTTCTTCTGGATGAGAAGAAGGAACGAGGACTGAAGCGCTATCCGCTGATGGGAATGGGGCTCTTGGAGGGCTGGGAAGAGGCAAGACCAGCTCAGGAGGAACAACAAAGGCTGAGACAGGGATCCTTGAGGCACAAGAGGGAGGGGGAAAAGCAGTTCTGTTAGGGAAGGGTTTGAGATGGGGAAAACTGGCATAGCGTGCAATCTGGCAAGCAGCTCTGCGAGCTTCCCTCCAATTATTCACCCGGTAGCAGGACAGGAGCCAGGACAATGATAGGGAGAAAGATGTAAACCTCCAGCTACCCCTTTTCCTCCACATGCCACACACCCCAGCAGGCAGGGTCCCCAGTAATCATCTAGAGACACACGGAGAGGGGATTCCTCTTCAGAAACCTGGGCCATCTGATCTAAGGTTTCCTCTGAAAGGGGGGTTTGTCTCACCCTGAGACATGTGTTTGAGCAGGGGGAGACCCATCTTCTCTAGCAGCCCCCCTCTCTCCTGTGATGATAGGGAGAGACTGGCTGATGAGTTCAGCAATAGGCTCCTAATCCTTTGAACAGCAGAAATCACAGGAGATTGAATTCACCCGAAGTGACTGGTCAAAAGTCACTCGCTCCTATTCCTGAAAACATAGCAGGGGGCTTGATCCTAGATCTTCCAGCCCCAGGTTCCAGCCCTAGGCCACTCTGGGAAAGGACACTATGTGGCCACTGCTCTTGGGACCTGCAGCATCAAGGCAAGACCATCACAGCCCTATGGAAAAGGTCCCCTCCAGACCCCATCCCAGCCCTTTCAGATATCTCATCGGCTGCTTCTCACCTTCACAAAGAGGGGGGATGACCAGCTTCACTTCTGAGAGAAGGGCAGGGATGCCTCAGGGAGCAGGGGGTGCTGCAGGGACCTCTGTGCACGCAGGGACTCAGGCAGCGAGAAGCCACATGCCCAAAGCAGCAGAACAGGCAGCCAATCTCTGTTTAGGTGTCCCCACAGCCCCACACTGCCTTGATCACTCGCTGCATCCAACCTCAACTCAGAGAAACTGGTTTGGTTTCTACGTCGTTGACAACAATCTTCAGAGTGCTACAGGTTTGGCTCGAGGTCTCAGTGTGGGAGATGTGGTGCAGCAGCTTCAAATGCTGCCTTCAACAGCGGCTGATCGCTGGACATGTGAATTGTAGGAGTGGGAATCATAGAAGGCTGGCACAAGAGAAGTTCTGCCGCTAATGTCTCATCAAGCCAACGCAGGCTTAACCTGTCAGGTAAAACAAGAAGTGGTCGAGCCAAAGTACCAGTTAATAGGCTTTAGGACATACAAAGCAGCAGGAAACCCATTTTTCTCCAACCACCCACGTCCCATACTGATGTAGCCTTGGGGTTTTTTTTCAGCTTTGTGTTGGTGGAAACAAAAGCAAGTCCCTCCTGCAACCCATTTGAGCAAGAAAAATGAGTTACAGTAGAGGCTCCTGGGGAGGCTTGTTTTATCAGAGGTGCTGGTGTCCAGGGCATAGAAAAGAGACCAATGGGGTATGAATGTTGCACTAAATTTTGGGCTGTCGGGAATGTCTCAGATGGGACAGGGATGTCCTTTTGCTTCAGTCCAAGTGGGTTTGTACTGTCAGTGTCATAGAGGATTGAAAAGGTGTTAGCTGTAACGCTGACCTCTTTTGAGGGCAAATTAGGGCCAGTTTGTCACAACCGCAGCATTTCTGCATCCAGTCGTGCCCAGGGGTCCCCAGGAGAGGTTTAGGTGTAGAGGTACAGGACGGTTCTTCTCCATGGGGTGTGCAGCAGATGTTCAGTGCAGCCAAAGCAAAATCGTTTGTAAATGTGATGAAGTCAAATGGGGTTTATCTCCTGTTTCAAATATTAGGTACTTTGACGTGCACAAAACACCTTGGATGATCCGTAAGTCAGAGACTTTTGCATGGAAATATTTCCTTGGGATCACTTCTAGATGAGAGAGAGAGAGATTTTGTCAGAAGTTTCCTTTTAAAAAAAATAAATCTATATCCTCAATTTTCAGATCAATGTAAAAAAAAAAAAAAATCTATCAAATTATTTTCTTCCTGCTTTCTTCTGACACTGCTTTTCTCAGTGCTGTCCTGCCCCCAGCCCGTTAGTTGGAGAAGCATTACAGGGTGCTCCGAGGTGACAGGAGAAAATTCGATTACAGCAGCGCAGAGCTCCAAGCACCGTCAGTTCCTGCCTTAAACTGCTGTTTGTGGGGAGCACGGCAGCTGTGTCCCCCCCCAAAGCTGGGCATCCATTGCTTCAGTGGGTGGCAGGAGATGGAGATGCTTCTGGTTTAAAAAGTGGCTCGTCAGTATCATTATTAATGAACTGGAGTTGTGTCACTGCAGCAACAGAAAAGAATAGGGAAGAAAAGAGAGAGCAGCTGAAGACATTCCAAGGTTTGCATTTTCTGTCTGAAGAGCGGCGATAAAAATATAAAGGAGATCAAACAAATGGAAAACGCATCAAGACAAAGCAGAAACAGTGTCAAATTTCCAGCAAATTACACACTCGGCGTTTAGAGACCACAACTTTGATTTCCAGTCCTCTGGGATATTCCAGCGCATCATCTTCAAGCTGGCTTCCTCATTCAGCCGTGGCTGGGTCCTGACGGCTGGTGTGGGCTCTAAAATCATGAGAGATTAGTGTTAATAAAGGCAACAACATGCCCCCCCCCCCGCCCTTGCTTTATTTTAAGAATGGCCTTGCGCTGGAAATGGCACATTGTTTCCCTTCTACACCCATCCATCAAGGACAGTTCATCTCAGCCTCCGATGAATCCTATTATTTCAGCTGCACATTTCCACTGCCTCCAAATCAGTGGCTGATGATACGCAGAGCGTTGCAATAAATGTTTATGGCTCTGCCTCTCCTCAGCCTTTAATTTCAATGGTTTGATGTTGATCAGCGTGTTGAATGGCAGCCTATTCGCGTCATTACTGGTGTGTGCAAACAGCTTGCACTGGGAACCAGCGCCAGCTTAGCACTCGCGCTGATCTTGACTTGTTAGAGGTTGTTTCCAGATATGATCTTATAACTCATGAAAACGAGTTGTTTCCTCCAGCCTTGAGCTAGCATCCTCTGCTGCACAAAGACTGTACGCTACGAGTATATTTATGCGTGGATGGATGCCCGGGGTGTATACATAGCTTGGGATTTTATTAGAACATATACCCACCTCGGTGCTTCCGGGCAAATTCACAGCTGAAGCACACCATCCGTTTAGAAGCTCCACGCTGGCTGTGAAAGCCAGCAATTAAACATTCCCCCAAACCAGCAAGCGGCCACTTCCCTGCGTGCTGGGTTGACCCTGGCTGGAGGCCAGGTGCCCACCAAAGCCGCTCCATCACTCCCCTCCGCAGCTGGACAGGGAAGGGAAAATATAACAAAAGGCTCCTGGGTCAAGATAAGGGCAGGGAGAGATCACTCAGAAATTACCATCACGGGCAAAACAGACTCGGCTTGGGGAAAATTAATTTAATTTATTACCAATGAAATCAGAGGAGGATAATGAGAAATAAAAACTGAATCTTAAAACACCTTCCCCCTGCCCCTCCCTTCTTCCTGGGCTCAACTTCCCTCCCGATTTCTCTCCCTCCTCCCCCGCAGTGGCGCAGGGGGACGGGGAATGGGGGTTGTGGTCAGTTCATCACTCGTTGTCTCTGCTGCTCCTTCCTCCTCAGGGGGAGGACTCCTCACACTCTTTCCCTGCTCCAGGCATGGGGTCCCTCCCATGGGAGACAGTCCTCCATGAACTTCTCCGATATGAGTCCTTCCCAAGGGCTGCAGTTCTTCACAAACTGCTCCAGCATGGGTCCTTCTCACAGGGTGCAGTGCTTCAGGAACAGACTGCTCCAGTGTGGGTCACCCATGGGGTCACAAATCCTGCCAGCAAACCTGCTTCAGCGTGGGCTTCTCTCTCCACAGGTCCAGAGGTCCTGCCAGGAGCCTGCTCCGGCACGGGCTGTCCACGGGGTCACAGCCTCCTTTGGCCATCCACCTATTCCAGCATGGGGTCCTCCATGGACTGCAGGTGGATACCTGCTCCACTGTGGACCACCATGGGCAGGGGAGGGGACAACCTGCCCTGCCGTGGGCTTCACCACGGGCTGCAGGGGAATCTCAGTTCTGGTGCCTGGAGCACCTTCTCCCCCTCCTTCTTCACTGACTTTGGTGTCTACGTAGTTGTTTCTCTCATGTACTCTTACTCCTCTCTCTGGCTGTTGCTGTTGCATAGTAATTTTTCCCCAGTCTTAAATATGTTATCACAGAGGCACTATCTCCATCGCTGATGGGCTTGGCCTTGGCCAGTAGCAGGTCCATCCTGGAGCCGGCTGGCATTGGCTCTATCAGACATGGGGGAAGCTTCTAGCAGGTTCCCACAGAAGCAACCCCTGTAGCCCACCCGCTACCAAAACCTTGTCACACAAACCCAATACACCCTCCCAGCCTCCTGCCTTTGCCCATGGAGCAGACAGATGCAGGGGAGGATGCCACTGCTCTCCCCTGCCTGAAGCGTTGCAAAAGCCAGAGGATGCTGCCATGGACATCAGGACCTGCTGGTGCAAGGGGCTGTGCAAACACTTATTTTCAGCCCTGTTTTGGACCCAGTAGACCAGCTATGAAGTCTTGGTGAAGATTTTGGGCAAACAGCCTGTGCAGGGAGTCCAAGCCACAGCTCATCCTGCATCCCTCAGGTCCTTATCCAAGGCAACCATCCTTCTACAGATCCCAGGGCAGACTGAGATCCCAGCACTGACCATGTCTTGCGTCCCAGTATGGATAAGGCCAGGTTTTCTCAGCCAAACATCCTACTAAGGTACACAAACCAAACTATTAGACCACCATGGTAGCCAAGTTGATGGACAGGATTTCACAGCTCCATGGAGACAACAGCACAGAAGCCCAGAGCAACTGCAAAAGCCACAGGACGTGAACTGGAGGCACTTCCAGGCTGCTCAGGACCAAGAGAGCACTAATGGGGAGGAGGAGACAAAAGGCACATCATCAAGTTTGCAGATAACACCAAAGCGGGGTGTGTTTGGAGGGGAAGTGCTTGTTCCAGCTCCTGGCAGAGTGGTCCCGGTGTGACTGAGGCATATAGTTTCTTGAAAGATGCTCCAATTCTGGTAAAACTGGAGGCTTCACTGTGCAGGTGTCATGGGTGTAGGTCTTGCTTGGAGATGGTGCACATGGCAGGAGTTAAGTGGAGATGGACCTGTCCTCTCTATACCAAGCTCAAGTCTATGGGTGATGGACAAGGGAGATGAGAGACGAAACAGTGGTTCCTCCATGCTGTAGTTCTTTGCAGGTGTCTCTGCAGGAGAAGACACAAGTCCATGGAACTTGCTTGTGCTGGGATTCATTGGACATGGCACCAACAGACAGAGACCCCAGTATCTGCACAGACACAGCAATGTGAGGTGGCTGCAGCTGGGGAACCACGCGTGTCCCATGCTCCCACCGTAGGACACAGACTTGCACCTGCAGCTGTGGCAAAGTTGGTGCTGGGAGGCTCAGGCACAGCAGGACACAAAGGAAGACCAGGAGCCAGGGATGGGTGACACCTGCAGATGGTGTTACCTGTCCAGTGACACCACCATGGGTGGGGAGTGAAGCCCTTGCAGGAGCAAGAGGAAGGCTCAGGCCAGGAATAGGTGCTGGCCCAAGGCTGGGGAAGGGGGACAAGGAAGACAAGCTGGGGCTCTGCTTGCCAGAAAAAAATGAAGTTCACAGCTCGCTTGTCAACATGGAAAGGGGAAGGGGGGGCTTCCTGGGAGAGGGATGGAGCTGGGGAGTGTTGGTCGTTAGCCTTCTGCTCACATTGGCGGGGGAAAGCAGTTTCATTTGCTGGCCTGATTGGACTGATGAGATTTCCATATTCTTCATTAAGGGGCTGCCAGCAAGCGCGGCTGGGCTGCCATTTCCCATTACTCACAGCCTATCCATTATGCAAAAGGCAAAAGGGAAAGGGACCAGCCAGTGAGCCCAGATAGTGGCTGTAATGATCCTGTCAGCCTCCGTGCCTGGCTCCGGGGAGAGGGCAGCCAGGGTGCTGCCGAGCCGCCTCGCGCGTGCTGCCTGCCCGCATACTCGCCTGCTCCTCCCTGCCTGGGCAAACGCTGCCGCGGGTGCTGAGTCAGTGGCATCATGCTCCGCGTCTTGTCCCGTTCGTTCTCTGTGCCTTGCCCCATTCCCACCACCGGCACAGCAAGCCCAGCACAGCAGGAAGGATGAAGCCCTTGCCAGCCCCAGGACATACCCACCAACCTCCTGGCCATCCAAGGGGGCTGCAGGACACCCCCTCTCCAGCCCCTTCCCCAGGGTAGATGAAGTGGGAGTGCCTGGTGCTCCAAGCATCCCTGGCGCGTCAGGATGGGGAGGCAGGGAGCAAGGAGGGGAAGGTGGAAAAGCCTCCTTTGGTCACAGAGGGATAAAGGGCAGGAGCAGGACCCTGTGCCCCACTGACCCCCAGGTGGGCACTGCTCCTGCCTGGGTGCTCTCACCGCACCCCACGGGAGCTCCAGGTCTTCGAGCTTGGTACCCTGCTACTCCCCATCCCTCCCCGGGCATCACGGCCCGTGCATCGGGCTGTTTGATGGGGCTGCATGCAGTTTGAAGGCAGGGATGCCCAAAGGATTGCTGCCTGGCCCCTAATCCACCCTGAGAGAGCCTGCGCTGGGGGAGGATCAGGAAAGTCGCCTCTCAACCCCAGTATTGAACTGGGTTGCTGCAGGGAGGTCTTGGAGCTGGGAGCTCTTCCCGAAGTATTTGTCATGCCTGACCTCAGCTGTCACCGGCAGGCAATTATCTCGGCGCTGAGAGATCGCGGCGGGGATGCAAGGACCCAGCTCTCCTCCTGCCTCCCCTCCAGCCCCCTTTTCCCTATCGCGCTCGCCACGGCAGCGCAGGCAGCAGTCATTTTCCATCGGCCGGAGGGTGCAGGCACGGCAGCACCCCGGGATGCCGGCTGCACTTCCATCCATCCTGGGTTATGGACGGGGTTCTCTGCCTGGCTCCTTCCTCGGAAGAGTCTGATTCATGGTGTGGGGAGAGGGATGGGTGGAGGGCTGCTGGTGCCTGCACGGCCTCTCCATCCCCTCTCCAGCTGCCAGCCGTATTTCACAGGATTGTTTCCGAGTCTCGCCTCTCTGGAGGGAGCGCGGGTCAGGTCCGAGCAAGGCTACTACTGGTGGGGCTGCATTCAGAGGAGGATGCCAAATGCCCAGACAGTGGAAGGAGCAGGAACACGTGGCAAGGGACAGTCTCCACTTATTAGTGACAGTAACCTCAGCAAAAAATAGCCTGGTCTTTGTCACAGCTTCATCCCTCCAGTGTCTCCGCAGGGCACAGGTGGAGTAGCTCTAATTGCTCCCGGGTGTAGAGAGTGGAGATGGGAGCCTGGCAGCTCTCTCCTCACCCTTGCATGCTCTCTTCTCACCTTTCTCTCATCCCCTCCACCCTTTTCTCTGCCATCCCTCTTTCATCTGCCAGCACGGACACATCCAGCGTGCTCGGCTGTCTCTACTGCTTCATCCCTGCCCGTATTTGCCTTTAAATGCCTGCAGACATCTCAGTCCTGGTGACCCTGCTGGGCCCTGGGGAGATGTTGCCTGCTGCTGTCCCTTGCCTTCCTGGCTGCTTTTGGGGACTGCTATGGCAAACGCTCATATCTCTCTCCTGCGGGCAGGAGAACACCACCAAGAGGGATGTGCAGGGGCTGCCCCACGGCCAAGCCTGGCGGGGGGGTGCCCGGGAGGAGAAGGGTTAATTGCCCGTGGTGCGGTGCCATCGCTGGGTGCCCATCAGCCGCTCCGTGTTGCACCAACAGCGGGGCACTGAATACCTTCCTTGTTGGCCGCGCTCCAGCCTGGCGGAGGAAGCTGCTGAGAAAATGCAATTACAGAAAACAACAGCCACGCGCGCAAGCGCTGCAATCCACACCTGGCACTAATTAACTTAATTAGCCCTTAATGAGCTACACTGGTCGGAAGGCCTATTTTTACTTAATTATCCCCTAATGCGCTTGGCAGAAAGTGGGGGCCCTGATGGATGGAGAGGTTTTGCCTGGCTTCCTCTGCTCCGGCAGGATACTCCATCATCCCAGCATCCCTAATGAGCTGAGCTGCCCGTGAATGAAGCGGGGATGAGCCTGGGATGGGTGGGAGACAGGCGCCCAACGGGCACCTGCCTGGCGAGTGGCAGGGTTTGGTGACATTGATGGGGGACCCTGTGTGGCTTGGCACTGTGTCCCACCTCCCCCAGGTCTGGGTGGCATTTAGGCAGTGCACCGGGTGGGTGAAGTCTTGGTGCCAGTGCAGAAGGCTTTCCTGGGGGCGTGATGGCCTGGAGGAGCCATGCGGTACCTGGTGGGATGGCTGGATCCAGCCCCCCAGGTAGCTGGGAGGAGAGGTGGTAGCCAAGGTCCGGTGCATTGTCTCCTGTCCCGGTGCGTCCTGTGTGAGGAAACACCCTGTGCACAGCACAGGTGGGGTGGGACAGGGTGACCCCACTGGTCCCTGGGAAAGATGGGACTGGAGCAGGCTGTGGACAGGGATGGCCCAATGCCACCAGAATCACTCTCCCGCGTTCTATGCTCTCCAGCTGTAAACTGGGCGAGAGGAGCTGGTCCCGGGCGCAGGGAGGATGCTGCGGTCCCTGGATCCGGCCCTGCCATTTCCACAGCAACCAGCATCCTCCTGCCGGCCCTGGCAGATGTGACGTCTCTCTGGGGTCTTCCTAAGACAACGCATCCCAATGGCCTGAGTTAAAGATGTAGGAGCCAGCACCTCCAAACTGTGCTCTGGGGAGGCTAAAAGTGGGGTGCAGGAACCTGCTGTGGCAAGCCAGGTGGGGTGGCAGTGGCAGGGTAGGGTAGGGGAGGGAGGTGATGGCACATGTCACCGGCTCTTATTGATACCATCCCTCCATGTAAAGATTTTTTAAATTAAAAGATGAGTGAGAGCCAAGAGGGCAGCGCCGCTCTCCCAGGCTTGTCGAGCCGCTCCCCAGACGGACATCTCTGTAAATTATAGATCAAATTCACTGTGCTTCCCAGCAGCAGCGGAGCAGCCGAGCTCGTGACGTGCTTGCGAATGGAGTGGCTGTCCCCCCGCGGCATGGCACAGCACGGCTGGACGCCTTGGGGCTGGTGGTCTTCTCTCACCTGCCCTGCCACCACCATCGCTGCACAGCCAAGCCCGTCCTCGCCAGCAAGTGGCACCAGGCTGTGCCAGGGCAGCCAGGCAGCCCTTCCTCCTCACCCTCCTCCTCCTCACCCAAGCAGATTCAATGAACGGTGCTGTGTCAGATATCACCTTCCCTTGGGTTTTGTCCCTACACCTTCCATTGCTCCTCATCCCATCGCTTTGGTGGGGTGGCGTCTTAATGCTATTTTAGTAAAGTTTCTGTTTCTAATTTCTTCCTCGTTGTCACTGCCCAAACCTCAGCAAAGCACTTGCCTGTTGCTCTCCTGCTGCAGTAGGGACCCGCAGCGGTTCCCCAGCGGCTGGGGCCACTGTCCCTGCACCCCATCCCACGGGACCCTCTGCCCACCTCCCTCAAGCCTCTCTGGGCTGACAGATGCTTTTGTGCCTCCGGTTCATTTGTTTAACCAGTTTAGGACCAATAAATTGGTCTTTATTGCCTTTCCTGGGTCTTAAAGGATTTTGCTGGGTGTGGGGAAAGGTGTGCAGGCTTTTGGGAGGTTTCTCCTCATCCCGAGTTTGGTTAATTCACTCTGTTCTCCTTCATGACTCAAACCAGAGGCGTGAGGCCCTTTATTCACACATTAAAGCAAGTCGAGTGTTTAAAGGAAGGGTTAGAAGCAGGTGGTGGGAGCGGGGACAGTGCTGAGGGTCGCTGGTGGGGCTGCTTAGCACCCCTGGGCAGCAAAGGGGCCAGCCTGTCCCCCAGGGGCATCCTGTCCCCAAGGGCTGTCCTTGCCCCAAGGGGATTTCTGTCCCCAGGGGACATCCTGTCCTGCATGGGGGTCCTGTCCCCAAGGGACATCCTGTCCTGCATGGGCATCCTCGCCCCAAGGGCTGTCCTGTCCCCAAGTGTCACCCTTCCCTGGATGGGGGTCCTCTCTCCAAAGGGTTTTCTGTTCCCACAGGACACCCTCTCCCCATGGGGTGTCCTCTCCCCAAGAGGTGTCCTGTTCCCATGGATGTCCTGTCTGAGATGGGCCTCCTACCTCCCCAGCCCCACTCCATGGGACATTTTCCACCCTGCTCACACCATGGCACAGCTGAGCACGCGTGAGCCCCCCCGGGGCACCCCAGCCTCCCCCGAGGGACCACTGCTCACCCAGCCTTGGCCCCCACAATGCCTTCCCTGTGTCCCCTTCCCCACAGGCAGGTCCTGCGGGGGCAGTTCATGCGCTGATGCATCTACCGCAGGAAACAGGGTCTTGGGTCACTCAGGGGAGCCCGGTCGGGGGGGCTGGTGGCCATTTCCAAAACTGGGGCTGTTATTTTGTTGTTGTGGAGAGAAAATAGGGCACCGAAGTGCGTTTGAAGGTGAGCTGATACAGATTTATTGATGGCCGGGTCTTTTTGGGAGAGGCATTTAAGTAGCGCTAAGACGATGCTGGAAAAGCGTTTCCAGTGGTGAAATCTGTCATTTGTCCCTGAAGGAGAGTGGGGGGCTCCAGCCAGGCATCCCACCCAAAAAGCACCCGCTGAAGTAGCAACGTGGATGTTTTAACTGGGGGCTGAAGCCCCTGATGACGTTCCCATCCCTTCCCACTCGCTCTCAGGTCCGGCATCCCTGCCTTTGACCCCCACTTCCCCACCAAGCAGCATTTTGGTGGCTAAATGCAACAGAAAGAAGGTTTCTCCCAAAGACATCTTGCTCCCGGAGACCCAACGGTGCTCCCCAGGGGTGGCACCTGTCTCACCTGGGCACTGCCGCCTCCCTGGGGAGGGCAACCCCCGCGGCAGGGTGCAGGCATCGCACCCAACTTGGGCTTTATATTTGTTATTTTTTTTAAACTCTCATTTGAAATGGATACAAGGGTGGGGGAAGAGATAAATTAGTCCCATTCTTCTGAGAAGAATGAAGTGACCCCGCGAGGCGAGGGACGGTGGCGATGCCTGCCCCACTGGCCGAGGCAGAAATGCTAATTTCTCCTTTCCTCCACCAAACGCCGGAGCAAAAAATGCTAATCGGGCTGACAGCGGGCTGGAGATAAAAGTCTGTGTGTCTGCCTGCGCGCACACAGATGGGTTTGAGTGCCGCGATAAGCTGGCAAACAAGGCAATTAAAATAATTAAAATGCTAAACAAAGGGGAGGATGGAGGCAAGCGGTACAAAGGGCTGGGAGGGACGAGCGGCTCCTGGGAAATGGCAACCGGGTGCGGGCGAGGAAGAGGAGGGCAGAGGGATGGAGGTGGATGGTGGGTGGGCTCCATCTCCCGTGGGAGCCGAGGGGCTGTGGGATGCGTCAGGTCACCCGTCCCATCGCAGAGCCTCATCCCCGGGCTGCAGCCGGCTCTGGCTGCGGGCACATCTGCCTCGTCCCCATCCACTGCCAGCCCCTGCCTGCCGCGGTGTCCCCCGCAAAGCCGTTTTGGGGGTGGGGGGTCCCTGTCCCAGACAGGCACCCCCCCAGCAAGAGGGAAACCTTCTGCAAAGAGAGCACAGGCAAATTCCCACCAGCTTGGCAAATTTCTCCAGTTTATAACAAACTGCCCCCAAAACAGGCATGTTCTGCTGCTGGAAATGACTATCTCAAAGTCTCCCTTTTATTAACAACATCCATTAAAATAAGAAAAAAAAAAAAAAGGAGAGCTTGAAATTAAAATTAATTTTTGTTTCAGGCCAAGAGAAATATTTGATTTGAGCAAAACAAAGTTTTGTTTAAAGCAAAGTCCTCGGGTGCCAGGCAGCTTTCCTCTGCAAGGAGCGCTGGGGGCTGGAGCCGCTCTGGAGACCTCTGTGCCATGCTGAGGCTGAATCCCAGCATCGTCAGCTGCACGTCCGCGCTGGTGTGGCATTTGGTGGTGGCTGAGCTTGCGCTTCTGATTGCAAGGAGGGTTCAAGCTTGCTTGGCTTGGTGGCATCTCCTCCCTGCTCGGTGCAGCACCAGCCTTTACCTTCGACTGGTGCTGTCCCCGAGCCTGGCACAAGGGACAGTGCCACCCAAGGTGCTCCCACCCTGTGTGTCCCTCCTCCCCAGCTGCATGGCACCCACTGTACGCTGTGTGAAGGGCAGTGGGAACATCCCTGCTGGGCTGCCCCCACCATGCGAGGTGTAAGGTGCAAGACACAGTGGGGACGTCCCCGATGGGCTGCCACCACCATGCAGGGTGCAGCATGCGATGTGCAACAGGGATGTCCCCAATGGGCTGCCACCACCATGAAAGGCACAGCATGCGATGTGCAACAGGGATGTCCCCAATGGGCTGCCACCACCATGCAGGGTGCAGCATGCGATGTGCAGCAGGGATGTCCCCGATGGGCTGCCACCACCATTCTAGGTGCAAAGTGCCATGTGAAACACACAAGGTGCAGCCGAGACATCCCTGATGGGTTGCCCTCACCACACCACGTACAACAAGCAATGCGTGACATGCAACATGCAGCATCCAACGGGATGTCCCTGCCAGGCCAT
This sequence comes from Pluvialis apricaria, assembly GCA_017639485.1. Taxonomy (NCBI): domain Eukaryota; kingdom Metazoa; phylum Chordata; class Aves; order Charadriiformes; family Charadriidae; genus Pluvialis; species Pluvialis apricaria. The sequence continues at coordinate 17,541,474 of CM030016.1, forward strand.
GTTGCCCCATGGCCCTCTGGGTGCCCCAGAGGAGTGCGGTCCTCCTTCCCTAAGGCTCTGCAACCATCCCTGGTGCTCGCCCAGTGGCCGTGCCCCCTGGGCACCCGCCCTTGCCAAAGCAAGGAGCCAGCGAGACAATTTGAGCAGAAGCGGCCGTGGAGAGGAAGGGGGGAAAGCAGATGCCCTGTGAGATGCGGGGAAGGGGGGGGGGGGGGCGGTGTCAGGGCTGAGATTCTCCCCCTGTCGAGCTTCCTGCTGCGAAGGAGCTGTAGCCAAAAAGCAGGCCGGCGGCTGGCAGCCTGCCCGCCGGCGAGCTGAATCTCCGGCTGCAGTTTGAAGCTCGCAGACAGCTATTTAACACAAACAGCCAAGCTGTTATCTATTCCCTTAGGGCCACCATCCCTTTCGCTTCTCAAATGCCAAATTACAGCCTACATTTAATTTCAATGCCATGGGGAGATGCATGTCAAGGGAGGGCAGCTTCGTTTAAAATTAGCCACATTAGATTAGCAGTGATACAGTCCGGGAGGAGGGTTTCGGAGAGAGGAACTGCATCCCCATGAACTTTGGGAGAATTCCTCCAGGCACATCAGGGATTCGGGGTCCAGCAGAGCCGAGTCTGCCCCATCTGCTGCATCCCTGGCTGCCACGGGGATGCTGGCTCCGGCTGGGGATGTCCCATGCCGCATGGGACCAGGGAGTGATGTAGGGCACGAGAGGCACGATGCGGGGCTGCCGCAGACAGATGCAGGGCACGAAGTGTGTTTTCAGCCATCAGCTGTTACTTATTTGACCAAGGGAAATTTATCCCAAGGATCTTCAATGAAAACTGTAGATTTTTTTTTCCCCAGGAGTGCTCATGGGAGCAGGGCGCGAGGTGGCACTGGCTTCCCAGCCATGGCATTGGCACCAGTGGGATTCCTGTGAGCTTTTTGCCTGTAGGGATACAGGTCACGCAAGTAAAAGGGGAAAGAGCAATGAGCCCCTGCTAGTGCACAGCTACATCCCGCTCCAGTCTGAGGCCCAAAAATGATGTTTTTTTGGAGGGGGAAACAATCATAGCAGAGGAGTTTGAAACCAGCTGTGCACACATGAAAAGTGTCGGCCCAAATCTGAATTTTTTTTTGTTTTTCACATTGAAATGCAGAAATGCTAAAATTGTGGGCAATGCATTCATGGGGAATAGTAGTGACAGCCAGAAAAAGAAGAGAGAGTCTGTAATCGCAGGCTTTCACTGACAGCAAAACAACCCTTTAATAATAACTAAATTCAAGGAGTGCGCACAGAGCAATCTTCTCCAAAAGAAACAAACACTGACTTCTCTTTTTTTTCCTCCTCACCAGAAGCATCTCTGCCACAAAAGGGCTGGCCAGCGTTGCCCTGCACCTCCTCCAGCCCCAGGGTCCCAGCTTGCCCCACCGAGGGTTTCCAGGCTCGCCGGCACATGGCAGGGAGATGAGCCCCAGCGATGCTCCTGCTCCTCCACGTTGGTACCCAGTGGTGCCAGCCCGGCTGCTTGCAGGGCATGCGATGGGTTCATGGCATGGCAGGCTCCAACATCCCCCAAGCACTGGGAATCGACCCAGATAATAAAACTACTGCAGCCTCAAAATCCCCTGGGGAAGGGCCACAGGGAGGGGAAAATGGGCACAGGACACCGGGAGTGAAGCAGAAGAAATATGGAGAAGAAGGTCCCCAGGCAGGTCCCTGATGGGGGTGGGGGCAGCAGAGCCATGGGGCAGTGCCACCCCTGCTCCTGCTCCACGCTCAGGGCAGTGCCCTGCAGGCAGGCTGCAGTGGGAATACGGGCAGCCCCGTGGCTCAGGGATGCTGCTGCACGTCCCTGTCATGGGCGTGCTCCTGCATGTCACTCGCAGAGGTCCTCCTGCGCATCCCTGTCACAGGGCTGCTCTTGCACGTCCCCATTGCCGAGGTGGTTCTGCACGTCCCCATCTCAGGGCTGCTCCCACACGTCCCCATCATGGGGATGCTCCTGCGCAGCACTGGTGCTGGCTGGCCGCATCCCTCCAGGCGCTCACCCCAGCTCACCCCAGGTGACACGGGGACCGGCATGGCTCCAGTGGGAGCAGAGGAGATGCTGATGGGGCCACGGCTGGTCCCATGGGCACTGCAGCAGCTCTCACCTTTCACAGCATGCCAGGACCCTCCCGCAGTGCTCCTGGTTTCAATGGACTGCTCTGTCCGGCTCTGCCTTGCAGGACCCCGCTGCCCCACACAGCAAATCCAACCCCCTCGCTGTGGGCAGCTCTTCCCCGCCCTGAGTTTACACAGTTTATACAGTTTACCTTCCCACACAACCAGCCGGCTATTTTTACAGCAGGTAAGAAAGTGGCGGCAGAGGAAGGGGGGAGGAGACTGGGCAGAGAAGTGCCGAGCCACGGGGATGCTGCATCAACATGCAGAGCGGCGTGCCAGCTCGACGGTGGCTGGACGGCGTCTAGCTCGCCCAGACAAACTGCCGCAGAGAAAGGTGGCAAATTCAGCCCCAAAAATAATGGTGAAGAAGGAGCCCCCTCGCCTCAAGCCAGGGAGGCGGGCTGAATCCCGCCCGTGGGACCCGCTGATGGGAGCTCCGTGCAGCCCCGTCTGCAATTAGGCTGTAATTTAGGTGGTAGCTCCAATTAGAGAAGCGATGCCACATCCTCAACTCGCATAAATCAGCTGCGTAACCCCACTGCTGAAGCCACCCCACCTGTCCCCTCCCGCTCCCCTGGGGGTGGCACTCGGGGCGGGAAGCCACCATGCCCAGTCTGGGCTAACCAAGCCACTGGTGCCAGCCCCGGTGCTCGGGAATCTGCCGCCTCCTGGGGCAAGATGTGACTTGCATCTGTAATTTATTTTTAAAAGGGGATTCTTGCTTTCTCTCTCTCTGAGCTGCCTGCTGGCTGCTCCTGGATTTTCCAAGCAAAGGGAAGGGGAAGAGGGGTATGAATAAAATATCATCATGACAGCTTTTATATATATACATGAACCTGCTCCACCAGGCTGCAAGCTTCATTTTTAAATAAGAAGCTCGACTCTGTTCCCAAAAGGCCAGGAGAACGCGGTGGGCTTTTAAAAGAAGGGACAAAAACAGAAGAGCATTTTCCTCTTCCATCACATCAGACTGGAGCTGGGTTAATTACGCTTCTCTGTCCTGATTTAAGCACGGGAGCTTATTCAGTACAACTGTTCCTTTATTAATGAATTGCAACCCAATTTTAACCGGAGGAAGCTGGCAAGGAGGAGAAAAAAAAAAAAAAGGAAACCTTTTGCCAGTGTGCTCTGTTTGCTGCTGCCTTTCATTTATATAACTTCAAAGTGATGCATTTTTTAAACCAACCTATTTTTGGGTCTGGCTGCATGGGTGCACGGACATCCGTGCAGATGTGCCGCCCGGCATCTCTCCATATGCGCCCGGTGCTGCCGGAGGGTGCAGCACCTCCTGGGCACAACCGGGATCCATCACACTGCTGGGCTGGGGTGTGGTACTCCCGCGTTCTGCCGATGCCCGAGATGCTGCTGGCTCACTCGGGCGCATATTGCTGGGAGCTTATGACCTGGTGCCAGCTGGTCCCTACAACAGCATCCCGGGGACACGGCTCTGCCCCAGCCCACCCTCCCTGGGCTGGACCAGGGGGCTCACGGAAAGTCCCCCAGGGAGCCGGGGCACACGCTGACCTGGTCCTGTAGCGGTCCTGCAGGACATCGCTGGCGTCTCGGGGTCCTGCTCTGCCTCCCCGCAGCATCGCGGGCATCGGCGCCCGCCGCGGCGCGCTGGGGAACCGGGGACATATGCTGCTTTTTCACACCGCGGAAACAACACCTGCTCGGCTCCCTGCTCAGCCCCAGGCAGGCGGGAGGGGAGCCCACCGCCCTGGTGCCCCTCCCAGGATATCCCCATCAGCCCCCTGCCCCCAGCGGGGCTCAGCCTCTCCCTTCCAGCTGTGGGCACCCACGGGTGGCCTGAGCTCCGGGGCCTCGCCGGACGGCACGGCTGCTCCCGGATGCCATGTGAGGAGAGAGAGCCGAGAGCGGCTTCCCAGCCCTGCTGTGTGCCAGGACCCAGCCCGGCGCCGGCACCCGCCGTCGGCACCCGCCGTCGGCACCCGCCGTCGGCACCCGCCGTCGGCTCGCTCTGCACACGGGAGAGGTGCTGGGGCCAGGGGGAAGCCTCATGGATATTCATGAGCAGAGAGTTCGCTGATCAAAAGGCGCAATCCTGTTTTCCTTTATAATATATCTGCTTAATACGGACTTAATGAACGAATGAATAATAAATTAGTCCAATTTTGTTTTCTTTCTTCTTGGAAAGGCAGGCGCGAAGGGGGACTCTGCGCGGGTTTGATTGATAGCAGGGGCTTGCTGGGAGATCGGCTCCTCAAGCCCTTATTAAATATGAAACGAATAACGGTGCAATTGGTTTAATCTTGTTGCGGCAGCGAATGCCGGCCGGGCAGGGGGAGAGGGGGAGGAGGAGGACGGGGAGGAAGAGGGATCCTCCGATTCCTTCGCCCCATGCTAAGGCAGGGTGTGAGGTCCCCAGGCAGGGTGCTGGGCAGCTCAGCGTGGCGGGGTGCTCTTGTTTCACCGTTAACCGGAGCGGGGTCAGGCACGTGGCTGTAGGAAGCAACCGGCACTGCATGGCACCGGCACGGCACGTGGCCTGGGGAGACGTGAGAGGCAGCTCAAGAGGATGGATGGAGTCCATGCAACGGCGTCGTTGCACCAGGTGGATCAACGCAGAGTCTTCTGAGCTCGGTGGGGTGATGTCTGAGGAGCTTTCACCAGAAGAAAGACAAGATGATGAGCTCCATCAGGGAGATGAGTTGTGGCCACCCCCCCGTCACAGCCACAGCCCCGGGATGGCGAGGGGCCGCAGGTCCCCACACGGCAGCACAGCTCGCTGAGCCAGTGCTGCCTCCGCCGCCACGGCTCATTACAGCCTTTGGGTTCATTTCACGTCTCACCTGCTGATGATGAGAAGGTGTTGAGTCACAGGCCAGTGGTGCATCCTCCACGCGGACAAAGTGCGGGAAGGCGGCCGCCCAGGGCGAAGCCCACCATAGCCCAGGGTGTTTCCCTGGGGAGGACCAGGATTGGTATGCAGGTCTCCGGGGACACAGATCCCTTGGGAACCACCCTCCTGGCCTCCAGCAGGCTTCAAGGTCTGGGCTCCATGCTGGTCCATCCCCAAAATATCCCACTGAGATGCCTGAACCACCCAGGCTCCCTGCAGAGCTGGCGACAGGAGCATCCTCCTGCCCTAGGACCACAGCACCTGCCTCTCCCCATGCACAGCTGCTGGGCTCCCTAGGGGGCGACAGACATGGGTGTCATGGGTGGCTTTCCCATTGCCAGCACCCTTCTGTCCTGCCAGGAGGGGCCGGGCAGCCGGTGCCACCCAAAGCAGCGCTCAGGTCCTGCTTCACACAGCAAGGTCACCTCTCTGCCCCCTGCCCCCAGCCCTGGGGACGCCCCCATTCCCCTGATCTTTCCAGGCAGAAGGAGGCGGTGGGTGCACCCTTTTCTCTGCCCCCAGGTGGGTGCCAGCACCCCGAACCACCCAGCGATGCCTTATGGCACCCAGCCTCTGTCGGTGCAGCAGGCGCTTGGTGTGAAAGCTGCTCATCCCCCAGGTAGCTTTCCGCTGCCATCACTTCGATCAAAAAATAAAATAAAATAAAATAAAATAAAATAAAATAAAATAAAATAAAATAAAATAAAATAAAATAAAATAAAATAATAAGCAATTCCCAGCTGCCGTGAGCTTAGTGCCGCTCCAGCTGCCTTGGCCCAGCCACACTGCTTCCCTTTGAGGCTCAAAGCCCCTCGCTGGAGTCCCGGCCGCGGTAGGAAGCCGGGCTGGGGATGAAAGCGCCGCTTACCTGCTTACTTCTGCTCCAGCGCCCAACGAGCAGCAACGCACGGATTACGAAAAATAATTCCCCCTAGAAAAGGAGCAGGGGGGGGGAGAAAAAGAGGAAAAAAAAAGAAAGAAAAAAGAAAAAAAAGAAAAAAGAAAAAAGAAAAAAGAAAAAAGAAAAAAGAAAAAAGAAAAAAGAAAAAAGAAAAAAGAAAAAAGAAAAAAAAGAAAAAAGAAAAAAAAAGAAAAAAAAGAAAAAAAAAAGAAAAGCCTGTGCTGTGTGAATGGCCAGCTAACCTCGAAAGCCTCTTACCTGGCTAGATTTAACTGCCTTTGTTGCTGCATCAGTCTGCAAAATCCCCTCTCGCATCGTGTCGGTGTTGCTGGCAGCTCTGAGCCGCTTCCCGGCCCTTTGTAATGAAAGGCGACTCTGTGCGGCGCAGCGGCCGGGCTCCCCTGCTCCCCTCCCGGGCTCTGCTCCTGGCAAACCCAGCCCATCCACCGGCGTTGGGGTTGGTTTTGTTTTCCCTTTGTGGGCCTGCGGTCGGTGTGCCGGGGGCTTCACCTGCGGCCCGGGAAGGATTCGCCTGTATTAAACAGCCGTCCCGACATTAAAATGTCTTCTGCCTCCTTGAGCCCGCTTATCGCCGTGATCTGAATTGGAGGCGCTTCCAGCTTGCTTGCGAAGCGGCATTTCTGAGCCCTCTCTCCAATCTCTTAATTAATTAATGGCTTTATTAATGCTAGAGGAATGGCACAGGTTGTGGCCAGGGGCTGTGGACACAAAGGATGGGGGAGCTTGGGTGAACCCAGGGCGGGAAGGCAAAGCTGGGGCTGTCCCGTGGGCTCTGCCCCGGTGGGACACAGCTCCCACCTGCTCCCGGTCCCCATCCTTCTCCAGGGACAGCCCCAGGACCACCTCCGCCATCGCGGCTCAGAGCCTGGCGGCTGTGCCACCCTCCAGCCGGCAGTGCGGCGGGGCTGGGAGCGGGCAGGACACCATGAAAGGGCACAGGGGGGCTTTTTGGGAAGCGGTCGAGCAGGGACATCAGTCCAAACTGCCCGCATCCTTAAGCTGTGCCCCAATCACAAGGGCCACCTTCTCTCGTGGATTTGGGATGAAGTTGCTGCCCTTAGACTGGGGCAGGCAAAAGGGAAGCCAGGGTCCACATCTTGCAGCCTGGCATCTCCCCCTCGCTGTCCCCTCTCTGCCTGGCATGCAGGGGAGCGCTTCGGGCTGGCGTCCCCAAGCCTGGGTGCCATCTGCGCTTTCCCTTTGATTTTTTCCACCAGCTCGGCCCCAGCCCTCAGAGACGAAGGGGGAGGCAAATTGGTTGTGAGGCATCAAAGGGGGAGGTGTGCGTGTGGATGGGACACAAGACCAGCCCCAGCGTCCCCTCTGAGTTGGCATTGCCCCAGGGGGGGTGGTGGTGGGTGGGTGGCAGCCACCTTGCCCGGGAGCATCAGGCAGAAGTGGCAGTACCCAGCTTGAGGACCTGGAGGGGTGCCCACGCGTGTGTCATTTTGGGGACCTGTGAGCGCCCCAGTGCCCAGAGCTGCAGTGTGGGATGCACCTGCAGCACCCCATTGCCACCTGTCTGGGGACAGTCGCAGCCCCTTCCCCGGACCCGCCACGGCTCGGTGGGTAGAGAGCGGGGAAGAGGCTGGTGATGATGCTCCATCCTGGCTGAGATGGTTTTGGGCTTTCTCCCAGGGCGGGCATCCCTGTCCCAGGCTGTGCTCCTCCTGTGCCCCCCCCCCCATTTCAGGCTGTGCTCCCCCTTTTCCCCCACCCTCGACCGTGCCCCCCATCCTGGGTTGTGCTCCCTCTGTGCGTCACCATCCCAGGTTGTGGCCCCAGTCTGGGCTGCGCTCCCCCTGTTCCCCATGTCCTGGGCTGGGCTCCCCCTGTACCCCCCATCCTCCCCTGTGCCCCCATCCCAGGCTGTGCCCCCCATCCCAGGCTGTGTCCCCATCCCAGGCTGTGCCCCCCATCCTGGGCTGCTCTCCCTTTATGCCTTCCACCCCGGGCCGTGCCCCCCAACCCTGGGATGGGGTCCCCCATCTTTGCCCGTGGGTGAGGGGGTCCCGGGGTGATGTCGGGCAGCGCGGGGGGGGGGGGGCCGGGAGAGGCTGCGGAGGGGGCGGGGGAGCCCCGGGGGGGCGCAGCCGGAGCTGGGGGCCGGGGCCGGGCATGGCCGGGCATGGCGGACCGGCGGTGGCGGGGGGAGGCCGGGGGCGGGGAGGGGGCGCTCGCCCCCCCCCCCCCAGCCTCTCCCCCCACCCCCCCCATCCTTTCCCCGCTGCCCGCCTCCGCGGCAGCGCGACTCGGCGGCGGCTGCAGACGGGGGACGGCGGCGGCGCCGCGCAGGTAGGACCGACACCGGCACCGGCACCGGCACCGGCACCGCAGCCGGGCGGGCGGTGGGGACCCGGCTGCGGGGGCGGGGGCGCCCCGGGTGGGCTCTCTGGGCTCAGGGTGAGGGCAGGGAGCGGGGTCGGATCCCCGCCCGGCCGGTACCGGCCCTAACCCGGAGCATTCCCGGGGATGCGGAGCGGAGGAACCCGGTGCGGGGGTCGCCCCGCTTCTCCCCCTCCCCGTCTTCCGCCGCCCTCCCCCGGCTGCCGCTAAGCCGGTGGCGCTGGGCTGGAGCCGGGGACGGATCCTGCCGCCGGAGGGGGCCGGGAGGCAGCGGGGAGGGAGGCGGCTGCCGCGCCGGCCGGGTTAAAAAAGGCTCCCGGGATGGAGTAGGGTTTGGTGGTCCCGGGACACCACGAGGTGATGGGGTGGCTTCTCGGGTGCCCCACGGAAAGCGGGGTCGTGGGATGCTGGGGGCTGGCGTGGGCTGGGGGTGCTGGCAGCCCGGTGGCAGGTGGATCCGCGGGAGAGCTCGGTGGGACCCCTCGGCCGCTCGCCGTCTCCCTCCACGTCCTCAGCGGTCACTCCTCTGGCCACCGCGGTGGGGACGTGGGGGCCTGGATGAGAGCCCACCCGGGTGGGGAGCACCCCTGGGAAGCGGGGGCCAGGCACTGGGGAGGGGGGGGGCGCCCGAGCCCTTCTCGCCCCGCGCCCTCTTCTTCCTGCAGAGCCCTGGCCCGTGAGGGGCTGACTCCCTCTGGGGACACGGCATCCTCCCGGGTGGCCTTGGAGGGCTGTCAGGGTGGCCAGTGGCTCCCGGGGGGTGCGATATGCGTGACACGGCCGAGCCCCCCGCTCAGCTCCTGGCTGCCGCCTTTGCAATTTTTTACCTTCCCATCTCCACGTCTACCTCTCCAGCCTCTGGTTTCTTTTTTATCCTCCTCTCTTGTTTCAAGATCTGTGGGTTTGTGTGGTCTTTTTTTTTCCCGCAGCCCCCCCCTTCCCGCCTGTTTTCTCATCCGTGCTCTTGCTCGCTCGCTCCAGCCCTCGTCTTTGTTTCAGCTGGGGTGGGGGGGGGGTGGGGGGAAGAAAAAAAAAGAAATAATTGCTTCCCTTGTAAAGTTGGCCCTGGCAGAGTGAGCCCCTGGAGAGCGATGCTGCCCGGGTGGCGCGGGAGCCAATGGCAGCCCCTGCCGCCCTCTAGCCGTGGTCCCCACCACGGGGGGGACAGCTCGTCACCCCAATAAATACCTGTCACCTCCCAGGGAGGGTGGCGTTGGGATGCCCCATGGTCAGGGGGCACCGGTGGTTTGGCTGGGGATCGCGTAGGTACCTCCCTGGCGCTGCACTCCCCAGGGTGGGTTTTTCTCCTGGCACGATTTTCATCGTGGGCCCCATGTCTCGGTTTGGGCATCTCTGTCACTCGGGTCCGTGTGTGGTGCCAGTCCCCGGGGGTCCTGCGGGGATGGGGGCACCTCGGCCAGCCTAAGGTCTCGTGGGGTTTGTGTTTCATGTGTGTGCTGCTATGCCTGGGTTTGCCTTTGTCTGGAGCAGGGATGGAGATGGGGGACGGGGCGGGGGGGGGTCAATCTTTTATTTTCCCTCTTGCGTGTGTCTTTGATACCATCCCCAGGAGGGGATCCTGTTTCCCCAAGCCGCCTTCACTTCGCGTCGCTCCTCCTGCGCCGCCAGGATTCACGCCGGCCCCAGGTAAAAGGAGAACCCATCTGCGCCTCCTGCTCCCCGTACTGTGGGCCGGCTGCTGGGTCCTGGTTGCGATCCCCGCACGGAGCTGCTCTGTGGCCGGGTTTGGCCTCGCCGGCTCAGGCGTCACCTGCTGGATGCTGGCGGCAGAATCTGGCCCCTTGTTTATAAGCCGGGGAGTAGTTTTGTCCTTATCTCCATCCGCCAGAATGCCGGAGCTAGAATTTCAACGGGATGCTGCGGATCGCCCTGGGTGGCAGCTGGTGTGGGTGCTCCCCCCTGGGGACGGGGTGCCCAAGGGAAGGTGTGGGCACCTCAGGTGGGGCAGAGGAGTGACGAGGACTGCCAAGCCTGGAGCTGGGCTGTGGAGGACTACGGGTTTAGCTGTGGTTTTATTGTCTGGTGCCTCCATCTCCCCTTGGCTCCATGTGGTTCCTTCTGCATCTCGGGGCTGGCTCTAAAAGGCAGGGAAGAGGTGATGCTGGGGGTGGGTGGCACACAGAGGGCACGCGGGGTGTTTCAGGGAGGCTCGTACACACTAGGGTCTACAAAACACCCGCACGGATGCCTCATCCCCAGGAAGTTTTGTTGGAAGACACTATTGTGACTTCGGGCCCGATGATTTTTATAAACTAAACCTGGGCTATGTGGGAGCAGAGCACGGAGGCACCGAGCCCTACGCCGTGGGGTGCGCCAGCCGGGCCCCCTCCAACTCGCCGGTGTCGACACCGCCGCGCCAGCTACGTGGGTTGTGTTTGAAGGAATGATGTGTGCGGTGACGGGAGGGAGGGCGAGCAGGGGCCGAGCGGGAGCCGGAGCCTGGCCACGACCCGGGGCTGGCGCGGGCAGGCGCAGCGGGGACGGGGAGCCAGGGAAAGGGATGCACAAGGGATGGCGGCTCCCTCCAATCTGCCCCTCTGCCTGCATCCGCGCTGCTGAGCACCAGCGCAAGGTGCTGCAAGGCCCTGCCTGCCCTCTCGAAGCCGTTTGAACTCGGCCATGGGGAAAGGAGGCCAGGCATAGGGTTTCCTCCCACCTCCCCTTTTTTTTTCCTCCTTTTTCTTTTTTTTCCCCCGCTTTTACACATGAGACATTTCTGAGCGGATATTCGTTGCTGAGGCTGGGACGCCTCCTGCCAGACGGAACTAATGGGAAATGGGGGAATTGGTTTGGGATTATTTTTTTTCTTTTTCTTCCCTCTCCAGTGTTTTTGACCCCTTTGAGTTATTGAAAAGCCAGCTGCAGCTCAGCCCCGTAACAGCGACTCCCGCGCATCTCCAGCCAGTCGTTTCAGGTCTGTAGGTGGTTTGCAAACAAGTCAGCGTGAGTACAGGAGCAGCAGCGCGCACCGTCGCAGTTACTGCGGCGGGTTACGTGGTTTTGTCTCCATTCCCCCCACCCCCTTCCCCGTATCAGATGAGTAATTATCAGAATCAACGAAGTGTAAATTATAAAGCAGAAACCCTCTGTGAAATATTCATAACTCTGCCCGCAGCGAAGGGTCAGCCTTCTGAGCTGGGAAGCCCAGAGAAATGCTCTGCTGCCATCCCATCGCCCAGCCACCACCCCATCGCCCGCCGTCCCATCACCCGCCTGGCCGGTGGCAGGAGAAGGAAAGGGGAGATGTGGGTGACCTTGTGAAGTCCTGCTTTGCTCCACCACCTCTCATTTTTGTCCAGGCACTGTAGACATCTCTGAAAGCTGTAATCTGCAAAGCCCTGGGGGGTTCCACACTGCTATTATCCCCGAGACAAAGAGGGACAGGCAGGCAGATTACATTGGCCTTTATTTTTTCAGCTGGGAGTGAAGAAAACCCTTAAATGAGCTTGCTGCTGGGAAGGGATTGAACAGGCAGAGAGCCCTGAGCATCCCGAGCTCCTTCCCTCCCCAGAAGCCACAGGACCCCATCCCTCAGCCTGGGAATGGCTCCTGCTGCCCCATCGCTCCCTGCTCTGCCGCAAAGCCTCAAGGCCAGGCGAGGTTTTGGCTCAGGGCTGGGGCTCCCCTGCAGCACCCTCACCTTTTCAGGGCACGTAACACCCAGGAATGGGGTGGCCAGGAACAACCTCATGTTCATACCCATCTTCTACCCATCATCTCTGCATCTGGCGGTTGCATTTCCAGGCTGGACCGGTGACGGGCAGAGGCAGGGCTCACGTGGCCCCTTCCTGCGTGGCTCAGCACCTGGGCTGCTCTCTGTGCTGGGGGCCTCACCCCCAACCAGGTTGGTCTTGTGCCAAAACGGCACCGCCGTGGCAAGGGGCAGGTCCCCTCCATATGGTACCCCTGGCCGGCTCCCAGCACTGGGGCAGATGCTCTCGTCTGGGCTACACAAAACCCTATTGTCAGCACCCGCAGGGTTTCCCTCCCCGGGCAGGGACCAGCGCCAGCCCCGGCCGCTCTCCTCACCCCAGCACCGATGGCAAAATGGATTAGCCTGGCCGGACACAGCTGCATCCTCCCCAGGGCTCCCCAACAAGGATGCTCTCCAGGCAGCCTCCACTGGTCCCCTCCACCTTGAGCCTTCCCAGGCAGCCCCACTGCCAACAGCGATGCTGGGTGAGTTTTGTCAACCACCCACTAAAGCGCTGATGGTTTTATGCCTAGCACTTAATTATTTCCCTAATTGCCACTGCCATGCGCTGGCGACCGGCGCTGGCTGTGACCCCACTGAGCCCGACTCCCCTGCTGCAGCCTGGGGAGCTAATGGCAGAAGCACGCCCCACGTGGAGTTTAATTATTGGCTTTCTTCCTTAACAGAGTACATTGGCTGACCTTAATGCAATTAATTAGGGCTTAATCAACTTCTGGTGGCTCAGTGCAGCACACAGTGATTCCTGCCTTTCCAGGAAGGTTTATAAGAGGTTAAAGCAGCTGAGGAAAGGTAGGATGTGTTTGGTGGGGCTGTGCTGGCAAGTGGGGCTCTGTTAGCTGGGTGCTGGGACAAGGCTCACATGTCCTTCTAGGCTGGGCTTGCTGCTGGAGATGCTGGTAGAGGCGGGTGGGAGGTGAGCTGGGCTCAAGGGCTGTGCCTGAGCTGGTGCTGCTGCACAGAGTTGCCCATGTTGCTTGTTTTTGGCGCCGTGCTCAGCTTAGGGGTGGCTTTCTGCAGGCTTTACTCCTGGAGCCTGTGCTGGGCCAGGGCTTTCATGCTCTTTGGGTGTTCTCTGCCAGCGACGGGGCTGTGGCTGGGCCCTGTGTCCAGGGGTTGGCTCCCAGGTTTGCCCCCAGGGTGCTGGGGGGGGCGGGACGTGTGGGGAGCCCCTTCGTCCCCCCTTAGCAGGCATTAGCCATGGAGACAAGAAAGGAGCTCTCAGTTACTGGCACTCCTGGGGCAAGATGCCTTCCCCTCCCTGCCCAGTGGCATTTAATAACTAATAGTGCTAACTAATATTGCAGGATGTCCCCAGCACCCCTGGCACAGGCCCTGGCTCTGCACCCCACAGCTCCCTCTTGGCTTGTCTGCTGGGTGCCCCGTAGGCTTTCGGAGCCTTTAAATAGGGACTGAGGCACAGCCGGCCAGTGTAAGGGTTTATTAATGTGCTTTGTGTCTCCAGCTGCTGGCTTTTAGGGTTCCAAGGCAGCAGACACCTGTTGGTGCAGCTTGTGACAGGGTGCCCCTGTCCCTGGACTCCTGGCTTCATCTGAGGATGAAGTGACTCAGCCATGGTTTTGCAGAAAGCCCCTGTCAAGGTGGGTGTCCCTGTGCAAGCTGTGGCATCTCCCAGTGTTGGCTGCGGAGATGCGGAGTAGGACCGCTGCATGCCCTGCCATGTGCCCTCACATCCCGGGTGCATTGCATCCTCCCTGTGCCATTGTGCCTAAGCGGCTCCTCTCCTACAGTGGCATGTGTCCCCTTGTTTCCTTGGGTCCCCACGTTCCTGGCTGTCCCCCACCCCAGGGGCTGTGCCACCAAGCCCCCTTGTGTGGGCAGCCCAGTGCCGGGACTGGGAGGTGGCGGCAGGAGCTGTGCCAGTCACTGGCGCTGGCTTGTTTGCTTCAGTGCCAGTTCATTAATATCAAAGAGCTAATTAGGATTCTGTAGCCCTCCCCACCCGGCCCTCTCCTCCTCAGGCTGGAGGATACTTCTCGTCTGCGGGATTTCGCTGCAGTCGTGTGTTGAAAGGATTCAGCCCTGATCTGTCCCGGCCCAGTGGTTTGTGTCCCTCTCTCTGGTCCCAGCTAATCCATGTGGCTAAAGCCCCTCGAAGCCCGGCAAATGGGAGGTGATATTTGCCAATAATCCCTCTGTTCCCCCTGGGCAGGCTTCTCATATTACGGGTTATTAAAAAAGCAAAACCCAGGCAGCAATAACTGCGGCCCTGGGAGAGCCCAAGCACAGATTGCTCCTGGTCAAACCCGCCCCAGCAGAAGGTCTGGAGGTGGCGTGGCATGGCACGGCACGGCACGGACGCATCTCGTGGAGCATCTCTAGGCAGAGCCCAGCCCCTCTTGCAAGTGCAGAAGGGATGAGCCACAATCCTCTTGCTCCCTGAAGAGTGTGTGGGATTCTCGTGGGTTGCAGACTAAATCCTGTTTCTCCCTGCAGAAGCTGCAGGGAGCCCTGGAGGAGGTGGAATAAACCCCCTTATCGCTCGCCGGGGCTCCCCACCCCGGTACCGGCATCCCCTGGCCTCAGCATCTTCCCTGGGGCTGGGCAGGTCCTGCGCTGGCATCTCCTGGGGACAGTATAGAGCCGGCACTGCTCGCCTGCCACCCCTCTAGGACAAAACCAGCCTCCGCTTCCAGTTTTTTTGCTTTGCTTTGCAAGGCTTTCAAGAAAATTTGCCCAGAATTCGGGATGCTGTTATCTCCGGGACAGGGCAGTGATGCTGCTCCATCCTTTTTCTATGCAGGTCTGGCAAAGAGCAGCCCAAAGTCTTGCTTCCTCAAGGACAATTTTGTCCCGTGGGAAATTCAGTCCACAAAAGATCTGTAGTTACTTGTGATTTTTTTTTTTTTCTGCAAAAATATCGATTTCCCTGGAAGAAGTCTCAATTGCTGCTTGAACCGTTTCATTGCATGGGTTGGGGGGTTTCCTTCTGCTTTTAAGTCAACATTTCCCCTTAAAATGTCACTCAGGGAAGGCTGCTTTTTTTTTAAAGCACAAGTCTGTGATGACATTTTAAGTGAAGTAGAAAATTGCTGCTTCGTTTCAAAATGTCAACTTCAAGTGGGGTGGGTTTGGGGTTTGTGGTTTTTTTTTTATATTATTATTTTTTATTTTAGCATTTCCCAGGGGAAAATCAAAATGGTTTCATTAGACTCAAGTTACTGTTGCCCCCTTGTCACCTTTTTTTTTTTTTTTAACCCAGTTGCATTTTTGCAGCAGGGAAACTTTAGCCAGGAGAAGTCGTGCTCTGGTGGGATGCTGCCCTGGGAAGGGACAACCCCATCGCAGCCAAACGTAAGCCCTCTACGGCAAATCCTCTGCCACCAAACTCTGTCGGGGACCTGCGGGAGAGACTCCATTGCCACCAGCCGGCTTCGCTTGCTGTGGGATGTGTTAACAGCACATCCAGGTTTTGAAGCTCTCCTCTTTCTGCTTTCCCTCCGCCTCACGCTCCTGGTTTTCTTTTGTGCAGCTCACCCTGAAAATTGCTTGTGCTAGATTAGGCTAGAGACTGGAGTTATCTTCCTTTTATTTATTAGGGTAATTATACCTAATGATTCACATGCTCGTGGAGAGTAATTACTCCCAAATACAGCACCGGCGGTGTTCTTACCCAACCTGGGTACAGTGATTCACAAACGCATCTTTTTGTACAGTTCATCAAATTACGATCCCTTAATTGCCGATTTGGTTTGGAGGAGGTTAAGAAGCGATTGAGGACCCGGCAGCACCATCACTGTGCCCGGTTCCAGTGGTGCGGTTGCCCGTGCACGTCTTCCCCCTGCCACGCTGATGGCCGTCACCACTCACCTCCTGCGTGTGTTTTGCTGGGGATTTCAGTTGGGTCGAGCCCCTCGAGCTGCAGGATTTGTGCTTTTTGAAGAGCTGTTGTGATCAATCCTGCAATCACCATGGCACAGCCCGGTCAAGGGGCTGTCCCCATCCGAGCTGCCCCCCTCCAAGTTGGAGATGACCCCTCCATCATCCCAAAACTTGGCAGCAATGTGGCTCGACCCTCGCCTCTCCGCAGCTCTTGGAGCAGGTGGGTGAGAGCTCATTAAATACTGATGTGGAAAGCCAAACCCTCCAGGTTTTGCACCAAAAAAAGGCCCCTTGCTCCAAATTGCTCGGTGCGGGTCAGATGCGAGGGATGTCCTCCTGCCCCAGGGCCTGGGAGCCCCCCTGCCTGTGCTGCCCCAGGGAGGGGACATGTGAGGACCCTGGCCTGGGACCCCCTGCCCATCTACCATGCAGGGTCTGGCTGGGCAGGAGCATCCCATGAGGGATGATGTGCAGAGTCCAGCCTGCTGAGCTGCTCCAGCAGCTGGAGAAACCCCGACCCTGGGGATGGAGGAAGGTTTCTGGGAGTGTTTTGAAGGGTGTTGATGGTTCCCAGTGCTGCCACGTTGCTTGGAAAGGCAGCCTGGAGCTTGAAGTTCCTCCTCGTGGGTTAAGGGGAGCCTGGGGTGATGGCTCTGAGGTGACTCAGCCCCTCCAGTGTTGCCCAAGGCAATGTTGTGATGCTTGGCTGGAGGCTGATGATCGACCATGGTCTCTTGGGCCAGCCAAAAAAGATTTTATTGCTGCTTTGATCTTTTTTAGCTAAAAGAATCCTTTTGCTTCTTGGTGCAAGTCTGCGCCACGTTGGATGAGCCTGCCCCTGTCCCCTCCTGCTGCAGGCGCTGCTCCGGGTCTCCCATCCCATGGAGGCCAGAATCGCTGCTGGGATGTGAGCAGCTTCCAGAGAAAGGCAGGAGGAGAGGAGCCAGCACAAAACCCCCTTTCTGCTGGCCACCGCTTGGCTTTATTCCCAGCATTGCTTGGGTGGGCTCCCGTGGGAGCCTTCCCCCAGGCACACCCCGGCACATGGGGCTGCCTGCAGTGGCCGTGCTGGCACCGCTCGGTAAGCGTTCACCGGGGCAATAGCTCCCTGGTTTCATTCCACCCACGTTCACCTTCTCAGCGGAGGATCCGCGCTCCTTCATGCCCGTGCCTGGCCCCCTGTCAAGAGCTCCTGCAGGCAGCCGGGAGTTGCTCCTAATGGGCTGCCAGGGGATTTGTGCTCTGACAGCCGGGCGCTGACAGCTCCCTGCAACTGTTCCCTCCACCCGTTGGGCTCTCCTCTTCTTGGTCAGATGGTGGAGGATGCTCCAACCACCACGGGGAGGGAGCTAGCTCCTTTTTCTGCCCCTACCAGGTGTTTGCGATGGTGCTGGTAGCTGTTGCCTTGGTGGGGCTGATAAAGCCCCAGGGACGATGGTGGTGGAAGCAGAGGGTCCCCAGGCTGGAGGAGCCCCTGAAGGGTGATTCTCCAGGACGGGAATGGGCAGAGGGGAGGTCTGGGTGTACCACAGGTTGAGTCTTGGCTCCAAGGGGGGCCCTGGGTTGAGGGGGCCCCCGTTAGCTGGGAGAGCTGGGAGCAAGTGCTGATGCCCTCTCCAGCGGTTCTGGGACCTCCCACGCTTTCTCCTGGCTGAAACATCGCTTCTCTTCTCCGTTTGATGCAGGGCTCTGTCTCCCCACGGACCCCTCAAAGGGGCTGGGGGGAGGCTCCTGGGGGCTCCCTGGCGTCCAGCCCCATCCCAGCAGGGGCTGCGGCAGCTGCTGCAGAGGGACTGGCCTGTCGCCCCACCAGCACGGAGCAACTCGCAGCCTGCCGTCTTGTATGGCTTTTTATTCCTATGTGATTATACATCCCACTTCATATAGGGATTGAAGCCATGCAATACGCCGGGGGCCTACAGCGGAGAACAGCCCCTATGCCGTGGGAGCCGGCCTCGCAGGAGCCACCAAACCGAGCCCCTGGGGTGCTGGAGGAGGGCTGCCGGCCTCAGCCCGGGCTCTGTCCCAAATCCCAGGCTCCCCAGCCCTCTCAGGGGCGGGTGAGGGGTGCCAAGCCGCTGTGGGGTGAGGCCAGCACAAGCCCACCCCTTGCATTGCATCCCCTTGCAAGGGCAGGACTGATTCTGCACCACGTCTGCTGCGAAGAACCCCACCAGCTGGGCTGATGGGCTCAGCTCCAGGGTGGGGGGTCCCTAGGGAGCCCCTTGCCTTGCTTTTGCCCCCCGCTATCCCAGGAGATAGGTGACAGCCTCCCGGTGAAGGCACTGGAAGGAGGTGCTGCCGCCAGGACAGCGGAGGAGGAGGAAGAAGAGAAGGAGAAGGAAGGAGCCGGGGAACTGCCACAGCAGCAAGGGCTGCCCCAAGAATGACGCTCTTCAAAGTTCCTCAAGAGGCCTCAGCCGCTCTTTCAAGGTTTGCGTTAAATCTGTCACATTAGCAAAAATAGTGAAAATTACCCGGCTTGCAGAAGAGATGAAAGGCAGCCCCCTTCCAATCCCTCCATAAAGGAAGGGCCCCATTAACACCTAGTGAAATATTAGCCATTAATCAGGCTCTGTGCAAAATAAAACCATCCACATTTATCATTATTGGATCCTTAATGAAGTGATAATGGGAATGCTGGGGAGCTGTGATATTAATGTCTCCTAAGAGGCAAGAGCAGAGCCAAGGGCGGCAGCCAAGATTTTTAATTTACTGCCAAAAGCTCGTGCTGTTAATAACACAGTTACTTCTCCCGGCCATTAGCACTGTTTGGCTATGAGCAGCTGGCTAAGGAGAGCAAATCGACCCCGAACACGCCCTGGCTTTGCTTGCCCACTCCCTGCCCAACAGCTGGGCATGCTTCTCCTGATGGCTGTCCCTGTGTCCCCTGCCCAGGTACAGGAATGTGGCCAGGGAGCTGTTGGCCATCTCCTTCCTGAAGGCTGGCTGGTGTAGAAAGAGCTTTGCTGTTCCGATAAAAAGGGCAGGGACTAGAAGCACCTAACCCAAGCAGCTCTTGTTGTCCTTGCTCTTTCTGTGACTTGTCTTCTTAGGTGCAAGCGCCCTGAAGCCAGGACGGCATGGTCCCAGTATGACGCTGGTGTCACTCGGTGTGACCACAGTCCTTGGTTTGGGTTTCTTCATTTGCCTGGTTACGCTCACACTATCCAGCACAGTTTGCACAAGCTGCAAAGCCCTGCGTGGCTGTGGTGACTCGCTCAAGTTCGCAAACAGAAAGTCATTGCTCCCGGCAGGTGCCGACAGCCCAGAGGCAAATCAGTACTTGGCAGGTAAGCAATGCTGTTGCATCTTTAGATGCAACTGTTATCTCATGAATCGTTGCAAAACCTGACCAGTGTGGCCCAAATGTAGGCTGGCTCATGTGTGGGGTCTTCTGCTGTCAGCAAAGGGACTGCAGGTCAGAGGGAGCTGCCTTTGGGCTGGAGCAGTAACGCGCAATTCTGTGCTGAGCATCGTCCAGAGAAATAAGATGATGCCTTGTTTGTAAGGGCTACACGCACTCCAAAGCTTCTTTCCTCCCTAGGTGGAAGATGCATGAGGTTCACCCAAGCAATCCGTCAGAAATGGAGCTTCGCTCTATCCAAGTAGAAGCACCAGAAGAGGAGAGTAAAAGCGTTTCTGTAACCTGGATGTCCTTGGTCAACCTCCCCTTGTCCTATTATCTCCTCATTAGAAAAGAAGGGACAAGAACAAAACCTGTATATGGAGGCCAAGTGAATGTAGATGTGAAGTGCACTTCAAACAGCTCCATCTTTTCAACAAACCTTTTATCAGCCTTCTCTCCTCCCCAACACAAACTCTTTTTAATCATTAGTGAAAAGTTGCTGTTTAGAAAGCAAGGACACTGCTCAGGGTACATGTGGTATTACCAGCACAGGCATTTCCCAGGAGAAGGCAGCGAGCCCTAGCCCAAGGTCTTCTGAACTCGATGGCAATGCAGCACAAGCAGCACCTCCAAGGACTAGCACGGCACGCACCAATGTGGCATGCCTGTCACAGCATGCCCAGGCTGGCATGCTGCTGAAGATGCCAGTGACCCTTCTGCCAGGCACCCCAGCCCGAAAGCTGAGTCACTCTGGATTTCACTGGAGCAGAATTGGACAGGAACCACGAACAACACTTTGGAGCCAGATTTAGCCAGTTATCCTGGCCACAGCCCATACTTTTTGGCTGTATCACTGCTCGTGTTGGTGCCCCTGCCGTGCTGGCATGCCGGGCATGCAGCAAAAGCCAAATGCTCTGAAACCTGCTGGTGACCTCTGGAGAAAAATGCACAGCACAAAGCAGCTTCTCCTGCGCAACCACCACCTGACATTATGGGGGCACGGCAAGCTTTATAACACTTGGCAGGTTTCTCCCAGCAGATCTCAAAGCTGCTTGCCAGCGTGAGCAAGTTCAGGCATGTTACAGAAGACCTTCAGTCTCAGAGGACAAATGAGATGTGTGGATGGGTTTAAACCACCAGGGTAAGACCGGGGTTTTGAAATCCCCAGGCTTGTGCCTTGACACTACGCCTGGGCTGTGGCCCAGACTGTCCAGCTGCCAGCCTGGCATCCATACAGGGCCCCGCGATGGTCCTGCTGATATCCCTACTTGTTAGATATTGGCTTCAAAAGCAAACCAGGAGGTGTCGCATCCTTCTCAAAAATCCACCCTCCGATCCATCTTGGAGTGGGGTGCGGAACGACTGTTCAGTGAGACACCATGACTCGTGGTGTTGGCAGGATGGTATATTTATGTCACGAGATGAGATCAGCCACACGGAGTAGGTCTGTGTGTCTGGAAAGAGTCTGAGTCAAGCGTGTCCTATTAAATTAGGGCTGGATTTTCAAAGCAGCTCAGTTCCCACTTAGGTTCTGTAACAAAGAGGCAGATATTCAAAAGGAGTCGGACGTGTTGGGTCATAGTGACTGTCCTTTGAATATCCAGCCAAAACCATCACCGTGCCTGTTGCTACAGGCAGAGCCCTTCTGAAATCCAGCCCCACCGTGGGCTCCACATCCTGGGAAACACGGCTCATCTCTGCTCTCCCACATATGGCACTGCAGTAGGGGATGAAACTGTGATAACCACTGTGTCCTTATACATGCGGGGAAGCAGCTCCCTGTCAAAGCACGGCTCTGGCAGCTTTGCCCTTTGATCAGCTCAGCAGCATGGGTCAGGAGAGCCGAGAGTGAAGGTTTCCTTGCCTTTTGTTCTGTGGAATTAGCGGAGTTAATCAGAGTGGCAACGACTTCTGCCTCAGCGCAGAAGAAAGGTCAGTGGCTCAGGCTGGATGCGCAACTGTTTTCTAGGCAGTTGGAAAACAACACCGCAATAGCTCACGGCATACACGCTGCTGGCATGGAGGCTCTCCTGACAGGGATCAGTGGGGAAGGTGTCTGGAGAAGGACTCCACTCAGCTGGCGTGCCACTGCACCTCAATCATCCCCTTCCTTTTGCTGCACCGAGAAGGTATACCACCTTCTGTGTCACTGTGGACTGCTTTTGTGTCACGCGTCTGAGACAAAATGCTGCTCTCGGCCAATGTACTCCTTAGCTGTGCTGCTGGGTGTGTGTTGTGCTGGGCTCATGGTCTCTGTGTCACCTCAGGCACCCTGGTGTAGGAGGAACTGTGGGGCATTGTGCTGGGTGTCCCTTTCCCACCGTGCTCCCCCCAGCACTTCCATGCCTCCAGCTGGGCAGGCCCTGCTATTGCTTTTATGTCCTTCAGTCACTGTGATGCACATCTGTGAACCTGCAGAAGCCCCCTGATGAGCTGCTCTTGAGCTGAGGGCACTGGAGGTGCAACAGCTGCAGTGAGGGCTCTCCCTGGCAGCCGTACCACGGCCTTGCTTTCCCCACATCTTTTAACTGTAGTTGAAGCAGACACAGCAGTGGTGGCTCTCAGCAAAAGTGTTGAATGCAGCCTCTGTGTCCGTAATGTGACCTCTTACCTTCCTCTGATCCCAATTACAAGTGCTTGCCTTTGCTGTGGACATCCACTCATGTGTTTAATTAGTGGATTCTTTCTGTCAAAGATATTAGCAGTCATGACAGCAAGCCCTAATTTAAGTTAGTTTACATTGGTCTGCTGTGTTGATGCCTTTATTTACCCCCAGTCGTAATAAATGCATCTGGATATCTGCAGAGGGAGCTCTCATGATCTCTCTGTGGCTCTAATTAAAATGGCCTGGATGTCCATGACGTTGGTGCCTGTCAAGCCTGTCACCAGGAGGTGATGCCCACCTTGGAACTGGCTGAAGAACGTGTAGGAGTCATTGTTGCTGAGAAAGGCCTCCACATCGAGACCCTCCTGCAGCGCCTCATCCACCAGCTCTGGGCTGCAGAAGGCACCCGCCGCCTCTGTCGGCCCGTCCTGCCCATCCGTTCCCCCGCTGAGGAAGATGATCTTGTACCTCTTCAGGGGGCTGCTGGTCTCCATGGCCTGTGCCCTGTGCAGCCCCAGCCCCACGCACAGGGCCAGCTCCTGGTTCCTCCCTCCCTTGCCAGTTCCTCGAAGCTGAACCGTGGTTTCTCCACCGGCCAGGATGCAGACTGGTCTTTCAGGCTCTAATCCTTGCAGGGCCCGTAGAAACTCAGCAAGGTTCAAACCCGGGATCTCTAGCTCTGCCACCAGCTGCGGGAGATTCCCTCCCACCTCATCACCCAGGGGCCGTTCTCCGAGGCTGGCAAAGCGCAGGCAGACCAGCCGGATCAGCTGGCAGTACAGCGCGGCAACCTGGCTGACTTCCCCACAGATTGCTGTGCTCAGAATCAGAGTCGCATAGCCCAGGTCCTCGGCTTGGCGTTTGGCCTCGTCTAAAGCCAGCGTGTTTGATCCGATGATGAAGTTGCAAACGTGGGAGTAGTCTTCTGAAGCAGTGGGCTTGGTGGGAGAGCCGGACAGAACTGTTTCTACTGACCTGGGCAGGTTGTGCAGCAGGTTGTATTTGGTGAGTATCTGAAGGCAGTCTTGGACGCTGTGGGAGCTGGCAGCAGTAGGACCACTTGCTATGATGTCCAGGGGGTCGCCAATCACATCAGAAAGGATGAGGCTCACCACCTACCAAGAGAAACACCTGAGGATTATTGTGGGAGGCAGAGACAGGTGTCCACACAAGAGCCCTGTCATAAGCACTGCTCTGAGTTACACTTGTGCCATGCTCATGTTAAAGCAGATGGAAAGAGGGACAGATCTTGGCCCATTTTTGTTTTAAGGTCCCATGAGAGTCACCTTGCCCTTCTCAAACTCACAGATCTAAAACACCCTTTGATGCTGACCATCACATTGGAAGATGTAACCTGTGCTGCTGCACTTGTCGGGCTAGTAACCTAGTGTAGGTTCAGTGATGGTACACGCTGAGAGCAGTCCCCAGGGGAGCCAAGGGTCAGACCAAGCCTCAAAAGCACTGTGGTGGAGCACCAACACATTGGAAGTGCCTGCTGGGTGAGGGCTGAGGTCTGCTGACAGCGGTGTGATGGGACAGCTAATACCTGCAGAGTCAGAATTCCCCCTTCTCCACCTCTGTCTCCTTAAGAGTTTGCATCCTCAATGAAATCTGAGCAACAGAGTCCCAGAACAGTGTGCAACGGTTGCTCACTCACTGAGGAAAAAACACCCTGCAAGCACACTTAGGTCAGTTGATTAAACCCCTATTTTGAGGGCAGATGGGTGATCTCTGGGCAAGCAGGGGCTTCCCCTCGGTTACCTGCGCAGGATATGCGAGCCGGGCCAGCCCTCCACCCTTCAGCAAGGACAGAGTCTTCCGGACAATATTCAGCTCCTGTATGGCAGCTCCTCGGGAAGCCAGCATCTTTGTGAGTTCCTCCTTCTCTTTGAGGAGGATGGGAGGGATGGGAGCAGGCAGTAGGGCTGATCCACCCCCTAGGATGCAGAAGAGATGGCAAGAACATCAGGACAGCAGGAAAAGGAGGACAGGAGGAAAGCAATGCTGTTCAACGTTTGAGCCTTTCCTCTTCCCTCACCAGTGAGCAGTGGGAAGGCAGAGGTGGTTGGGGAACTACGCTAATATATCTGGAGAATTCAGTTTTCTTCACCAATGGGTTTTAATCGTTGCTGCCCCACACTGTCTGCAGTCAGCTACGCTTCACCCAAGCAGTGTAAACCTCACTGGGCCAGGGTACCACATACCTGCAACGTTGAGGGGATGAAACAGAAAGGCCAACAATTACTATCCCCAGTACATCAGGCTCCTAGTGTGATGATACTGATTTTTAAGGGCTACCTGGATGGGTGAGCAGGGACCATGGGCTCCATGACTCGCACAGCAGTCAGTGCTAAGCAGATGGAGCCATTGCCTGCTTTGCTGGCTCTGTTTATTTAGGACAGCATGTAAAAACACCAGCTATGGCTGCAGCAAGATTGGAAACTGCTGAACTGCACTCATCTAGGCCTGGGAGGAAAGGAAAGGGGGAGAGAATAATGCAGAGGACAAAGCACACCCAGAGTCCAGGGCGATAGCCTCATTGATGGCAATCCTGCCTGATAAAAGCGGGCATCGGAAACATGGAAAGGAAGCCAAAGAAAAAAGGTTCTAATGGAAAAGCGGAATGGATGGAAAACACAGAGTAGAAAGGAGCAAGATCTGAGCTGAGAGTGAACGTGCACAGAAGTACAGCTGAAAGCTATTGTCAAAAGGCAAAGCCTGCTCAGAGGTTTGAGACAAATCAGCATCAATAAAACATGATAAGCAAGAAAACAAATGCAAATGCCTGTGTTTCAGTCAATAGCCAGGAATCTAGCTGAGAGGCAGGAGCAGTTGGGGACCGGCTGCTGTGTGGGAGTGCACATGCATAGGGAGCTGCAGCCACAGGGAGATCCTGTACAGGATCCCTGAAGGGCTGAGGAATCTCTTGAGATCCTCATAGCCAAAGGACAGGAGGAAGCCCAGGGGAATCCCCAGCAAGCACAGCTAGATTCCAGTTGCTTGGGTGTTTGCCTAACGGCACTACTCTCTCTGCACCAGATCAGGCTCCAGCACCCACAGAGGAACAATTACTGAGCTGAGGAGACCAAAGGGTTTCTACAAAGCTGCTCCAAGCCCCTGCATGCTTTTGCTCTGTGACACCAGTCACCCAGCCGAGCTCAGGCTGGTGTGATGTCACTGCATCCCTCTGATGCCCAATATCCACCTTCCTTACACAGCCCTGGGTCTGGGGACAGCCCAGGGGCCCAGCAGACAGGGCCTGGGAGTGTTCAGGGCTGACCCTGCAAGTCATACAGCTCACTGTTTTGGAACCTGGGGGCCTCATTTCCACTGGCCAACAAGCAGCAAAGCCCTGGGAAGCGTCAGTCCTGAATCTCAGCTTACAGACTCACCCCCCTGCACAAATTTGGAGCATGCAAGTCCACCAAGTGCTTGCTTCTCCAAGTCTGCATCCCCAAATGTAAGGAGGGGGCAGGAAGAAAGCGTCTCCTTGCCAAAGGTTGAGAGCAGCTGGGAGGCTGTGCCCAGAGGTGGGTGCCATCTCACAGTGGTGGCACAACCACAGGACCCAGTCTGCACAGCTCAGCCTTTCCCCAGTGCTGGGAGGCGGTGTGTCCACTGCAACAGCAGGCAAACCCATGCCTTCCCCTGCTGCATCCCTGGAGAAAGGCTGGCGGGAGAAGGGACAGGAAAAATCACAGAGGTGCAAGTGTCAGCACTGAAAGAGCTGGCACAGCACAGTGCTCCCCCTGCCGCACGGCCACGTGTGGGCAGGCAGCTGGAGGGCCCTCGGCAGAGCCCTCTCCTGGGATCCCCATGCTACCTGAGATGAGCACGAGGAGCAGGTCGTCCGCGGTCAGGCCCTCAGCCAGCTCCTGGATGGCAACTGCTCCCTTCAGAGCCTCTGGGTCTGGGAGGTTGTTTTTGGCACCTTCGATGACCTGGATTTTGCTGCATGGCTTCAGGAGCATCTCCCTGGTGAGGTAAGAGAGGCAGTCACACCACTGACACCTGCACCTATACAGGCAGTCAGGCTGTCACTCAGCAGACAAATGGGCCTGGTGCACCACAGGTGCACGGCGAGTGATCAGGACAGGGAGGTGGCCTTTGCTAAGTGTCTCTTCTCCAGGGCTGGGGAGGCAGTGCATCCAGTGCAAGAGATGGGCTGTGTCACTGCTGCTACTGGGACATGGTGGAGGTTGAAGTCCCAGGCAGTGTGGTGGGACGGAGTGGGCACCAGAGCAAGGGAAACTGGAAAGGACTGAAGGGCTTCACAGCAACATCCCACAGAGGATAAATCTGGCAGCCTACTCCCCCCAAACTGTCCACACACAGCCCCCCTTACTGCATTCCTGCTCGCTGCAGGCTGTCCCGGATGCCTAGCGGCACATTGATGATCCCCCGAATGAGGTGGTCTCCCAGGATCTCTTCTGCTGCCGCGGCCATTCCCAGCACAGCTTTGCCAAAACCCACCAGGTACAGGTCCCTCCTAATTGGAAAGGCCCGGCCCTTCACCAGCAGCTGAGGACATCTGTCTCCCTGGAGCTTCACAGCCCTCTTCAGCATTGCTGCCGGCTGGACGGTGCCCACCGCGCTGCGGAAGAGGGACAGTGCGTGCTCGCGAAGGCACATCCTGCGCAGGGTGGCCGGGCTGAGTCAATCTGCTTGGTGGGGTGGGCTTGTACACGCTCTGCTGACACTGGCAAGGCCTCGAGAGCTGGGTCAGCCCGTACCCGCCAACCTGCAAAGGAAAATGAACACTAGCAGAAGAGACAGGGCTGTCACAGGGAGAGTAGGGAGGCCAAAACATGAACCATGGAGCTCTAGTTCCTGTTTCCTCTAGATGAAGGTGCCATAGCAGCAGCATTTTCAAATCTCTGCCCAGGCAGGAGGGAAGGAAGGACAGTGTCACATACAAACTACCTGTCAGCTTGTGGTTCCACTGCAGTCCTATCACCTCCCACAGGGAAGGTAAGCCATGCCAGCCAGCTTCTCCATCACTGTAGATTTGCCACAGGCAAGACATCATTTCTATTTGCTCAGCATTTGACGACTTTCCAAACTGTGGAACCTGCTCTCTGTCCTGGAGAGAGCAGGGTATCTGGGTGGAATAGCTTTTCACTACATTAACTCCCTTTCTCGTGCTAGTCAAATGCTGATCTCATTCTCTGGCTGTGCACTGCCCCATGTGTCACGGACTTTGGAGAAACAACAGGCTTGCTGGCTGCCCGATCCTTTGCTGCTGGTGGCCACAGAAAGACCAGTAATGAGGTTTCCCCACCAAACAGCAAATGAACTCAAGGCTTCATTCGCCTTTATTTTTCAGTCCTCTCATTACCCCTTAAAATCACATTTAGAGCCCAAACAGGACTGCAGATCCAGGCGAAGTTGCCAGCCATGTCTGTGAAAGCCCATTTGAGCTAGTCTCCACTGAGTATTAGCGTTATATGCAACAGAGATGAGCGTGGACCAAAGGATCTCTCAACTGCTCAAGGGCAGACACTTGTCCTGACAGAGGAAAGGCAGTCCCTGCCAGCATGCACGCATCTATTCCCTCCCAGCATTTCTCCCCTCCGTTAACTGGCAGCAAGTTCACTGCTGGTTTCTCAGGATCAAAGATCCTTGTGATCTGCATCTCTCCCGCTCACGGCAATTATGGTGCAGGCAATTAAGGCAGGGTGCCAGGAGGCTGAAACAGCCCAGGCAACATACTTGATCACGGACCCGTTCAAATTACCTGAGAGAGTTAACCCTCTCTCTAGTAAATGGATATGTTTTGGTGCAAGACCAGTGGCTGGCTTCTTCTGGGAGAGCTCATGAGTCCAGAGGTCTCTTTGTCCTAACGCTCTCATAGCATTGCAAGGTGTTAATCATTAAGCCACACAAGCCTTCCAACAGCTCCTCTGGGTCTAAATCTGCCTGATTTTGCTGCAAGTACCCAAAGGCTCTGTGAAAACCTCCACACAAGCACCTTCTCATGTAATGAAACTTGGTCACACTCTGAAATCTATTGGACAAGGGACTTGCAGGTAAAACTATATGGTGAATCATAGGTTTGCCAGAGAAAAAAAAAACTATGCTTAAGAGAAACAGATTTTAAAGGCAAAACACAGGGCACATACTACTATCTACGCTCACTTTAGATACTGGTGAGGACTGGCTTTTAGGTCACAAGGAGAGATAAAAGACAGAGTGTCCTGACCACTTTGTTACTAGACTCCTAAACTTGAGGGCAGCTGGTGCTGCCAGCAGTTTAAACAACTGAGCCTCAGCCCTCTTACAATGGGGGCCAGAGTAACCGTACTAACAAGTCAGCTGTACACCTCGCAGGAATGGAGATTAGCATCTCCGTTCCCCGCAGGTCTCCGATTCACCTGCCAGCACAGCACAGAGGAAGGTGTTACAAAACAGAGGTGCATCATGCCCCAGGTCGCCTCATCTGAGCTGCGATACAGGGTTTGCAGAAGCAGTTGGAGAAAAAGGCTTAATGGAGCCAGGGGAGTTTAAGAAAATAAAGCCCCAAAGCTTTTAACAGCCTCTGCCTCGATGTTTCTGTGCATGGCTGACCCAGAAGACCGGGGGAATTGAGCACAACCAGACCTGCAACTGTGGTTCCTGTCACATGTGCCCTCCTGGCGGTTCCGCTCAGCTCCAACTCCAGACACGACACAGCAGGCATGAGTTGTTTAAAAGCAATCCTCTCCTACTGGAGCTGAAAAAAAATAAATGCAGCTTAATTCATCTAGCACTTGTGTACATACTTCTAATGCTTGCTCTGGAAAGCATTTCACTACAATAGCAGGCATGTAATCTGTTTTCTGCACTCTGAACTCAGGTTATATTTTAACTATCGAGGCCGGATCCAGAGTCTGTTGAAGTCAGCACGCATTTTTCCTTGCTTCTAAGGATTTTAGGTCACACTGTCTGATACTTATCTCAGTGCACAAGTGTAAACGCAGAGTAAACCCAGCATAAAACCCCTTGCAGTCAGAGGTTATCCAACTTTACACCAGCGCAATGGAGAGCTGAATTTGGCACAGACCCATTAGCTTTGGAGGTCTCGGTGTGTAACTCTGCTCCCTGTCAGCTCTGATTAGACACGCAGGCTCACTGGAGGCTCCCCTTGGAATGGGGGTGCTGCTGATGATGCCACAAATCCGTTTTTATGTAATTTATTTACACAGTCTAAGGCACTGGGTATGAAATGTCATCAGGGAACAGCTATAAATCAGTGCTACGAAATCCACTGTAGATATTAACAAAAAATAAAACTCCTACTCATTTTACTAGGGCTTTAAAAACAAGATCAACAGAACTGAACATCACCCCACACCGAGGCATAGGCAGCCTTGGAAAGAAAAATAATCCAAATGGCAGCTCTCAGACGACCTCCACGGATGGTGGGTCTAGAAATGATGTAATTGCCAGTTAGCTGCTGCATCTTGCACGTGGGAAAATGACATCCTCACATCCCTCCATTTTCCTCTTCCCACAGCTGGCTGGGAGAAGGGGCTGATGATGTGACTCGCATCATTGCTTCACACACTCATTTGTTCCCCAGTTTCTCATGGAAATCATATAGGGATGAACGAGCCCTCTTCTATATGGATGTAAAGTGACATGCTATAGGCACTAGAGGGTTCAGGTTCTACACGTTGCCTTCGTCCCTGCTGGGGATAATCTAGAGTTGGGGTTTAGTGTTTTGGAAAGTTTTCTAGAAGTTTGCACTCATATTCAGAGGAAAATAATGCTAAGAATTGCATGTTTCAAAGAGAGCAGGAGGACTGGAAGGGGTTTAGATTAATGCCCTTTAAATGAAGACTTCCTCCGCTTTCACTGATGAATAATGTTCGCCATCTACATACTTGTTGGCGTCCCTTACCATTATAGGCTCTTTCTTCATAGGGCTCCTCCTAAGCCTGCAGAAACTTCCACTGTTAAAACTCTCACAACAAAAAGCCGCAAAACCCCAGCTCCGCATTTTCACCATCTCTGGGAAAGAGGGAGGGAGAGGAGCTGGACTGTGATAAAATACAGGCAAAGCGCTCGTATGCATTACCTTTCATTAACTTTTTAATTAAAGCAATTCTGCAGGCAAGGAGCCAAAGTCAGAGGGAAACAGAAACAATCCAGCGCTAGGGGCAGACATGTGGTAAGCTGCCAGGTAAATTGGATGGTGGCATGAGACCAAATCATGGACATAGGGGGGCATAGTCTGAGCCATAAACTTGGAATCACACTGGGGAGGAAAACAGTGAACAAATGAGCTGGCCATGCCCGTGCAGTGAGAAAAAAGAGCCATAATCTCGCTCCGTGGCAGGAGCCAGAAAAATATCCCCTTCTAGGGGCCAGTCTGCCATTGCTGGGCAGAGCCGAGCAATTCCAGGTGCTGTGGTTGGAGGTTTGTTCAAGGGTTTGCATCACGGGCTTGTGGTTTTCTTGAAGCTGGGGCAATTGGGCTTGGTGCAGGCCAACCCAATCATACATTCCGAGCATTTCAGGTGCTGCAAGATCAGAGGATGCTGTGTATTAATGCTCCAGGATGGCTAATTTAACTGAGATCTGCAGGGGTCTAAGATAGTTTATTTTTAATGTCGTCAGGACTTCTCTGGATTTCCCCCAGTGTGACAGTGATTGGTGGCGGGCCCACCGCGTCCACGGTCAACTCCAAAATGCCTGAGGGGCTTGGAAAAACTTTGAGATGGCAGTGGATCAAACCCCAATTGTTCGAGGATAATTTTGAGCTCAAGCTCTAAAAGACAGATTACATCTTTGTTACAGCAGTAAACTACCAGACACAGCAAGTTTTAACAGTGTCTCTTGCTACTCGTTTTTCTTGCTACATGACTTTCTCCTGGCCTCTTGGTACATAAATTACCGTTAGACTCACCGAGGCTTACCGCTTCCATTTTTCATGCATTACCATGGGAGTTTACCTATGAAGTACAGCAGAGCGGAGATTTTACTGCCTTAAACTCCCATGTTCCCACTTACTGACACATCTTTTCTATCATTTGATATATCAACTTTAATTCGCCTGGTGAGCCCTGCTCAAACTCAAACTTGCTGCTCCAGATGGTCCCAAATGCATTACGAGAAAATTTTCCAGGAGATGCACTGAACCCAGGAGGAAAACAAAGCGGTGAAGGTTTGTTCCAAGTGACTATTCTGGGAGGATTAGATGGGGGATTTTTCAAGACTAATCTCTTTAAATGAAAATTTCAGAATTTGATTAATTTTTTAATCTGCACACTGATTTGCATAACATTACTGCACTGCCTCATTCACATTTTGTAAAAGAGAAAATGTCTGCAGCTCGGATGGACCAACTCATCACTGGTCAGCTATGAACACAAGTGGGTGTGCAGGGACAGGGCGAAGGGTCCTTTTGCCCCCACTCACTGTGGTGGTCCTGCATCCATAACTGGGAACGAGGATGACGGTGGAGAGCAGCAGTACAATGAGACCAGAGCTGCACAGAGGGCTTGCTAGACAGGCATGGGAGAAACTAGGATGGAGTCTGAATACTTTTGTTTCAAGAATATGCTGAGCTCTGGGAAACCCAGGAGTCCTAATTTCCAATACATGGCTTTCTATATGTTTCTTGGAAAAGAAATATGTTGCTTTCATGACTGATTTACTCACCAGGAGAGTGTCAACAGGGTCTCTTTGCCTTTGATGGGGAATGTAGCCTAAGGCCAAACACAGGGAAGATAAGTGTTCTGTTCAGCATTTTATATATATAGATCAGTATCATTAGTAAAAAAATTAACTGGATTTGACATATGCATTTTACTAGTTTTTCTAGGTCACACTCCCTTCACTCCCTATATACCTTTTGGAAATGATTTTCCCATGCACTGGGGATTGCAGGGAAGAAAAATTTTTCACTAAAAAATCCTTCTGTAGCTCAATGCAGAACAGTACTACCCTGAAGCCAAGTCCATGCCAAGTCTACTTCCTTTCATGATGTAATTTCTCAAACTCCCTATTCTGAGTCAACTTGCAATCAAAGTTGAGAGTCATTTAAAATACAGGGAAGGATCATGGTATTCTAGAGAAGATGAAAAGTTGCCAGCCTTGAGGACTGAAATAATAGAAAGGGGTCGAAATTCAGGGCTGCAAAATACAAGGTCATGCTCTTTGGGATTAATAGCAAAAAACTATGAGCTCCTCTGCTGGAAATAACATAAGAGGAGAAGGAGCCAGGAATATTACTCAGTCACAGGATTACAATTACAGCTGCCCTCTAGGCTGAGACAAGAGGCTATGGGAAAAGCAGAAAGCAGCAGATGTAATCTACCTTGACTTTAGTGAGGTTTTTCACACCATTCTCACGAACACACTGAAGCAGTGTGGGTTGGGCAAACACCCTGTTAGACTCACTGAAAAACAGCCTGCCCACTGGGCTCAGAGAGTACAAATCGGTGGCTCGGGGTCCAGCTGACAGCTGGTAATCAACAGGGATTCTGTTGGGGTTCGTGTCACCCTGCGGCTTTACTTGTGACCTGGAGGGTAGCACAGAGTGTCTAATTTGGGGGGAAGTGCTGACGGAGCCACACTCCAGAGAAACCATGATAAACTCAAGGTCAGGGCCAAATGAACAGAAACTTCATGACACTTAGCAAGAAGTGTGAAGTTTTGCTGCTGGGGGTGGGCTCCCAGCCCACCCATGCATGAGGGTGGGCTGGGAGCCAAGTGGCGCAACCAGCTAAGGAGCAACCTAATAGCAGCTACAACTACTTGAAGGGTGGTTACAAAGACAGTGGAGGTGAACCCTTCTTGGTAGTGGCAGAAAGTATAAGAAGGAGCAATGGCCACAATTTTCAAGTCAGGACGTTCACGTTGGACATTAGCAAAAAGTTCTTTATAGAGAGGGTCACACAGCACTTGATCAGGCCACTTGGAGAAGCTGTGGTCTCCATGCTAGGTGGTTTTCAGGATTTGGCTAGACAAAGCCACAGCCAGGCTTGTACTGGTGACAGTCCTGCACTGAGCAGGAGGGTGGAGTAGGCAGCTCCAGAAGTCCCTTCTCCCCACTCTTCTGTGATTCCATGTTGAAACCGCAGTGACAGGGTTTGATTCTCCAGAGCATCATGCTTAGTTTCAAGAACCATAAAGAGATGGCAAGTTGTAGGAAACAAGTCCTCCACACAAGCCTTCAGTAATAACCATTACTGATCAAGAATCACGACTCCCAGCAGAGTCCAGCAGAGATATATTCACCTGAACAGCGTTGTATCCAGAAGCATCTCTCTGAAATTCACGTCCACCCATCCGAGCAAGCACAGGTCTGTCTGTATTGTGCAGGTTACGGTGGTATCTAATATAGAAATGCATAGGTAGAATGACTGCATTTGATCGATATTACTCAAGCAGCAATTAAACATTTTTTCCATTAACTAGTTTTGCAGGGGCATTATCCATAATTCCTACTTAATGTGACATTCTGCTAGGAGATCCAATTATCCTGCCAGATAAATTCCAGCTTGGTATAAACTGACAAACTAAGTTCCAACGATTAGGAAGAAAGGCAGAAGAAAGAATAAAAAGGGAGTGACAAAATATCAAATCAACAACCCACGGTGTTATACAACTCTAAAACTTAGCTAAGTATTGTAGGTGTTTTGAAGTAAATTGTCTTATGATGGTATTGGTGAGTCACCTTCAGGGCCTACATGAGATAATCCAGGCTTTGATCGTGCAATTTACAGTGTGCAGAGGCATGCCGTTCTGCGCTTCTCTAAAATCTCTCACCACATGAAAATCAACTCCAGGTTTTGAAATGAGCTGCAATTGGGTAGCCGACCCAGAGACCCTCGGAAGTAATGGAGGGGCATCTTTTGTGGAGTCTCCCTACACTCCTGCGTGAAAATCTTGTCTCCATTTCAAAGTAAAAATCGGTGAATCATTCTGACGAGCCAATCCCATCACAGCATGGGAAGGTGAATCAGGTTAGATGTCTAAACCTCTAACGGTGAACTGTAGTAAGCAATCAGTAAGAGCAACTAATCTCCCAAAAGGCTTTTGTTTCACTAAATCATATGTGCACATAAAATAATTAAGCATGTTTGAATGACATGCAAGCAGACCTTTGACAATATTCCCCGGCCTTACTGTTATATGACCACAGGAGGGCAATATTATTCTAAAAGCAAAATCAAACTCTATTCCCGAGACTGCGAAAAGAAAATGCAATTAACATTTATGAAGCCATCTACGGTTGGTTTGTTTTTTTTTTCTTTTGATTCCGAGTTTCTGGGGGACGGAAATGACAAAAGATCCAGTGTTCTTCTAAAATTAAAATAGCGGGGTGCTGGAAATCTTTGGTGGCGGGGTGTGTGTGTGTGTGTGTGTAGATTCTCACAACTACTGTTATGCTCCAGGAATAACTTTTTAAGGTAAGAGATGTGCAAAACCATGAACGCAGAGCCTGATATCAAGATTTATGCCGAACAAGTCCCAGGGTGCCTGTCCTGGAGCAGCAGCACCCCCAAAGCGTCTTTCCCAAAGCTTTAGGATGTGCTGCTCATCTTTATCTGTCGCCTTACGTGGTGTAGGGCCGCAGTGCTACAGCTGTGGAGTTTTCTGGCTTGGAGGCCGGTTTTTAGACGAATAAAAAATACCGGGACGTAAAAACGTGTGATGATGGAACGGAAAGCGGGGAGACACAAGAGTGCCAGAGCCACCGTTGTGTGTTTCAGGCAGGGGAACGGCCTCCCGCCGCCGGGGGAGCTGCGCTCGGGGCGGCCCGGAGCGGGGACAGCGGGACGGAGGGGAGCGCCGTGGGCCCGGCGCAGGCCGCCCGCCCCCCGACTGCCGCTTCCTCGCTAATTACCGGCGGAAAAGCACGTTAAATTCCGTATCGGGCATATTATGCGCAGCCCAAAGCCGGCCCGGGGCTGGGGGGGGAATCCCGGTCACCTCACGGCCCGCCAGCGACACCAGCCCGCCCCAGCCCTACCCGGCACCGGAAGTGACACACACACACACACACACCCCCCCCCCCAGCGGCGCGAAGCTGTGCCCGCTCTACGGGTGACGTGATGACGTCACGCCCTAACCCCCACTTCCCCCCTCCCGCGAAGCACGGGTGGGTAATGGCAGCCCACCCACCCCCTCCGCCGCCGCCGCCCTGCCCTCGGATCGCCCCTTCCCCACCTCGGGCCCCGCGAAGGGTTTGGGGGGGACGCTGACGGCTACGGGAGGGGTAGCCCCTTACTGCCACACTCAATATGGCCGACCGGCGCGGGACACGCCCCCTCCCCCGTCCCAGCAGGCTGTGCGCACGCCCCGCCCCCTCGCTGCCGAACGCCCCGCAGCGTCCGGGCGCGCTCACACCCCCACCCCCCCGCCTTCCCAGGGTGCCTCGCGCGCCGCCCCCTGCCGTTCCCGGAGCAGCAAGATGGCGGACACAATGAGGAGGAGCCGCCTGTCTGCGGCCTGAGCGGGCCCAGCCGAGCCGGAGGGCGCCGGCCGCCCCGGCCCGCCGCTCCTCCCCGCCCTCCGCTGGTCCCCGCCGCCCCGCGAGGTCCTGCTCCGTCCGCTCCCGCCGCCGCCCGGAGCCCCGCTCCGGCTCCCCTCAGCGCCGCCGCCCTCGGCGCGGCGCGGCGCGGCCCGGCGGCGGGATGAAGCTGACGGACAACGTGCTGCGGAGCTTCCGCGTGGCCAAGGTCTTCCGCGAGAACTCGGACAAGATCAACTGCTTCGATTTCAGCCCCAACGGCGAGACCGTCATCTCCAGCAGCGACGACGACTCCATCGTTCTCTACGATTGCCAGGAGGGCAAGTGAGTGGCGGGGACCCGGGCCTGGTCCGGGGAAGGGGGTGCCTGCCTTCGGGAGGGCTGGGGGTGGTTTTGGGGCGGGGGTTGGGGGGGCTGTGAGGGGCGCCGATTTGGCTGCTGCTGCCCGTTGCGGCATTAGGGTGGAAGCTGTGCCCGGCTCCGCACCGGTGCGGCTGCGCTGAGGAGGTGGCAGGCCTGGCTGGTAAGCTTTAGCGTTCCTTTTGTCGTTTCTTAGTGTAGGCTTGTAAATGAAACTGCAACGATACCTGACCCGGAGGGTGGGTGGGATTATGAACAGTTAAAATGGGGCGCAGAAATGGGAGCAGCATGGTTTTGTCTGCACCACGGGTGTCTCTGCGTGTTATCTCTGGTAGGCTGGAGCCAGCGATGGTAATTTCTCAACTGTTAGAGAGCTCACTGCTGTGAGAACTAAATAACTGTTAAGCTTAAGGATTTGAGTCTGGTCACGTTTCCAGGCCTCGGGGTTTTTACAGATGTACAAACTGACTTCTCAGGCTTCTCTGGGCTTAAGTCTCTCTAACTAAAATAGAAGCAATAGTTGTGAGCAGCGTACAGATGTGCCATTTTAAACAACCTAGTTTTAGTGTAACTTCATGGATAAATGCTTTAAGCCAAAAAGCTGAAGATGTTGTGCCATGTGTTTGCTATAACTTCTAAAAACTTCATGCTGTTTTCCTTAAAACCTAGTTCCTCAGTGGTGCCTGGGAACGTTGCAGATAAAGGTGGTCCTCTGCGCTTTAAATCCTTTTTACTAGTTGTGGTTTTGTCTGTAAAGCACAATTTAACTACATGTGTGATTAGTCTTCAAACGTTGTCTTAATTTATGTTCAATCAATCAAGGTGTTTATTGATTTCTTTTACTTAAGGGTAATGAATTAAGGTGTATGTGTCTGTTTCTCACTGAAGACTTTTGTCCGGTTTATCTTCTTCCATTGACCATACAGTGCTTGTACTGTCTTATGAATAAAACCCTAGAAATTTGCACAGCACTTCAGATATAGTGCTCTTGTTCAGAGGATAAAAATGTGCAAACAAGGCTACCAGTAACACTTGCGGTTGATATCTTGGAACGTAGGCAAAAGGCATTTGTATTCTGTGAGAGGTGGAACAAATTGAGCCAAATGACATCATTATTCCATTAAAAACTTTCTCAGTTGGTACAAGTATGCATTTGGCTGCTTTAAATTCTTTTAAACATTAAGTTTTAATTTTCGTGTGCTTCTTGGTGTAGAGATGTAATTCTGAGGTGATTTTTCTTTTCTTTTTTTTTCTAAAGTCAAGACTTAAAGAGCATCACACACATATTGAAGTGAAAGAAAAATGAGTCGTGTATTTAGAAGAGATAATAAGGACAGGATAATGCAGGAATGAAAAAGAAATGGTTTGGGGGTACCAGGAGGTAGACATGTCAGTGTTGCGTATATTTTCTAGAAAACCAGGTATTCCTAATCCTCTTGCTTTTTCAAGCAGACCAAGACATCATACTTGCTGTGTTTGAAAGATTGCATCATGCATATTCTCTTAATTTTGTAGACTGCTTATTATATGTTATTTTACACTTTTATTTAGTTTGCTTGCTTTACACATTAAAGTTGTTGGTGTTCCCCATCTGATAGTGAACTCTTATTTGAAATAACTTTGTTTACGTAAGAATAGGTAACTATACCCATATATGGTGTCTGCTATGGATTGTATTCTAGATCCTAATTATGGACAATAGTAGAAGGGCTGAGTGATGTTAATGCAGATGGTATTGATTGCTCTTCCACTTTCAAAGAATAGTTTGGTGGGTGGGGAGGCATTTGGTCCTTTCATCCCTGTCTCCATCTAGTCGTGATGTATGCTTTACAGTCAGAGGATTTGCTTTAATGAAGTTAAATATACAAGATCGGTGGTTGTCTACTGCAGTGCTACAGGGCAATGAGAGTAGTTTCATCAAGGTAACCCCTGTTTCAAGATGCATTTCTCTAGTGGTTATAAAATTAATTTGAAGGTTTCTCATGTACTAACAATTGACTTAAAAGTGCAAGCGTGATTTTTAGAGGTACTTAGGGATGCAGGACACACTTTTCTCTCAGCTGGGAGGTTTTAGCTGTGGATTACTTTGTCACTAGAGATTCACGTGGAGATGACAGATCAAATCTGTGAATGATCACTGTTGTGACATGGTGGAATTTGGCAGTTTCAGGCCTATAGGTTTGTTTTTTTTTTTCTTAAACCACCATTTCAAGGGCCTGGAACTCTCACCTTCTTGTGTGTGTCGTTGCTAGTGAATATAATGGCCAGGAGGAAACATCCTGCTTGCTGGGTTTCAGTATAAGATACCGTACTTCATCAAATGGCCTGAATGTTAAAACTTTTCTCCATGTAAAAGTGGCAAAAATTGTTGTTTTTTTTTTTTTCCCCTGTTAATGAGCAGTCTTGCTGGTAGAATTAAAATGCAACTGTGTTTGGTTATACTTTAGGTACACCCTCACCTAGTCTACTTTGTTTTGCCATAGCAACATGAGCCATACAGCTACTAGAGTTGTTACGAGTATCACCAAGCTCCACCTCAGTGAACTTCAGTTTCTAAAAGT
Source organism: Pluvialis apricaria (assembly GCA_017639485.1). Taxonomy (NCBI): domain Eukaryota; kingdom Metazoa; phylum Chordata; class Aves; order Charadriiformes; family Charadriidae; genus Pluvialis; species Pluvialis apricaria. The sequence continues at coordinate 17,579,678 of CM030016.1, forward strand.
GTCAGGATGGTTTAAACAGTGATGCATACTCAAGAGCTGACAGGACAAGATTATCCCCTTGAAAAACAGATTCCCTTATCATGTATATTCTGATCTTAGGCAACAAGCTTGAAAAATTTGTCCTGCTTCTTTATAAGCATCCAGTAATTTTGGACCTGAGGTTTCACTTCTATTTCAAAATGTATAAGCAACTAAATTGTTGTTTTTTAACCCATTCTGCATCACCAAATACCTCTACAGTAGGTTGGCTTAAAAACATAACCAAGAGGCTTACCTGTGTCTGGGGCTTAAGAATGAACTCTGAAAACTTCTAGAACACAGTTGTGTGTTGGGATGTACTGCAGTCCTTGAGGCTGGGAACAGGAGGCTTGTGGCTGCAAATTTGTAACCCTGGTAGGTTTAACAGTGGTCTAGCAAAGCTTTAGTTTGTATTTTAGTATATATCCATTGTGTATTATTTATACAAATGAAGAGGTGATGGACACTAAGGCTAAGACACCTGCTTAGCCATGGTGTTTACTAGACATACTGGTGAACCTGGGTTTGGATAATGGTTTTACCTGCAGTAGTAGTGATTCAAACCAAGGCACAGATATTACTACAAACCTTGCCTGTGTGTTGTTTCATTTTTATAGCAGCTTTGACTGTGATCTTGTGAAGCATTTTTCTTTGGCGATATTGCTTGATTTGTATGTAGGATAGATTAACCTTAAACTTGGAATTATGTTTAGTGATTGTGATTTGTTTAAAAAATATGTAAAACTTAGTTTTCTTGTTTGTGTTTTTAAGTAGTCAATTGGGAGCAAGCAGTCGGTCTTGCATGAAGTGACGTGCTTCTGTTTGTATCAGCTTACATGAAAACTTCACCTTTCTTAAAACACAGAAGTACTTTCTTTCCTTCTTTTTGGTAAATGTGCTTTTGTCCACCTGTGGATTTTTATGGTCTCTGTGTATATTTTGGTGTATATTAATTTATTCTGAGTAGACCTTCTAAGCTTTAAACTTTTCATAGATAAGGAAGAGCCAGGCTAGGCATGAGAGTCTTAGTATGTTTTGAGGTTGGTGGGTTTTTTTTTTGTTGTAGGTTGTTTTGGTTTTTTTTTCCCCAATTTGTTCAACAGCATAGCTGAGGTAACTGCAGAGAGCAGTATGGGGAAGTATATGTGTAATGTTACAGAAGTTCAGAGTCTAAACTTACATTTGATGTGTTTTCAGTTTGTAGCATGTTTGCATTGAAAATTGGTTTAAAAATCTACCAGAGGAACTGAGGAAGAATCTGTTGAGATTTGGTCTAAGCGGTACTGGTGGTGTATGCGTTTTTATTACACTTGCTGTGTTGGCTTTCGGTTAATGGAAGCTTGTCCCTAGTGAGTTTGAAGTCAAAGCACTATGGCTTCTGCTGTTTGAGAATTAATCTTTAAGAATGAATGTCTCTTTTTGTTCTGGTATGAAAAGTCTCCAACTCATGCTGTTGTTGGGGTGTGTCAATTGGAGGCTAATGAAAACAAGGAAGAAGTCAAGCATTTTAGAAATACCTTGTCTGAGGGTGTAGTCTGATAAACTTTTCTTTTGGCAGCAGTATTGGTTTGAACCACTCCTGCTGTTTGTTTCCATTCCCATGCTATTGTCTTTGGTTTGTGTTGGTAAAATATTTTGTGGGCCTGTGTAATAACTGGAGTTATGAATTTCTGCCTTAAAAATAACTCCTGAAAGAGGTTGTATTGTTTCTGGTGTTGATCAGTACCCCTGTTGGTTGACTGCCCGGCTTTGAAACGTCTGGGCTACTTCAGTTGAGGGAAGAAAGGGGAAGGAGGGCGGTGGAGACCTTGCACTGCTTAAACAGGTGTTGTTGCTGCAAGATACGCCTATTAACCAGCTACTTCTGAGTTTACTTTGCAGTTTAAATTTCTAGTACCACAGTACATCGCTTGCTTACCGGACCCCTAAAAATCCAGTTCTGTATGTTGTCTTTACTCTCACTAGAATGTCTTTAATTCTGATGCAGAATGTTACATTGGAGTTCCATGCTTTAATTAAGATCGGATATGAGTGTAATTCTCCAGTAGTTTGAGAGTCCCTGTGTTACCATTGCTTTTGTAGGCGACTGGTGTATATACATGTGTTCGTGTTAATACCAAGAAGCCCTATTCTGAATAAGATACCCAGTTCTAGGTTTTGAAGTAACATAGAACAAAAAGACAAATTATTCTCAAGTTAAATAAGCAGCAGATGAATTAGAGATTTGGATGGGCCTGGGAACGATGAGGCTGTGCTGCTTGATGTTAAGGGCTCATTCTACTAGCTTCTCTTGTTTTTTTTACAGTAGACATCATGGGAAAAATAATTTTGGAAGGGACAAATAAGTGCATTTTGCAGGTGTTACAGGGAACTCCTCAAGCCTAAGGATGGTATTGGAGAAAGCACCAGGGTGCTTGTTTGAAAATCTAATACAAAAGCTTTTCTTTTTTTGTATAAAAACATCTGACTACTTGAAACAGTCTTGTAATATCTCAGTGAAAACAAGCCTTGTTAATGTGGTGAGTTTTGGTTTGAGCTTTTGATTGCAGTCAGTGCAATTATTTCTGTTTCCTTCTGACAGACCAAAGAGAACACTGTACAGTAAGAAGTATGGAGTGGACCTCATCAGGTACACACATGCTGCCAACACTGTCGTGTACAGCTCCAACAAAATAGATGGTAAGTGATCCACTGGAGTTGAGCATACTTAATCTCCTACGTGCCTGGATAAATAGCTCTGAAGAGCTGGGAAAAAAATTACAGCAATTTTTCAGTGATAAACACACTGTCAGAGACAGAGGAATTAATGTTCAACTCTAATGCACAACTCAGTGATATTCCCTTGAGCATGCTGACATGAGTTTTGTTCATTGCTGCAAAAACTAGGGGATTAAACATTGTTAGTGTGATAAAAGTTTGGTTCTTCATTTTGCTATTCACTTTGGTGTTTGATATCAGTGCCACCAGTCAGCCTCTGTGCCTTAATTTCTTACATGGGAAATGAGGTAGAAGGAGAATGTGGCCAGAAGGTGGGCTAAATGCTGTATCTCTGTCTGGTACACACACAAGCCAGCTGCAAAGGAAGGGAATGTTTTTCCATTCTCCGTACGCAGCAGGGAGGGCAGGAAATTCAGGTAACTCAGCAGATCACCAGCCAAGGCTGGAGGAGGTCTCAGCTCTTCTGAGGTTAGCTTTGCTTCTGTTAATCTGTTTTTTCCATGTAATAGACAAAAAGCCCATTTTCATGCCATTTCTCCACAGTCAGTGTCTGTGATAGCTACACTCTGTACATCAATGACATCGAAGGGCTTCTAGAGCTTTGTGACAGCCTGTCTGTTAATGTATTTCAGTTTAATTTAAAATTCAAATTTAAGAACTGGCACCAATAGGTACATTAATTCTTCTAGCAGGCAATACTTCCTAAGGTTGGAAACAGCTAGTGTTAATTTCAAATTTTGTCTCAATTTTGTTTGTGGTCAGTATCTGAGAATTTTTTGGTAAACTAGTCTCTTAGCACAGCACTTTATAAATGGGTTTTAACATTTGTGTTTGTAAACTCAGGCATTTGTGGAATAGTGGTTTTGTTTTGGTTTTTCCTTTGCAGAGATGGAGCTTGACAGTAGAGGTGCTGATGCCTTGTGGTGTGTGCTGGGTTACTTAAGGAGTTTAAAAGAGTATGAATTTAGAGCAGGTGGAAGTTACAAGTTAGGAAGTCGGGTTAAACTAGAACAAGCTGGGCCTGAAACTAGAGGAACAAGGACCTTTCCAACAGAATTGGATTTGATGTCGTAAAAGGATTAAAAGTGTGAGGGGAAGCACTTGGCTTTTTAGTCTGTTTCACAGCCTGCTTTTTTTTAATTATTACTTTGTTGTGTCACATTTCTGACTTGGCTGTTATTTAATTTACAATTAATTAACAATTTAATGAAGCACTTTTAATGCCATTGTGAGTTTTTGTTTATAAGCACTAGTAAGCTTTTGAGGAACCAAAACTTAGAGTCTTCATCCTGCAGGGCAGCATTATGATAAAAACTTGACTTAAAGAAAAGAAAAATATAAGAGTGTAAAAGTATTTGTTACTGTTACGAACCTCATAAGCCTCATAAAACCAGCAGCGTGTTCTGTAGGGGTTCAGATACTCTGTAGTCCCTAATGCATGCAGTCTTGGGCAAGGTGCATGGTATTTAACCTGTTACGCGGTTATCGGGAGGGGAAATAAATGCAGGAATGTGTTATAGGAGTGCTGGCGCCTGCTCCCAAGTATTTTGTGTGTTGAATTGCTACCAATCCACTTCTGAAGATTTCCTCAAGACCTTTGAACCTAGTTCCTCTTGCCTGATTCCAGGCTGAGGTAGTAGTTTGTACAGTTTGAGGGTCTATGATACCACCCGGTACAGGAGATAACTGTACAGGCCACTGCCTTGCCCGGGACAGAGTGCTGCCAACAAAAAGGATCACAAAGGATTACAGTTCCCCAGTGCTTCCTCGTTAGCAAAGGAAGATGAAATTCTGCATGAATACTTCGGAAATCAGGTAACAACAGTTCTTGCAGGAAAAACTAGAGATGTGTCTTAATACCATGATTGAAGCGTATCGGTTCTGGGTGTGATGGGGTGTGACAGTGGTGTTGGGGTTTTATGCTTTGGATAGTTACCTCAGGTCACTTAGAGCCTTTCAGAATGGTGTGTCACCAGAATCATGTTTCCAGTTTGATGGGCCAGCTTTCATTTTCTTGTCAAATACTGGAGGGTGGTCTAGAACTCTGATCTCGGCTTGATGTGAAATCTCAGACAAAAATGGTACCTTAGTAATTTTTTCAAAGAAACTAAATTTTGTTGAATGAACCTTTCAAAAACGTCTGAACACAATAGCCTTTAAGTATTAAAATGCTCTGTGCATATTGCATCCTGTTGGCTCTTGTTCTTCTAAGTCACAAGTAAAAATGTCCTTTTCCCTCAGTTTATCTTTGGAGCCTCAGCAGAACTTGATATTAAAGCAGTACGGAGCCTCTTGGCACTGTACGGTGCAGGTGCATAATGCCAGTCTCTTCCATCCAGCAACAGCTTAAACTGGTGTCCTCTAACTAGTATGAGAAGGGATTTTGCTGATGCTGCTTTCCGATAGCAGAGGTTTAACTTGTGCTCTTCATGTATCATCGCTCAGATGGATCTGCACGTAAAGATTAAAAAGTGGCTTCTGTGCTTTAATAATTGTTTCCTCTTACAAGGATTTCCTTTGGTCTTGGGAGAAAGTCTTAACAGCATCTCCCAAAATTCCGAGCTACTCTTGGTATGTTCATCTATACTTAGAATACATTTGCCACTTGAGAAATGTTGTGATATTGCTCTGATTTAGTCAATATATTTTTAAGATTGCTTTAAGCGGACTAAGCTTAGATTACTCCTCTGTCCTCTTCTTAAAGCCTAGCTGTTGTAAGTGCAGAGAATTTGTGAAGCTGCTGATTGTTAGATTGAAAAAAGGAGAGATTTGCTACTTTTTAATAGTCTTGTCTTGGCTTTGAAATTCATGTTTTTATCTTCTCTTTGGCTAAATGCTATAATTTGCGTATTTCCTATGCTTGCTGTTTAGTTGGATACTTATTTGCTGGATGTGTATGTTGGTACACAGCAAGATTCATGCTGTAGAGAAAAAAAAAGTGGTAATATCAACTTTATAAAGTTGATACTCAGTTTTGTGAGAATGATAGAGTAAAATCTACTGGTACTTAAATTTTAGTAGCTTTGAAATTAACTTGCGTAAATCAACATGACAATTTCCCTTTAAGCTATAACATGACTTCAGACTGTGGGATGCATCTTTTCCTGGTGCCTGATTTCCAATTCTACCTTGGAAACCAAGTTTTTATGTCTGCTTCTAACTTCATTCTGTTTCAAAGTCTAACTTGAAATCAAATGTCCAGACTTAGTGGGGTGAAATTGCTGTTGCTGTGGGGAGCAAGTTTACTGTGCGACCACTTCTAGAACCCATTGGGTTCATTCTATAATAAAGCTTATGGTTTGTTTATGTTTTCAGATACAATCCGATACCTCTCCCTGCATGACAACAAATACATTCGGTATTTCCCAGGGCATACAAAAAGGTAAGATGTGGCTTGGACACAGTACAGGAGAAACTGAAAAATTATTGTAATGAGCTTGAATTACATTACACTCGATTCACTCTGGTTTTCACTTTGTAGAACTGTTTATGGCAATTACGAGTGCACAACTGTTGGGATAGGTGTTGCTCCATTCACTTCTTTTGTGTGTCTCTGATGCATGTGGTCTTCTGTGTTGCAGAGTGGTTGCTCTTTCAATGTCTCCAGTGGATGATACTTTTATTTCTGGATCTCTTGATAAAACTATTAGACTTTGGGATCTTCGCTCTCCAAATTGCCAGGTAGGATATCAAATTCATGTGCATAGTGTGTTGCGTTTTTAGTTAGAGGGATGAAAAATGTATGTGTGCTTGTTATAAAACAAAAATAGTGCCAGAAACGTATGCTGCTGATTTAGTGTTGACACCTTCCTGGAATGCTGAGGGAGCCTTGATCACAAATCTCTGTGAAATATATATGTCACATTGTGTAATGCCACTCACTTTCACCTGTGGCTGTGCTGGAGAGGTGCTGGGCAGAGCAAGAAATAACACCCAGAGCTGATGAAATGAGAAGAGCTGGATGTCATCAGCCTCTTCATCAGGCTGCTGCCCCATGCAGAGATTGTTCTCTCTTAGCCGGCATCTCTTCTCAGTTGGAAATGGCAGCAGAAGGGGCATTGGGAGATGCATTTTATCTGAGTGTTTATAGTGTGTTTGTGTTTAAAATTGATGCCTTGATGCAATTAAATTTGATGAAGAAACTGATTGTCTGAAGTGCCACGTGAGCCATATGGTCTTCCCCTTCCTGGCATGACCTTTGTTGTTCATCAGACCTGTTCGTGAGCAGATTTAACTTGCTAGCAAGGCAAAACCCTATTTATTTATTTTACTGGAATAGCTTACTGTACTTTTTTTTTGGTGGAAGCAGGCTTGTGTGGGCTGAAAAAAGTGCCAGAGCTGGCAGCAGGGGCAGGAATGAAAGACTAGGGGTAGAATCTCCACCTTTTATCCATGATGAGCTGTTTTGTTCCTATATCTGGACACATAATGTTGCACTTTCATATTTTCCTATCTCACAGGGACAATTTTGCTTATGAGAGAGGGCTATTTACTTATTCCAGATTATGTAACTGTAAATGCAAAAGGAAGAAAAGATTACATTTCTTACAAAATGGTTTTATCTATCTTAAAACCAAGCCTTTTCTGACAAGAAACCTTAATTTTGGTTTTTGTGGGAGTATGCCTTTAATGCCAGTTTGAGTTTCCCGTCTGATTAATCTCAATCTCAGAGTTGCTACCGGTGAGATAGGGTTGTAAATTCAGTAGCAGTTCTGATTTTTGGTAATGCCCGAAGTTGTAAGAGTGGTAAGACTAGGATGTATAACTGGAAGCTGCATCCAGCAGGTTAGGAAACAGGTTGAGAAAATGTTACTTGTAATTTTCGATTTGCCCATGCGGTGGCAGCCGTAGCGCCCAGAAGTATGTCACGCTTGGAAGAGCCCTCAGTATTGCCTAGCTTGTTGCCTAGCCTTCAGAGACAACAGGGAAAACTGACCTAAATTGGAAAGAAGAGGGAAGTAGTAAAGTCTCTAGACTTCTCTAGAGAAGAATGGTATTTCAGACACGCAAAGACTTCTTAAATTTATTGTTGATTTAATCAAAGATGTGTTCTTATTTATGTGCATACAGTTACGTTAAAAGCATTTGGCTAACACACACAGACCTACCAGTCAGGATATAAAAAATTATATATCGTGTTGGCTTCTACTAAATTTTCTCAAGTCATTTCTACTACGTAGGTTAAGGAAAAGTTAACATTAAAAATAAGCATTGATAGTAATCTGTCAATTTTAATATTTAAGGTCTGTTTGCTTCCAGAAGGTATGAGTTTTCATTAAACAGGCACGGGAGGCTCACAGTGGTGTTCACTGGAGGTGTTTCTACTTGCTTTCAAAATAATTGAAGTAGAGCGTTGCTATCAATCCCAGCAGGAATGTTTTGTGGGTGCTGTTGGTATGGTTATTAAAACAGCCATATCATCCTCTCTTCTCTGGATACTTTGAGTGCATGACCACTCGAATGGGTTTTTGATTTGTTCTAATTTAAACTTTGTCATTGCAGGAAACTGGAAGCTCTGTATGATGACCTGAAGTAGTCAGAGTTGCTTTTGAAAAGCTGAATTCTGAACCTTTGTAAAACCTCAATATTTACAATTGTAATTCAGTTATTCCACCCATAGGCTGCTGTTCTGCTCAGAGTGGGCTCAGGGGGTGGTGGTAGAAATGTGAGCATCAGTTTCACAAAATAATTTGGACTACTTCTATTTTCCAGGGTTTAATGCATCTCCAGGGGAAGCCTGTGTGTTCTTTTGACCCAGAAGGGTTGATTTTTGCTGCTGGAGTCAATTCTGAAATGGTGAAGCTTTACGATCTCCGTTCTTTTGACAAGGTGAGCTAACTTCACTTAACTTCACTTAAACTTTTTAGCTTGCAAGAAGTAGTCTAACCTCAGTGTTCGAAGGCTGGATTTCTTTACTCCAGCTTACTATCTAGGGTGCCTACTTGGCACCTAGAGAGTTTTCAGTAAGTACAATTCTCACAGGGGCGTACATGCTGTCACCAAATCCTGAAATCCATTCTTGAACCACTGTTAAAAGTTTACTTCCACTAACTCCTTAACCTGTTCCAAACTCCTGTTTAGGCTTTTTGTCATTATTGGGCTTTGGTGTTTTGTTTTGTTTGTTTTTTCCTTGCTGCTTATTCTGGAAGGATACTGGCAAAGATGGAGCCGGGATTGTCAGGAAGGATAGAAATTTCCAAGGAAACTGTAATTGGGTGGGCAGCTGAACTGGCCAAGCACTGAGCATAGTTAGCTCCATGGTTTTCAAAAAGTCAGGTGACAATAACACTGGCTCGAGCTCTTTCTCTAACTTCAATTAGCAGCCTTGTTTGAAAATTCATCCTACCTTAAATTTCTGCTGTTGAGTGTGGTAGAGTATGGGACAGCAGAGCATTGAAACAAGCTTCTGTGGTTCTTTTTTGCTATGGAAACTTTGGGTTTGTACTTCTTTGAAACTTACGTGTGCAGTGACATGTTTTTGCCATGACACTTCCCTTTGGTATCTTAGGACTAAAGGTGTTGTTTTGAAAAGTCTTAAAGTGATTCCTGAGCTAAGGTTAAAAGCAGGCTCTTGTTAGCAGCAATGCATACAGACTCTACATCGTATTTCCCATTTTTTCTTTGAAGGGGCCATTTGCTACATTTAAGATGCAGTATGATCGAACATGTGAATGGACAGGCCTGAAGTTCAGTAATGATGGCAAACTCATCCTCATATCAACTAATGGAGGATTCATTCGACTGATTGATGCCTTTAAAGGAGCTATCCTGCATACGTTTGGGGTGAGCGTGTTGCCTGTGTTACCTGCTTGAAACCTGGTGTTAGTTTTGGGAGCAGGTGCCCTTTGGTTGCGAGATTACTGTGAACGTGCTCTCTAGTACATATTCTCCTGTTTTGTGTCGTAGGGTTATAACAATAGTAAGGCTGTCACGCTGGAGGCATCATTCACACCAGACTCTCAGTTCATCATGATAGGTAAGCTAATTCTTCTTGGAAAGAATTTCAGTGCTCTGAAATGAGGTCTGTTATGTCAGACTGAAATTGTGTCTGTTGGGAAGCAGAATGTATTTAAATAATACAGTGCAGCTGTAAGCTTTTTTTGCATTGACAGTTTTCTGGCTTGTTAGTTTACTCAGCATTTTCTAGACTGAAATGTAAACGAGCCTGCAAGAAGACTTTTGTTTTTTCCTTTATAGACGAATGCTATTCCAAAAAAGATAAGAAACCAGCAAACTGTTGCAATGCGTGGAGACCTGTCACATGTCAATGATCCTCACCCTGTGGCCAGGATGCGCTTATGTGCTGCATCAAAGTGTTTCAGGGCTGTATATTGTGGCCTGCCCTCCATTGCTTGATGAGCAAGGCACCTGTCTGTGCTTGGGCAATTGGTCTCACACCTGGTGCATTTGTACACCTCTTAGGGACATTCCTGCACTAGTGACGTGCTGGGGCAGCTGCATTTTGTTCATGTAGCTCTTGTAAATCCCCATGCCTGTGGAAGAAGCTCTGCTTAACCCTTGATAAAAGCAGTAGGCATCAGCCCGATGGCTCCCAGCATGATTCCTCTGGCCCAAGTCACCTTCTTATTTACGTGGCTGGCACATCAAATATGTTTAACTTAGTGGTAATTGGTATCCCGATCCTCATTTTCCCTGGGTGAGTGATGGTCTTGGCAAAACTTCTTTTTTGTTGTTCTGACTGAGAACTTCCTGATTGCAGAAAAAGCTGGGGGGCGAAGCTGTTCTCTGTTTAGTTTGTCTCTGGAGAGCACTTTATTGTACATATTTACCTTCCTGTTGTGCCCTTCCAAATGAAAACTATAGTGGAAGAAGTTCCAAAATACAGAAGCAGAAACAAATTCCATGCATTTTTATTAGGAATCCTATTTAAAATGAGACTAAAGCAGAATTGAATTATAAAAATATTAAGTGGCCAGCCTCAGTTTGCAAAATACCATTTTAAAGTGAAAAACCTGTCCTGTTGTAGCAGTGTGGAGAGTCGACATCTCCAGTGAAGCTTCTGGTATTTGGCATAGTGCATTGAAAGCTGGTTACCTTCAGTGGTGAAGCCTTTGATTTGATCCTATGCCTACCAAGTGAAAGATTTATCTGTGTCTGAACTGAGAACTTGTGTGAACAGTGACTCTCACGCCCAGCTTCTGGCCTGTCGCACATCAGTGCAAGTTGGCAAAGGTCTTTCCTCCTTACTTGAACGGTGTCAGCTCTCCTTTTCTGCTGGGTGACAGCAGCTGTTAACCCCTTTGCCAGAATAGTGTTGCACTGTGTTGCATAGTTGAGTCTCTGCAGTGCAAAGTTATAAACCTGCTGTTTGGATACAGGGGTGTAAACTCTAGTGATGTTTTGTAAATGCCCTGGTGATACTTTGGGAATTTTAGAGCTTAAGCTATGAAGACGAGGCATGCTCGTTCCTACTGTTCTGGGACGGAAAAGGTTATGTACTTCATTTTCTCTGCTGGCTTTTCCAATGTATCTTGCATGTCCTGTTTTCCACTCCTGCCTGCAGGTTCGGAGGATGGAAAGATTCATGTTTGGAATGGGGAAAGTGGGATGAAGGTGGCTGTGCTGGATGGGAAACATACAGGTCCTATAACCTGTCTGCAGTTCAACCCAAAATTCATGACTTTTGCTAGCGCGTGTTCCAATATGGTAAGGAAAGTGTTTTAAGTCCCTCCTAGCTCAATGAGGTGCTGACCCTTTTAGAAATGAATGTGAGAAGGCTTAGTGCCACTGGTGGGCATTTCCTTGGGCTTTGGTGAGAGCCAGGCCCCTGTCTGTTGCACCTTGATTGTCTTACCTGGGGGCAGCACACCTGGCAAGCCAGCATTTGATCACACACACGAAAGCGAGCAGTGAGGGAATGCACATGCAGAGTAGGAGTTCTTTAGGTTACTGTACGCAGCTGGTATTTTCAGTTTGTGTAAGACTGGCTTGCTCTGGAGAACAAACTAAACCAGTGTAAGCAAGGTTTGTAACCTTAGACTGCTGGGAGGGTGTTGCTGCCTCTTCAGTAGTCTCTGCCTGTGTACTTGTAGAAGGTAGCAGTGATCAGCTCCTGCAGTGTGCTGTAGGAGAGATTTGTGTTCTGCTCTGTAAAAGATGCTCGTTCTTTCCTCTTTTGTAGGCCTTCTGGTTGCCAACTATCGACGACTAATTCCTACGCTGCAGCTGCTGTCAGATGACTTCCATACTGCTAACAGCAGCACATCATTGCGAGCATAGTATTGGAATTGCCTAGACTGTGTTCCTGTTCCTGCATATGTTTCCATATGTCTTACCTTTATTTGCTGCATTCCTTTGTGAGGACTCTTCACTGGGCCTCCTAGCATGTTCAGAAGTGGCATGCTACACCTTCTCATCTTCCAGTCCGTGCCCAGCAGGCTTCAGCCGAAGTTGGAACTGACACAGTATTATTTCAAAGAGCAATGAAGTCTGTTTTATTTACTAAATGTTTGTGGCATTTTTTTAAGCTGTAATTGTGTGTTTTACTTCTGTAAGTGCACAAGGCTATTGATGATCCAAGGTGGAACGTGCAGTTCCTTCCCATAAGTGCATGTTTTTCACATCTGGGATCTCTCCGGTTTCACTGCAGTCCACAGATGCAAAGTTACCTCTGTGCCAAATGTGAACACTGACAGTTATCAACTTAAACAGCAGATGCTGGATTCTCTTGCCGTGGAACACGCGCTGAAAGAGTGAGTGACTGTGAATACACATTATACGTCCTGTCATCCTTTTTTTGACAATTCGGTGTGCAACAAACCGTACAGGTTTTGTCCACTGCCGGAGCTTCCTGAAGCCTCCCTGCTGTTTGCTGTGCCAGCGTCCCAGAGGGCGCAGACAATACTGATGAGGTCCAGTCAGTGTCCCAAGCAATAAAGGAGTCTGTCAGCAGGAAGATGGAGAAACCAAACTGGGACTGAAAGCACAGTCTGCCTGTGTATCTTCCTTATGTATCATCTTGGCTGATCTTACTTGTAAATATTGGGGGAGGGAGGGCAGTGGGAATGGGCCATATTTTTTTACTTTTAGATATTAAAGAATATGATGTGGGCCAGTATTGTGGGGTGTCTAGGCTATTTACCTTCACTGATGCAGTTTTCCCCTCCTGGTTTGTAAATAAGCTCCATTAAATTCTCCCCACACCAGGCTTTGTTGATAAAACTGACTTGCAGTTAGTTCATTGTGCATTTTGTTACAGGTCTTGCAGGTTTTCAGGGATAGCCCTGAAAGAGCGACGACGCTTCCTTTGTCAGATGGTGTCTTCAGAATTGAATTTTAAAAATCTTACATGTGACTGTGCTGACTCTGCTTTGCTGTGGCCCTGCTCCAAGGAAAGCCCCTGCAAAGGGATGGGGGGGATGTGCTCTCCTGCTTCAGAGGGGTTTGTGAGTGAGTGGCACAGTAAGGCTGGCAAGCTGGTCTTCAAGCCTGGTTCCAGTTTTTTTTCCCAAAACGCTGCATTGATCATATGCATCCACCAGCAGCCTGGGAGAGGCTTGGTATAAATGTGGTGGTGATTGTATTCTTGCCTTTCCAAACACACTTGGCTTTATGTGCTGGGTCACAGCTTGGAAAGTCCATTCTTTCCCTCGCCCAGTCAAGCATGCTTCCCCTCTCCTAAATGTGAAATGCTGGTAAGGTGACAAGCACAGTAATGGGCACATTCTGTCTACTCTCAAGTGCCAGTCCAGGCAGGAAAACAGTGCTCGAGTGTTTTACCTTAGGTCAGTTGTCCTGTTGTTCCCCTATTACAGCAAAGTTTGGCTCAACTGTGGGGCCCTGTATATAATTCAGAGCATGTCTCCCTGGAACAGTGAATCGGCTTGTAGGACAGCTTCTTCTGTTTTGCTTTTCCTTGCCTCTATTTCTGTTTTTTTCACAGCGCTTGGCAGTGGAAATGTGGTGTGCTAAAGAGCTGGGGATGGGGAATGAGCATTTCTCCACTGCTGGTTCCTTTAAAGTAGCAGCGCATGCTGAGCTGCGGCGTTTACCTGCGACGGTTGGCAGGAGGACAGCCGTGCATTAGGCAGGCTGATAAACTCGATGTTTGAATTGATGCTGTGGTTGAATCTTCTCCTTAGGCTCCGTGGCTCGCCTCTGCTGATACTACCGCACGAGTTTGGAGCCATTTCTAACAGCATGGGCCTGTGATGTGAGTTTGCTGCCCTCTGGACTGGAGGAGGGAGGGGAACAGTGGACTAATGCTTTTGATGTTAAGAAACAGGCCTGCTGTTGGGAATGCAGATGAGAAATTCATGCTGCTAGAGCAGCATCCCTCTTCTTGGTGTGTACTGTCCCGCTGTCACCTAAAAATGCCCAGCGCGAAGGGAGATGGTTATCTCGGTCCTCACACTTGCCTAGGTTCCCACAGCCACCTCTTCAACTCAGTGTTGTTGCATTTCAGGCTGCTTGGTGCTATTTTACCATTGTTGGCGTTTCTGTAAGCAGACATATTTTGCAGTGCTTTGTAACATACAGGTATTGGGGGTTTGTAGTGAATTTTAACAGTTGAAGTTTAGCATTCAGTAGCAAATCATTCAGGGTTTTACCAAGTTTGTTGCCCGAGGAAGTGAACAGATAACCCCCAGACATTTTGCTTGTTAATTTTCACAGGAAAGCATTTGGAAGTCTTTTTTTATTCTAAAAATGCTCTTGGCTAACGTGGTTCCAGCGCTTGTCTAAAGACTGTTTCAGCTCTTTACCACTTGCAGTGTTGTAAAACATTGTGCGTTGTAGCATGAAACGTTTAAGAAAAAGAGGACCAAAGGACTGATCTAGAAGGACACATACACTAAAAACATCAGCAGCTTTCTGGAGGGAGAATAAATTGTACGAGTTTGTGCACAAGACAGCATTAATGCTCAGTTCAGAATGAAAACTGAATGCCTTCCCAGGGCTGATTGCCGCCCATACAGGCAAAGGCTTCTTTCCTGGTTGATGTAGTGTGGTGTGTTTTCCATCTGCCTTTAAGAGAGGGAAATGTGCCAAGTATTGTCAGGAAACTTGAGTATCCTGTGTTTCTAGAAGGTTAGAAAGGAAAGATGAATAAAGCTTTTAGCTTCCAGCTTCTACGTGTTTCTCTAAAAGCGTCGGGACTGCAATTTCTGTGCTCTTCAGGGCAGCCAGCTAATCAGAAACGGACCTCATTAAAAACAGTACTCCCAGGTCTAACGGAGTGTCCAACCAAGCAGGAAAGCCTGTGAAGTCAAGCAGGAAACAGCATTCCCTCCCCAAATTTGACATTTAAAAGATGAATCCCCACCTCCCACCCCCCCACCACGTTTTTTGGGATGAAGTAAAGACGTTTCTTTAAAACAAGGGGGAAGTGAGACTCAACAGCCCTCCTCTAAATAAGCGGTGGTGGCGGAGCACACCTGCTTGGGTGGTAGGAGACTTTGGGTGTAATTCTCTTCTCTAAGTTAGTCTTTGAGAGTTTTGAGGCTCCCAGGTCCTTGATTAAGTCCCAGCCCGTGCTGTGGGTGACACAGGAGCAATTGAGTGAACAAATTTGGGAGCAGCAGTGTATCATTTCCAATGCCTCTTGACTATATTTGCACTTTAAGATACTTCACCTTGGTTTTGGGTCAGGAGCTAGGATCCTGGCAAGCCTTTTAGAAACTGGTCTCTATGGTCATGAGCTGGCGTGGGGAGTTTGACTCCTAGGTGGTGTCTGCCAGATGAGTGTATACATAAAGTCAAATTATGCGTTGTCACAAAATACTACGTATGTGGAGAATTCAATGTTGTGGCTGTTAACAATAAATATTTTGTAGAGAGATCACAGAGTGCTGTAAATTCTGCGTTTGTCCGGTGTGATACAACTCTCTGGTTCCTTAGAGGGGGGAATGGGAAAATCATCAATTTTTTTTTTCAAAGGCCCCTTTGTTTAGTACATTCAGGAGCCCTGTAGTGGAAATTGTGATGCTCTAAAGCTATCCTTGCATAAATTGCGCATTTAAAGAGGCTTTTGCCTAAGAATGTATGAAGATAGGGAATCAGTCTTGTGACGGCTGCTTGTCGAGGTGTGGTGCCCTGGGCAGAGGGGTGTTCACAGAAGTCTGTGGTCTGGATGGAAGAGCTGAGCCTTTGCTCAGCAGGAAGGTGGGGAACGAGCTTGTTGGTTTGGACTCACAGGAGACACGGATCATTACTGTCAATGTATATACAGCATTACAGCTACTGTAGGGGGAAACAGCGACTACCGTTGGGTTAATATGGGTAAAAACCTATGGGGTTTTCATTTTCAGTTTAAACTCGAGAGGATGGGAGAAGAGCAAAGCTGGAGAGAAATGTGTTTTTTGTTCTATCCCTTGCTATCCCTTGTCATGAGCAGACAGCTGAGAAGGTTGCCTCATTCCTTGGTCCAGGCCTCCCTCTGCAGGAAATCATCTCTTGACACCGAGCCCTCGGGGCAGTACTGCTACAATGGAATACTTCTAGTGACAAACTGGTTTTCGGCAAAAACAAATCCAAAGCAAAAACTCCCCTGCAATTTTCTAAGACTGTTTTTCTCCATCCCAGGTCTGTGTAAAATCTCTGAGAGGAATAAAACTGCAGTAGGATATGTTGGGGGGCGGGGGGGGGAATGAACACACACTGCGGTTTGACCGCTTCATAGGGAACCTTGCAACTTGTGTAATGAATAATGAAAACAGAAGTGGGGACTCGGGGAGATGGGAAGCTTGTCCAGACCTGAATTTGCCTAGCTAATGAACAGGTTGAGAAGCAGATCCTCAGAGTTTAAGGCCCAAATTGGTTTGGCATGTCTTCTGCGCTGCTGTTCCTGTTGCAAGGAGTGCAAGCGCTTGTGATTCAGCACTGCAGACAAATTTGAACAAACCGGTTTATTTTACTTGGAGCTGTTCTACTAAATCAGCTGATGTACTTGAACACTTCCGTTCTCATCGGCGCTGCTGCTACAAAACTAGCTTTGCTGTCAGAAATTACCTGAATGAATAGAAATCGTGTTAGCAAGTGGTGTGGACTAAGGCTTGTTAGAAATCTGTATGTTGCCTTCTATGCTAATACACTTCAATGCTCTTAAATAACAGTAAGGCATGTATCTTTGCGCAGGAGGCTCCTGTGCATAGCTTCCTCTGCTAACATCAGCAGTTTTGAGGTGGTGCTGCCTACAAATAGCAACTTTCCGAAGAGGTCCCGGCAACTGTTCCAGTGTGTGTTAGGCAGGGTGGTGCCCAATGCTGCCTTTGCAGCAACTCCCACGTTTTCAGTACATCTCGTGCTGCAGCAGATGGATACCAGGGACGCTTTTAGCTTATGCATCCAGTTTTATACAACTTAGTTCAAGTCTGATTAAAATCCAGCTCTTGAGACTGGTTGGATCTCAACTGAGCCTCATTCTTCAATATTAAAAAGGGGGAGGGGTCACTAGAAACAGAGATTTGAAGCTTGCTATACCACAAAAATCTTAACAGTAGTACCCTTCAGCTCACCTGGCCCCCTTTGCAATTTCTCCTTGGCCCAGCAAAGAGAAAGGAGTAAAGGGAATGATTTGTTGCCCGCTGTTGCTCTCTTGCACCTCCTTAAGGAGCTAACGTTCTTCTTGATCTTCTGCGTAAGTGCTGGTTGTGCATTTTCAGGTTCCACTGCAGATGGTTTTGCTGGAAGACAGTGTACTTGTACGGCAGAAATCCCTCAGTCTCAGGTTGGTGCTGAATAGCACCACGGTAGGGGGACACCGAGACCCTGTGTGGCACGCCAACAGTCAGTCCTCATCCCTGTTGTGTAGCGGGATGACAAATACAGAGATGTCATCGTTAAGTGCATCGTGGCTGTCATCCAGCATCTACTGGTGGCCCCTCTCCTTTCCCCTTGCCCTGCATACCAAGCACTTGGCCAGTTCTGAAAATCTGTGGGTGGAAAAAATGCAAGGCTTAGTTTAACGTGGCACTACCCCTTAAGAACAACACTGAGATGTGGCTTTGTGTTGTCAAAATAGTAGACACCAGCTTTATAATTGTTTCTTCAGGATGGGGAAAGACTTGGAGGCAGTTTCCGGAGTCACAGAAAAGAGTACTTGGTCATGCCGGAGCTGACCTAGAAGCAGAGTGATCTCAGCCTGCTTTTGGTCTGACCAGGTTCTCTGGAAGGGAAAACGATGGCAAAGCTGATCTTACCTGTGAGGATCCATCCTGTTTTCTGCAAGGAAGCTCCTGACCATATGGGCCACCTCTTTGTTGCTCAGAACATCCCAAAGGCCATCGGTTGCCATGATGAGGACATCATCTTCCTTAATGTCATGCAGGGCAAAGTCAAAAACATTCACCTGGAAAGCACAGGAGTAAATCAGTGACAATCCCCGCAGTGTACCAGAGGGGTCAGGGAGATGACTGTTCCCCTGAGAGATGACTTAAAGTGGGACCAGAGTGCTCTGCAACTCTGACGTCCCCTTGCTGCTGTGCTTCTAGACGACTCTGTATTGGGGATTCTCTGGGCAGCATGCAGAGAGATGGGGGATGGAAAAAGGACACGGCTAAGACCTGTCAGGTCTGTATGAGGTGGGTGCTACAGAGGGGGAGCGGCATATTTAATTCTACCCTGCAGTTCCCATGTGCCACGACTGACTTTGGGGATGAGAGGAAAGGTTTGACTTCAATGTTGGTGTCGATGACTTTGAGGTGATGATCCCCCAGACCTCGAGAGACAGCCAGAGTCCCCAGCAAGCAAGCCTGGCCCCAAACAAAGCAAAACAGTTTTGAAACATATGGATGTGGCACCTTTGAGGGCTGATGTGTGGCTTGTCCTGACTGACCTATGCGTTTGTTGCCTTTAGGACCCTTCAAGCATCACCCAGAGCATGCCCTGGAGACTGGAGAGATGGAGGAGTGATCAGAAGTGATGGCTGGATATGAGCATGGAGACAGCCAGTCTGCATGTCGACAGGCCCTGGTGACCAGCGATGTGCTCTGGAGTTAAAAGCATGTACTCTGGGTAATGCTGCAGATGTCAGGAAGCCCATGGTGGCATCTGCTTTTGATTTGGGGTGGCGAGGAAGAAAACTGGGTGGGTTTGGAGGGAAAAACAAAGGTGGGGGAGTAGGGGGAAGCCCTTTCTCGTGGCAGAGGAGGTTCTGCACTGACTCCTTGCAAAGGGGGTGGCGTGTGGGTTGTAGCGCTGGGGGAGGTGACGGGGCTCTTTCTGCTCGACTCCAGCAAGCAGATGCTGAGTGTGTGCGGTCACTGCTTCTCCCTGCCTCCTCCTGCCCTTTCCAGGCTCCTTTTCTCATCCTCTCCTTGAAGAAGAGTGTTTGTGGGAAAGGTGCTCATCAGAGCTGAAGGAAGCAGTCCAAAATGAGGATCTGATGAAATAAGTTCTCACCTCAAATGCATTCTTGTGGGCAAGGGGAGAAGACGAAAGGGCAGGTGGGCTAGGGGCTGCTATCTGCTGCGGGAGCAGCTACTCTGGAGGAGGGTGCAACCTCTCTGCTCCGGAGGGCTCGGGTTTACCCTGAGCAGGCAGCACGGTGCTAGTGAAGGGAGCTGCTGTATCGCGGCTGTGGGACTGTGCCATGCTGGGTGCTCTGCAGCCCCAGGCTGCCATAGTGCCCCAGAGCGTGACGGTGAGTGACAGGGACACTGAGGACCCCCAGCAGATTTGCCTCTGCCTTCCCAGTGTGTAAAGCATTAAGCTATCTGCTTCCCGTGACCATGGACAAGAAGATACTTGAGGTCGGCTTTCTCCACTGTCTTGTCTCCCCTGGAACAGAGGATCCGGCGTTGATTTAGAATTTGTGTGACTTAAAAGTACAACACACCCAGAGCATTTCAACTGTGATTCAACCCTTGTAGTGCCCCCACGCACAGGCAGCTGACTGAAGCAGGGGCAAGGTGGCTTGCTGAAGCAGATGCAGTGAAGAATGACCCTTTTTCGAATGCCCAGGTGTTTTTCCCTCTTCCCTTCCTCCCGAGCTCGAACCTGCACCAGGCTGGGGCTCCTTGCACAAGCCCCACCTTGCAGGATCCCAGAAGGACCATCTCAACTGCTCCTTAACCTCCCTGCCAGGGCCTCAGTCCTTCAGCCAGTGGGGAGGCTGCTCACAGTATCCTTCACTCGATCTGGCACAGCTTTGCACCATTAAGCCCCCTGCTCTCACTAGTGGGGCATGCCCCTTCTCCCTTCGCCTCCCCATCACGACGAGCAGGTAAAGCTGCGCTGTACCATAGCCTTATCCTCAGGCAGAAAGGACTCACCAGCCCTCCATGAAGTAATCCTGGTACAGGACTTTCTGGCCCATGTCATCTCCCTTCAGCCTCTGTGGAAACTCAAAGTGCGTGAACTCGCCATCCAGGAGCTTGGGGAAGAGAAAAGCCTGGAGGAGGGAAGGAAGGTGTGAGGATGGACGGGCTCTGCTTCACTGGAGTAAGGCACCAAAACTCCTTCTGCCTCGGGACTAGCACCGCAGCAGCAGAATGGAGAACAGAACTGGGAAAGCACATCCCAAGGAAGCCACGAGCATCTCCCATACTAAAGGCTGTTGGTTGAATCTTGCCCCCAGCCCTCCTTGACTAGTGCCAGGTGACATTCTGGCCACACAGTGGCCTTCGAGGAAAGCTGGTGCTGCTGCTGCCACAAGCCTGCTCTGACCCAACAGGGTGCTCACAGCTGGACTGACTGCCTGATGCACGGAAGGAGTCACTCACCAAGTGCTGGATTCGCTGCCTCTCTGCCTCGCTGTGAACTTGCAGCTCATGGGCGCAATGTTGTCCTTCAGAACAAGAATTGCCCTTGGAGGGGGAAGAGGCAAAGAGCTGAGTTGTGTCCATCACTGCAGCCTTCCTCTTACCGCGGGTCAGCCAGGTGTGGGACCGGGGGTAACCAGTGGCAGAGCAATGCTAGAGAATAGCTCTGCACCCAGGAATGTTTTAAAATGCTGGTGTACTTTAAATAACTCCATTGCAATTGCACTGTCGCAGCAGAGAACTGAGCCTGCCTGGTTTGATGATGGCAGAGCTCACCGCTAGAGGAACAGTGGGCCAAGGCCAGATGAGGAAGCTCTTTAGGATGCTTTGAAATCACCTTCCACTTATGGTACATGGGTGCCCTGAATGCGTCCAAGGAAAGGTTTCAGCAAGTGGACAGGTAGGATTGATGGGGAAAACCTGTGTTTCTTGTACCTGGGCCCTTGGGTGTGGACCAGGGCTGGCAGCACGGTGAGCACAGCCTTGCCCGTGGGCTATACCTGCGTGGAGCACAGGATCAGCCATTCCTTATCCTCCTCCAGGCCTGGCTCTCTTCTCCGGATGGAGATCTGACAGCAGGCCGCTTGGTCCTCATTGAACTCCCGACTTCTCGGGATAACCCTGAGGATGCAAACGCTCCTGGTAAGGCGTGTGGATGTGCTGCACATTGCCCCATCCTTCCAGCCCCACGCTCCCAGCTCCCTTTCCAAACTCGAGGATCTTTTTGCTGGGGACCTAAATACCAAGTCCTGTACGTGCAGCGGGGAAGAAATTGACCGCAGATGCAGGTACAAGTGGTTTTGGAGCACCCTGGCGTTGGGCAGCATTGTCAGCATCCCATGCTGTGCTATTTCCTTGGTGACACAGTGAATTGCAAAGCCACCATGGTGGTTTTTCCATCCAGCCTTCCTAATGTTGGTCCCTGCATGGGAGTCTTCTCTCTTCACGCAGGTGCTCTCTCTGCACCTCATTGTCCCACGGCCACAGGGTTGTGACATAGTCCGGTCGGGAGGTGGGGACAGCTCTCTGCTCGAATGAGGCAGCTGAGAAAAAACCTGTTCCAAGTGGTCTCCCCTTGAGGGCAAACTGCTCTGGAGCTTTTCAGGCAGCTCGCCTGCACGGTTCCTGCCGAACCCACTTGTGGCTGCACACAGTGCCGGGCGAACCGCTTCCCAGAGATGAACCGCTTCCAAACTGCACACCCTCGCTGCCCGCACAGCAGAGCACTGTTTCAGCACTGTTTTTCCCGGCTCCCTATCTCCAGAGCAGAGATCTCCACCTCTGCCTGCTCGAATGAGGCAGCTGAGAAAAACCCTGTTCAAAGTGGTCTCCCCTTGAGGGCAAAGTGCTCTGTAGCTTTTCAGGCAGCTCGCCTGCACGGTTCCTGCCGAACCCACTTGTGGCTGCACACAGTGCTGGGCGAACCGCTTCCCAAAGACGAACCGCTTCCCAAAGACGAACCGCTTCCAAACTGCACACACTCGCTGCCCGCACAGCAGAGCACTGTTTCAGCACTGTTTTTCCCGGCTCCCTATGTCCAGAGCAGAGATCTCCACCTCTCCCTGCTCGAATAGGCCTGATGTGTGCTGGTCAAAGCCAGGGCAATGCGTGGACAGGACAGGTGCCCAAAAAGAGCCAAAAGGACATGATGAAGCCACTGTCACCTGCAGTTGACTGTCTCCTGCAGCCATCATCTTTGCAGACTGTTTGTCTGCCAGTTTTCCTTCAAATCTGTTAACTCTTGGAAATGGTATGTAGACCAAACTTCCAAGCTCAAAGGTATAAAAATGACAGCTTAGCCAAAAAGCTCTTCAAGTAGATGCAACAGCAGCCGTACTGCTGAGGCTTTTGTGCTTCCTGGTGGGATAAAGAGGACACCCACACCATGATGGAGGAGGAAGGATGAGCACTCTCACCGTCGGCCAGGCAACTATTTTGCTCGTTGGTGCAAAATTTACAAGTTATAAATTGTGAGTTGCGAGTTATGGATTAGAGAACTTGTGAGTCAGAAACCTCATGACTTAAGTGATGAATTAGTGAATTCATATGTTAGGCTAGAGTGTGCAAAGGGGATTGAGCCTGTGTTTGTTGTGTTTGTTTGCTTTCTTTCCTAATGAGCTCATAAAATAAGGTTTAATTTACAAAGTGCGAGGCCCTGTAAATTTGAGAGATCCAAACAGACGATGACAGTGCCAGTAGCACAGTACCTCAGCGTACATCAGTGTGGGAAGTTGAATTTTGTCTCCGCATGCCATCTGTATCAAGTTGACATGCTCGCCTTTTATAAGGACATGACGCTTGCACTCTTTCATCCAATTATTTCATCCAAATACTAACACATCCACTTTGAAGGGATGACTTGTTATTTCACTCTTCAGCATGATGAACAGGAAAGCAACAGCACGGTGCAAATTCCTGTTGACGTGGTACAGGTGGATCTCTACATATGCACAAAATTGATTATGAATGCACTTTTCATTCACTGTTGAATCTTTGGATCTGAGCCTGTACAGTCCAGAGCAGGTGCTGCCTTGGGAAGTTCATAGAGCAGCAGAATAGAACTCTTTGGAAAATAACGCTGTTAACAAAGTCTTCACATTGTTCAAAGTTTGCCTCTATCTGTGACTCATTACAAGCAGCACTTCTTACAAAGAAAACAAAATAGAATATTTAATTATTAACTCATACCTTAGACCAGCCTAAGGCTACATATACCAATGTTCTGTTCAATAAATAGCTTGTGCACTGACCAGTATGGCTGGGTTTCACAATTTTACATTTGGATTCCGCACCTAGGAATTAGAATGAATATTAGACCAACTGCAAGAGCCAGCTCACACACAGGAAGGGCCAAGAAAATTATCAGAAACAACAGAAAAAAAAAAAAAAAGACAGAAATGGCATGTGTGAATCAGTATAACCAATACCAAGCAGAAGAGATAACTGTCACACCTGAGGTGCCTCATGAGATTTCACAGCAGATATATTCACAATGAAACAAGAGAGAGAAATTCTGAAAGCAAATCACCTACTTTGATCTCCTGCAGAAAGGTTTTCTTATCAGGTATTAAAGGTTTAATGACATAGCGGTACATTACGTCAGAAACTGAGTTCTGTGCAATGGGACTTATCACTGACATACCTTTTTTTACAGCCTATGTTGTAGGAAATCCAAACATGCAACAATATATTACTTCTGTGCAACAGCTACCTTCCCATGTTTCTGTACAAATCAAGGTTATCAGAGTACTGCTTGGTCCCTTTCTTCTGTGTTCTAAAACAGGAAGCTGGTCACCTCACTCGTGGTAGATTGTGGTGATTCCTGGAAAAGAAGGGAAACTGCAAGGAAGGGAAGCCCAGTACTTCTCATTAAATACTTGAGCCAGTAATTCTGAAAGGCTGTATGAGACAAATGATTCTTCTTGCAGCAATTACACCTCAACCTGTTTTGGGAAAGGACAGACATATCAACAAAAGTGTCAAAAAGGGTGAATTACTTTCCAGACCACTGTGCTCTCATCCTGCTGCAACTCCCATTGACCACAGTGAGCCTGACAAATGATATGCTACCTCTGCTGTCCGCCTTTGCAATTCTTGCAATAAGACCTACCTCCCTGGCATCCATTTTGTTCCTTATGCTTGGATTCCACACGACACTTTTCTTACCAAAGCCAAAAAAGCAAATGACAAAACGGAATAATTTCTCAGAACTTTCTTTTGGCTGAACCAAATTCCTGATACAAGTCTCACTAGCTAAGCTGTTTTTTCTTAACCACCACCACCCCACACCTGTTATAAATTATAAAACATGAGAATCTAAATCTTAGCTGCCTTTCTTTTGATTTTTACTTCCATGTTAGTTAGGCTTAGGTATCTCTGACTCACAATCAGAAACTCATTATTTAACATAAAATCGTGCTAATGTCAATGAGCTTTAGATCAAACTTCTGATGTTAACAAAGCAATTAGAGAACTAATAATTTTGCCCTGCTTTTTAAGTTAAAGATCACATAGTTTTTAGCTCATTTAAAAATTTAAGTTTCAGGCTAGTGCCATGGGCACCATCCTACTTGATTTAAGCATCTAGGAAAGCATGCTTTTAAAGAGAAACTCCCCATTGAGGTGCCAACAGCAAATCCATAGACTCCAGTGAAAACTTTCACACTGACTTTATTAGATTTTGGACAAAGGTCATCTATAGCATGAGGAGCTCTGTTACAAATGGTTCTGGCCAGGGCTACCAGCTGACATAATTCAGCCATAAAAGAGGTTGCAGCCTGAGAAAAATGACCTTGCTTGTTGGGAAAGCCCGAGAAGATGTGCCCTAAAGGGGGAGAATATAAGTGTTTTGTGCCTCTGCACTTGCTTCTTTCAGGAGAATGAAAAGTGGATGCTGGTAAGAGGAAATAGGGTGGCTAACATCCAACTAATTCTTTTATTTTTCATGTCTTTGATGTACAATTTCAATGCAACTTCCTCCCCTTTTTGAAAAGCTCAGTAGATCAATGTTTATAGGTGCATATTCCAAAATGCTATTCAAAACTATTTCCTAGTTATATCTGATGCCGGTGTGTGCCAACTGGTAAGAAAAAACAGCAACATGCTTCCCAAACTAATGAAAAAGTCCAGGTGTTTTCTGCCCATCACCATTGTTTGCCTAGAACGTGAGCTCAACTCACATCTACCTGGAAGTCATACGCTTCAGCAGACATACTATTTCTGGCAAACAGTGCGTATCAGGACTCCCATCCCCATTATGCAACGACCCTATAAATGACATAACCGCAAAGTATACCCTCTTCGAGGTCAGTGCTGAGGACAGAGTGGTGGTAGCACAAGCAGTGAGCTCCTGTTGCAGATATGCTGAAAATAATTTTCAGTTCATCTAGGTCTGTCTTCTTTGTTCAGCACCTTAAAGAATCAGTTGATTTCCTTTTAAAAAATCGAACTGGTGCACCTTTTTTTGTTTGGTTGGTTGGTTTGGTTTGGTTTTTATTTGTTTTTTTTTTGTTTGCCTTTTTCTGAGTCAGACTTCCAACCCGCTTCTGGCTGAGCCCACTCTTACAGTCCAGGATGAGGAAGAGCTCCCCACTGGGGTAAGCTCCAGGCTTGAATGCTACAGAGAACACGTTCTGGCCTGTCTTGCTCCTTGTGCTTGCTTCCAAGGTACCAAGACAAGATAGGGCCAAACAGCCCTCTGCAAATGAGGATATTCACAGTACTGCAGGGAGAAGGAAACTCCAGTACCAGGGAATATCTGGGTTAGGTTAAATCCCAGCAAAAATTGTGGTTGAGCTACTGTTCCAACTGCCTTCCTCTTTGTCCTGGTCCCAGGTGCCACCTGCAGAAACAGGCACCTGGACTCAACCAGTGATCTGACACTTCAGCAATTCACCCGCCCAGAATGCCAGCATCCCCTGGTTTGAGCGAGGCGGGTTGTGCAGAGTCCCCAACAAAAATATCCCAGTCCTCTGGGATTACAGTGGTTACACAGTTTGGCTGCTTTCACAAGGAAGACCGGAGATTTCTCATGGTCTAAGTCTCTTTCTTCCTTGCACCTACATCACATGAGTGTAGTCTGCCTCTCCAGCCAGCTCAGAACCGGGTACACTATCACAAAAAAAAGGACATTTTGGCAAGGTGCTAGTGCCTGTGTTCTCTTCGTTTCTAGTGGCACTTGTGTGCTGTAGTGCAGTGCTCCACCAAGAGGTGGCTGCATTTCAGCGTGCCATGAAGTGATTCTCACAGAGCTGCTGGCAGCTTTCAGGATGACAGGATCAGCAAGCAACAAGGGTTGTGTTACATGTGTGACCCTTCACACCAACTGCATGTCTTATCTACCTGCTCTGCTGGCCTTACAGGGCATCAAATGAGCATCCTTCTGTAGACACTGGCAGGCTGAGGCTGCAGAAGTTGCCCTCCTGTCTGTGCTGACAGCTCCTTTCCATCCCCTACCCACAAGCACCAAGCCACCTTCTCTTCTTGCTAACATCTACATCTTTGAATTATGTTGCCTGGAGGTGGGGGAACAGAGCTGGCCATCACACCGTCTGGCCACTGTAGCTGGAGGGAGCAAACAGACCATCACTGCCTGCTTCAGTCTGGCCTAAGAAAGCAGACAGTACCAAAATGCTCGGTACCAAGGTGGAAGCAGCCACGGCTCCAGTGAGCAAATCTTCCCCCATGCCAGGCTGATCTGAAAGCTGGAGAAGGCTGGAAATATGCTCTCAGTGGGCAGGAGCCTGCTTGGTGCCCATCACCCAGTGAAGCTTCCCCAGGTCTTAAATTCGCTTTCTGCTCCATAAATCCTGCCAAGCAGTGGATATCACAGAATGGTCAGGGTTGGAAAGGACCTCTGGAGACCATCTAGTCTAACCCCCCTGCCACAGCAGGGTCACCTACAGCAGTTGCACAGGACGGCGTCCAGGCAGGTTTTGAATGTCTCCAGTGTGGGAGACTCCACAGCCTCTCTGGGCAGCCTGTGCCACTGCTCTGCCACCCTCAAAGTAAAGAAGTCCCTCCTCATGTTAAAATGGAACTTCCTATGCTCAAATTTGTGCCCGTTACCCCTTGTCCTGTCACTGGGCACCACCAAAAAAAAAGACTGGTCCCATCCTCCTGGCACCCTCCCTTTAAGTATTATTTGTAAGCATTGGTAAGATCCCCCCTCAGTCTTCTCTAGACTAAAAACACCCAAGTCCCTGAGCCTTTCCTCATAAGAAAGATGTTCCAGTACCCTCATCATCTTAGTAGCCCTTTGCTGGACCCTCTCCAGCAGTTCCCTGTCCTTCTTGAACCGGGGAACCCAGAACTGGACACAATACTCCAGATGTGGCCTCACCAGGGCAGAGTAGAGGGGGAGGATGACCTCTCTCAACCTGCTGGCCACACTCTTCTTGATGCACCCCAGGATGCCATTGGCCTTCTTGGCCACCAGGGCACATTGCTGGGTCACGGCCATCCTGTTGGCCACCAGGACTCCCAGGTCCCTTTCCACAGAGCTGCTCTCCAGGAGGTCAGCCCCCAACCTGTACTGATGCATGGGGTTATTCCTCCCCAGATGCAGTACTCTGCACTTGCCCTTGTTGAATTTCATTCTTTTTTTTTCTGCCCAACTCTCCAGCCTGTCCAGGTCATGCTGCATGGTGTGCATGCCTTCCGGCGTGTCAGCCACCCCTCCCAGTTTTGTGTCATCAACAAACTGGCTGATGGTACACTCTATCCCTTCATCCAGCTCATTGATGAATATGTTGAACAGGACTGGAACACTGACCCCTGGGGAACACCGCTTGTTACTAACCTCTACCTAGGCTCTGCACCACTAACCACAACCCTCTGAGCTCTATCTGTCATCCACTGGTCAATCCACCCCACTGTCCATTCATCTAACCCACACTTCGTAAGCTTGCCTATGAGGATGATGTGGGAGATGGTGTCGAAAGCCTTGCTGAAGTCAAGGCAGACAACATCCTCTGCCATCCCCTCATCCACCCATCCAGTCACGCCATCATAGAAGGCTATCAGATTAGTCAGAGATGACCTCCCCTTGGTGAATCCATGTTGACTACTTCTGATAACCTTCTTTTCCTCCAGATGCTTGGAGATGACGGCCAGAACGAGCTGTTCCATCATCTTTCCAGGGATGGAGGTGAGGCTGACCGGCCTGTAGTTTCCTGTGTCTTCCTTCTTGCCCTTTTTGAAGACTGGAGTGACATTGGCTTTTCTTCAGTCCTCAGGTACCTCGCTGGTTCTCCAGGACCTTTCAAAGATGATGGAGAGTGGTCCAGCAATGACTTCCACTAGCTCCCTCAGCACTCGTGGGTGCATCCCGTCATATCTACAGGGTCTCCACAGCGCTATCTCTCTGGCTCTATCTTAGGGACATAATCCCACTCCATTATGAACAGAGGAGTGAGCCAGCCTAAGCCTGTGTCCTGGTTTGAGGTAAAAGAGTACCAATTTTCTGTTCAGTAATTTTACTTTGTGGCTAAGCCTCTTCTAATTAACTGAATTCTCTGAAATTAATGGCAGACTGTAGTCTGCTCTCAGAGTGATAGGACTCTGATTGTTTCTACTTTATGCCAAGGAATGGTATGCAGAGTGGCTCTTGCTTATACTTATTGGTATAACACCCAAGGGCAGCTCACTTTGTTAGTTGCCCCATTGGAGGCTCAGCAGCGGAAAAGCGTAGTGGGGTCCCACCTGCGGGGAGGAGCAGACAAGACAGGTGACCCAAAACTGACCAACAGGGCATTCCATCCCATCTGCATCATGCTCAGTATAAAAGCTGAGGGATCAAAGCGTCAGCTGTCTTTTTCTTCAATGGATGGCATCCAAGGAGGACTCTGTCTGTTCATCTGCCTTTGATCCCAAGCCGTGCATTCCAGAATCCAGATCTGGTATCCAGTTCCCATCTGAGTCCAGTCTGGGACTTTTCCAGTGCCATTGGTGACATGATCGTTGTCTTGGGAGCTTGATACGGTTTTGTATATCTTGTATATATTTTGTTACATTCTTTTTTATCATTTTATTAATATTTTCATTAAAGTAGTTTAGTTTTTTTCTAAACTCATAAGTCTCTTTGTCTCTCGCCCTTCTCTGCTTGGAGAGAGAGGTGGGGGAGAGCACGTGTCATTCATTTCAGTGGCCAGTTTTGCCTAAACTGTGACAGCCTGTGGGAGGAGAAGCATCCTTGCTAGAAAGAGAAAAGCTGCTTTACCCAGGACTGAATCTCAAAAAGGGTGTGAGATAACATGTAGGGCCACTACTCAGGGATTGTCAGGAGAAAGAAGGAAACTCTCTTGTCCCTGGAGTTTATGTGGCCAGGCAGAGCTTGGCTGAAGTCTCAGTGCTGGTGGCTTTGCTCTCCCCTCCAGGTACCTGGCCATCTGCTGTCCTCTGTGTTCCCGGGAGCTGCCGAACCCCCACAACACAGTAGCTGCCATGGCTGTGATCTGGGGCCTCTCCATGATTTTTGCTGGGCTCTACCTAAGCTACTGTGACCTGCTTGAGTGGGAGTGCAGCTACATCTACATACCTGGCTGGGAGGAGTGGAGATGCAATGTCATGGACATCAGCACATTTGCCTTCAGCAAAGTCATCCTAGCACTGATTATCTGCCTCTCCTACGCCAGGACCATCAAGTACTTGTGGACAGTAGTGGACTCCGCAGAGGACATATCAGAGTCCAAGAAAGCCAAACGGAAGGTAACCAAGATGCTCCTCATTGTAACCATCCTTTCCTGCCTCTGCTGGCTGCCCTACCACATAGTCATCCTCCGATGCCTCTATGAAGAGTTCCCCTTCAACCAGGCCACCTACACCTTTGGCCTGCTTTTCCACTGCACCTATACCGACTCCTGCCTCAACCCCATCATCTGCTCCCTGGTCTCCAAGCACTTCCACAAGGGCTTCGTCTCTTAAGGAAAAAGCACCAGCAACAAGGTGCGTGTGGTGCACGCTGCCCACATTGTGCCCAGTCCACTGAAGTGTCCCAGATGGATGAGGACAGTAACAGGTGCGAGCTGAACCCAGCCTCCATGGCAGTCCCACCCAGTTCCTTCAAGCCCCTCCATATTTCTCAGTGGCCAAGCTCCACACCATCTGTGTCACCAGCTTCAGGCCACCCTTTCCCACTGGGTGAGAGAAGATGCTGGAAAGGCAAGCCAGAAACTGCTATAAACTGCTTCTGGTCTTGTCATTCCTTCCCATGCCATGCACCAGCTGTTCTCCTGAACCATGTCCCCACAACATGCTGCATGCAAGGGAATGGACTTGGACTTGCTCCTGATCCTCAGACTACCTGGACTCCAAGGACTAAAACTCCAGCTCCTCTGTTGGCTCTCATCCTTCCAACTCCTCTGCCCAGTGGCCTACTGCTCTGGACACATTGGTTACTTATCAGAGAGTACCTTCTGCCTCCCATTGCCCCATGTGGGCAGACTAGCTCCCACGGCAGGAGTGGCAAGGGACACGGACAGTGCGGGCAGGGCCAGGCAAGCAAAGGTGATGTGGAAAGTGGCTGTCACAGGCCATGGATGGTTGCAGTAATGCATTTGGTGCTGGCTGCGCTGCTTTCCCAGTGACTGGGTCTTCTCCTGGAATGTGGGGCGGGCTGTGGGCTCTCTGCATGTGTGGGATGCTGCTGCTTTACATACTAGAGAAATGTCTTTCTAGCCCAGAGTGAATAAATGCACTTCCCTCATTCAGGCAACAGTGAGGCCTGCAGTGGTCATCTGGAGTGGGGATGGGCTACCCTGTACATCAATGGGGCCTTTTTCCTAACTGATGTAAACCACAGTGCACCATGAAAACCAGCACTGAGCAAAGTCTGCAGAGCCAAATCCGGACTGGTGTCCCCACTCCTTCTCCACAACCTTGTTTAGCTACACAGCCACCAGGTCCCTGTGCAGGTCAGTGCATAACTGATATTTTTCTCCCAAGATAAACTACCTCGACCCTCTGCAGTTAGGAGTCTACTGTCAGTGCATAAAAGCAGCTTTACCTGAACACCACACCTCAGAGGTCCCATGGACAGGCAAGGGCTAGTGGACAGAGGCATGGTTAAGTGGTTAGTTCAGTTATAGTTCCTCCTGCTTGCACAGCAAACACTTTATGCAGGGGATTGAGGAGGCTTGCTTTCCATAGTGGAGCAGATGGTCTTCAGGGCATGCTGAATCTCGTCTCAGAATCTAAGCATGCACTTAACCCCCTGGAGCTTGAAGAGGGAAAACTGTCATCTCCCTTACCAGGGCTGATTAGATACAAGTGGGTGCCTTCTTGCTATTGCTAAATCGCTGGAGATCATAGAATCATAGAATATCTCAAATTGGAAGGGACCCATAAGGATCATCTAGTCCAACTACCTGCTCCTCGCAGGACTGCCTAACGTTAAACCATATGACTAAGAGTGTCGTCCACACACTCCATGAACTCTGACAGGCTTCGTGCCATGACCGCTTCCCTGGGGAGCCTGTTCCAGTGACTGACCACCCTTTCATTGAAGAACCTTTTCCTAATGTCCAATCTGAACTTCTGCTGACACAGCTTCATTCCATTTCCTCGTGTCCTGTCACTGGTCACCAGAGAGAGGAGATCAGCACCTCCCCCTCCACGGCTTCCCTTGAGGAAAGTGTAGACTGCGATGAGGGCACCCCCTCAGCCTTCTCTTCTCCATACTCAACAAGCCAAGTGACCTCAGCCTCTCCTCGTAAGTTTTGCCATATATACCTTTCACCATCTTGGTCGCCCTCCTCTGGACACACTCTAATAGTTTGGTGTCTTTATTATATTGAGGCACCCAAAACTGCACACGGTGCTTGAGGTGGTGCCACACCAGTGCAGCATAGAGTGGGACGATCACCTGCCTCGACCAGCTCACAATGCTGTTCTTGATGTACTCCAGGACGTGATTGGCCCCTTTGGCTGCCAGGGCACACTGTTGACTCGTGTTCAACTTGCCATCAACCCAAACCCCCAGATCTCTTTCCACAGGGCTGCTCTCCAGGCTCTTGTTCCCCAATTTGTACATATAACCAGGATTACCCCATCCCGGTTAGAGAATCCAGCACTTGCTCTTGTTAAATTTCATATGGTTGGTGATTGCCCAGATGTCTAGTCTATCCAGATGTCTCTGTAAGGTCTCTCTACCCTCAAGGAAGTTCACAGCTCCTCATAGTTTAGTATCATCAGCAAACTGACTTAACGTACATTCGACTCCTGTATTCACATCACTTATGAGAACGTTGAAGAGCATTATAGTGGTAGAAAACCTCTTCATTGCTAGGCACCACACAGTGGCAGTCTTTTACACATTCTGTAGTCATTCAATAATTCAAAAAAGAAAGCATATCTTACAACTTCATTTCATATAGCTCACAGATATATGTCTGGCCCCAGAGCTGCTCATATCGACTGAGCTTTCTACCCTCCTAATTACTGACATTTGAAAATGTAATGCACTGATAGAAATGCAAGACCTTTCCCCCTACTTCAACCCATTTCTTTCTAATAGCACAATTTTAGATTGAGATTTGTGTATTCTGAACACCTATGTTGCTACTTTACTTTCCTGAGCACGTCCTACTGTCTTTAAGTTTCTACATTACAAAAATTAGAACTTACCAGAAATATGCAGCTGCCCTGTGGAAACCAACATCCATTAATTTTACAGGCAGAGTACCCATGAACTAGAACACAGCTCCGGATAGGATTACTAATGCTTTGATGCAGAGGGAGTACAAATGTCCTTGGCATTCATTTAAATGATCATATAGGCCATAGTAGCAAAGCTACATTATTTGATAGTAGCATTAAAATCACCCAGCTGATATAATTGAAAACGTGCAGTAACTCCTTCAAGAAGGAAAAGTAGCAGTGGTCAACAGTTTCTACTGCTTTTTAAAAAGATATAAGTGGATTACCTAGTAAGGCCATTTCAGTTTAGCACACGGTTCATATCCATGTGTAGCTGTAGCCAAATGGGTAAATGACTGAACTATACGCATGGTTTATTAGGTCTAGCATGCTCAGCAGGTTTGCAGGACCAAGAATTAAGCATGTAGACTATCTTTCTAACCACCAGAGCAAGGGCATGAAACTGGTTTAAACCAGATTATCTGAAACCCCTAAATACAAAAAAGGATGCATATATACTGGTGGTTTGACCAGCAGCCAACTATTTTCGCGCTATAAATATTAGCAGCCTTTATGAGACCTTGAGCTCTCCCTTCATAGCAGCTGGCTGCACAGCGGTGATTTCCCCTTTAGCATTTCCCAGGACAAATGGTCTATTGGTATGTTTGGGACAACTGGGCATTCATCCAGAAAAAAAGAAATAGGGTGAAAAATGGCAAAAACTCATCAGATCCTGAGTACTCTGCTTTCTAAATTGCTTGTGGATTCTGCCGGTCCACCCTGTTCCTTTTGCTTCTCCCTCTCTTACAGAAGTGTATACCCTAATTGGTCACATGATGCCTAACCTTGCTGCCATCTATGTTGCTGTGGGAGGTGCTGCTGCCCCCGCGGGTGCAGGTGCTGCTGCTCCTGCGCCAATCTTGTGCGTATACACTCAGAGCCTTGGAATTCAAGAAATTTAGCACTTTGGGGAAGTAAAATGCCACATGTTCAGGAGGACACTGTGCTCAACTCTTTTCCACTATCTGTACGGGGCACAATCCCTCATATTCTGATGTTCAAATACTGTTGAAAGAGTTATTTAGAGCAGACGAAAGAATCATAGAATCATTGAATGGTTTAGGTTGGAAAGGACCTTGAAGATCATCGAGTTCCAACCCCCCTGCCATAGGCAGGGACACCTCCCACTAGACCAGGTTTTGAAAATTATGCTGGACTGACTCAACAAGCTGGAGGGGAGTGCCAGCTATTGCCAGCTGCTGATCCCCATTATGATTATAATGCAGCAGGTGACATGGCAAACTGGCAAACCATGTGTTGGAACTTAATAGAGGTGATCAGAGCATGTGGGGAAATGGGCACAAATTGGTCCAAAGTGCAATAATGTCAACAATGACCAGATGAGCACCGCAGTGACTTCTGGGCCAGGCTGAAACAAACCCTCCTAAAACATGGTGGAAAGATGGAGCAGAATTTTAATGATGCGTTTCCTCCTAGTATATTTGTGGACCAAGCTGCCTCTGACATCCGTAACTATTTCAAGGATCACACACTGGGGTGGCAAGGAGAAAATTTGCAAAAAAAATCCGAGCATTGTAATATTCATTTTTGATGGTAGAGATGAAAAGAAGAAATGCAAAATAGAGAATGTAAGGTGAAAGGAGAGACAGCAAGAGGCTAGTCTGTTTGCAGCAGCAATTGCTCAAGGAATGCAAGGGTGAGGCTGAGGCAGAGCTCTGTCTCTCGTATGGAGACCACCAGGGATACTGGCAGAAAGGTAGGAGGAGAGGAGCTGACGACAAATTACGTGATTGGAATGATTATTGTAACTACTGTGAGGAGAAAGGACACTGGGAAAGAGAATATCCTGTGAGGCTGATGGGGCCCTGTGGACCTGGATTTGGGAAAGGTCAGATGAATATTGCTGAGCGGCAATGACAGGAGGAAGGGGACTCAGAAGTATCTCGATGTATATGTGAGTTTTGGACTACTACACTGAATCATAAGGGTAAAATTGGGGATGTTGTGACACACTGGGCTGTGGCACATGGGCACACTGCTGGCTCATGTTCAGTCAGCTGTCAATCAACACCCCCAGGTCCTTTTCTGATGGGCAGCTTTCCAGCCACTCTTCCCCAAGCCGGACAGGCTCCTGCTGCATGGCCAAGTGGCCTATTGGACACTGTTAAAAGGGGACAGTGTCCTGTTTGGTGTAGTCATCATCCATATAGAGCTGCTATACATTCAAGCAATCTCCCAAG
This sequence comes from Pluvialis apricaria, assembly GCA_017639485.1. NCBI lineage: Eukaryota > Metazoa > Chordata > Aves > Charadriiformes > Charadriidae > Pluvialis > Pluvialis apricaria. The sequence goes on from CM030016.1 coordinate 17,614,530, forward strand.
AGAACTCAGGTTTTAGCAGCACGGTTGGCTTCAGTTATCCTGCAACAGTTGTGGTCCGTGTCATCCTAGAAGGTGTACTAATAATTGTTTTAAAGGTCATTGCGAACATTGTTGACAGGGTTGGAGTTGGGGAAGTATAACTACAAAAGGTGTCTCTTGACATATAAACTGCTGCTGTGCAGATTACACCAGCCACTAACAGTTAAAAAAGCTGTGCAACAATACAGGGTATCAACAATTTAGGAATAACATCCTCATGAATTACGCATATCTGTAGTCACTTATCCTATTCATCTCCAATCATATAGCCTTTATATTGATTATAGGTTTTTACAGTTGTGGGAACTTGTGATATTGATACTCTTGAAACTTCTTGAATCCTTTCTGTAATACTTGGTACATATCTACATTCATCAAGAACTAAAACAGTTGTGCCAAAATGGGTGGCAACCCCAGTAGGTCAACCCCAAGAACCATATATTCCCTAGCTTCTTCTATTGTTTAACACTTTTTAGTGATTGTACAGCAGCTAGCTCTAATTTGGCTATTGCCTCCGTACAAGCAATAGTGGACCAACTCAGTTTTTCCTCACCTAATACCTCTGTTTGCAGCCATTAGTTTCCCATCTACACCCAGGCCCCTCAAAAGATTGGTGGGAAACACAGTTCAGCCATTGGGCACTTAATTCTTGGTTATCAAGCCTATTAGACACTCTTACTAAGATGTTGTTTCCTGTAGTTGTTATGCTCTTGTTGTTCTGTTTTCAATGTGTTCAGACTTGTCTGACAAACATAATACTTAAGAGTATGCAAGGGTGTAGATGTACCCTTCTTAATGACCCTTTATAAGGTAGGTATGCCTATAAAAACAAAGCGGAACAGTTGAAAATTGTTAGGATTAATAGCTTTGCATAGCACTAGAAGCTAAAGTACTTGAAGCCTTATGCCACAAGAGCCGATCGAGAGTAAACTTTTTGATAAAACTAATGCTGCAAACACAGAACTAGCTGAAACCGGCAGATGTGAGCACAAAGAAGATAATGACCAAGGAAACAATTCCAAGATAACAAGGTAACTTCAGAAGAAGGCCACCCCAGTGATCAAGAAAACCAATAAGAAATCAAGAGACCAATGATCAGAATTAAGTGATGGGAGTTGGGGACCGGGTGATGGGTGGTACAGGTATAACTGGGATATGCGATCTGCAGTGGAGGTCCCTCTTTGGAGGCACCCAGCTCAAGCTGCTCTACATGTTGGATAAATAAACCAATTATTTACTCAGTGGATTTGTGACTCATCTTCTTTAAGCAGGAACCTAGGGCTGAGCGCTGTTGAGGTGGGAGAATATATAAGAGAGGAGAGAATTCATTTAGGACATGCAGGCAGCCAGAATATCTACATGTCGGCTGTTCATCCTTGGTTCCCTTCAAAACTGGTGGAGAACCAGTCAAGGACCTGCCCTGTCAAATGCAGTAGTCTAAAACAGGGCAGTGGAATGGTACACCTAGGTGCCAGTTTCTTTGGGTACCTTTTCAACAGGTGCCTGGAAGGTGTCTAAAGTTAGATAAAGTGATTCCCAGCCTAGCATTTATGAAGAACCATGTTTCTGAGATACCAAAGAGAAAGCAAGATATGAACTTTTTATCCCAAAGGGTCATATTGCAGGCATCTTACTTGTCTCTGATTCAGCTCTGACTAATTGGTCATATACATATGTCCCTGGGTGAACTATCATCATGAGTACAACAAAGCACATACAGTCAGGAAAGGAAAAGATAATTCATCTCTCCCCAGTTGTTTGGGGTTTTTTTGAAAAGCATGCACAACCACTGATACTATTGCCATATACCCTTGCAGACCACAGGAGAGTCATGGAAGCATAGGTCTCCAGCATAGTTGATCATCCTGGGACTTCCCAGCTCTCAAGTAATACAACTTTGTCCTGGTTCCGGCAGGAACGGGGTTAATTTTGCCAAGGATGGGAGGGGACACAGGTATTCCATGCCGTGTGAGCCATGCCCAGGCGGTAGGGGGGAGCTGTCGGGGGAGGGGGCAGGAAGTCGCTGCTCAGCACGGGCTGTGGCGGTGCGGGTCCGGTCGGTGAGCAGCGGTGCCGTAATCACGTTTGTATATTCCTTTATCCGTGTTATTGTTACTGTTTTCTCTTCCCTTTGCTGTTCTGTTAAACTGCCTTTATCTCAACCCACGAGTTTTGCCTTTTTCTTCCCATTTCCCCCCACGGCTGTGGGGGGTGGAGCGAGTGGCCACGTGGTTCGTTGTTGCCGGCTGAGGCCAAACCACGACAAACTTTCACTTTTCTTTCTCTTCCTAGTTCTTTATCTCATAATTATAATAGCCAACATTATCATCATCATGTCTTTACATCTGGAATGTCGTCTGCAACATCCATGCATTTTTCCCTGGGGTTGTCCTTCCTGGATACCTGTATACCTCAGTCACAGTTCCCAAGTTGCTCTCCATGCTGGTAAGTTGGAATCAGATGGTCTGTTTTGCAGATGAGTCTTGCAGTCTTATTTCTTCTTTATCCTTGGAATAGCTGAGTGTTTCCTACTTGCAGTGATGGCGTGTGACAGATACGTAGCCATATGCTACAACCTCAGGTTACAAATAGAAGAACAAGCACCCAAATAATCCTTCTTCGCTGAACTGGAGGCTGTCTGTCACCTTTGATGCCTGCTGTTTTACTGACTGGTTTACCTTTTTGTGCCTCCAGTGTAGTTAACCACTTCTGCGATATTCTACCACTGTTGCAATAGGCACATATGGGCACAAACGTGATGCAAAAGTTGATATTTTCTTCTCTGGTGATTTTGGCCACCTTCCTCTATTGCTATGTCTTACATCTATATTGTCATCACCATCCTGAAGACCACTTCTATTGAAACCTTCTCCACTTGTGTTTCCAGTCTCATGATTCTCTCATTATATTGTGGGACAGGGATTTTCATGTATTTGAGTCCAACAGGAAGGACTTCCCTGAATATGAACAAAATTATACCAGTGGTATACAGTGTGGCCACTCCCATGTTGAATCCAATGATATGCAGCCTGGGAAATCAAGATTGGAAGAAGGCTTTGAGGACAATGCTCATAAAAAGAAAGTTGGGAAGGAGAGGGTTTGTGTAGCCAATTAGGGAACAAAAGAAGAAATACTTCCTTAAATAAAGGGTAGATACCTTCCGTTTCTTAATCATTTGATAGCAGGATTTTCCAGAACACTGCTTTAACCTCTAGACAAGTAGACAACATGAGATGAAAGTCCCCGAGGGGAAAGAACCATCATATTCTCCATGCTTGAGGACAAGTTGTTATCACTCACTGTGTTAGACTGACCTGAAGTCTTGGTCATTTTCAGATGCATTCCCTTTTTTTTATTTTTTAACATTGCTCTCCTTTAGCTACTTGAGGAACCTCAGTCACCCTGCAACATAGAATGGGTTGGTCCTGAGATTTCTCCCCTTAGGTTTATAGCTCCTGTTTAAACTCCAGGTTTAGGATTCATCCACTATCATTTTAGGCGTTCATGTAAAAGACACATAGGTGTTATTTTGCTTGTTTGAACAGATCTGTCTAGCGTGCTCAGAAATGCCCCTGGCTATCTGACAAGTCTGACTGAGGCTGAGAGGAATGATAGAGGACCTACAGGAAACTTGAACTGCTCTGAAGCAGGAAAAAGATGCTGGATCACCTAAAATGGCATCAGACTAGTCTAGGGTCACAGCTCCATTGCTAACAGATGAGACATACGAGACCAACCCTTCAGTATTTTTTTATTTTTTTTATGGCTTAGGTTGGAAGGGACCTTGAAGATTATCCAGTTCCAAAGCCCCTGCCATGGGCAGGGACACCTCCCACCAACCCAGGGTTGCTCAAAGCCCCGTCCAACCTGGCCTTGAACATCTCCAGGGGTGTGGCCTCCACAACTTCCCTGGGCAATTTGTTCCAGTGCCTCACCACCCTCAGAGTGAAAAAATTATTCCTAATATCTAATTTAAATCTCCCCTCTTCCAGTTTGAAGCCATTCCCCCCTCATCCTATCACTACATGCCCTTGGAAAAAGTCCCTCTCCAGCTTTCTTGTAGGCCCCCTTCAGATGATGGAAAGCTGCTCTAAGGTCTCCCTGGAGCCTTCTCTTCTCTAGGCTGAACAGCCCCAACTCTCTCAGCCTGTCCTCACAGCAGAGGTGCTCCAGCCCTCTGATCACCTTCGTGGCCCTTCTCTGGATGCTCTCCAACAGGTCAACATCATTCTTATGTTGAAGGCTCCAGAGCTGGACGCAATATTCCAGGTGGGGTCTCATGAGAGCAGAGTAGAGGGGGAGAATCCCCTCCCTCACCCTGCTGTCCACGCCTCTTTTGATGCAGCCCAGGATATGGTTGGCCTTCTGGGCTGTGAGCACACATTGCTGGCTCACACTGAGTTTCTCATCCACCAACACGCCCAAGTCCCTCTCCTCAGGGCTGCTCTCAGTCCGTTCTACACCCAGCCTGGATTTGCGCTTGGGATTGCCCCAACCCACGTGCAGTACCTTGCATTTGCCTTGTTGAACTTCATGAGGTTTGCACAGGCCCACCTCTCCAGACTGTCCAGGTCCCTCTGGATGGCATGCCTTCCCTCCAGTGTGTCAACTGCTCCACACAGCATGGTGTCATGGAGTTTGTCTTCATATGCTTTTAGATGGAGTTTGACTCGTTTGCCCATGCACTGGTGTCTTGCACCACTTGAGATGTCCTTTGGTGTCCAAGGAAAGTGTGTGGGACTGGCAGAAAGGACATGTGAAACCTGGCCTTCTGCAGTAATAAATCAAGGCTATGCTCATTATCCCTGGGTGTGTCAAATGTCACCAGATGTCTGCAATTAGGAAATGGTTTGTACCTTTGTACTCTAGTTAATATTTAGAAATAGTGGCTTGAGGGGATGAGTCTGTCCCCCAAGCTTTGAAACCTATGCTAGTATGAGATGACTTGTGTCCTTGAAGTGAATGTTTCTTCCACTAAAGTAGCTCAGCTATAATCACAATAAAGACAATGTTGTTTGGGTAGACAATTCACACCTACCAAGTTCTCTTTGACTAATATCAGGATTGGTAAGTGTACTCATCTACAGCTGTTACAAGGAGGGGGGGCAGCCTGTTACAGTTTATACTAAGACTTAAGCTCAGCTATCTGAAAAGCTAAGAGAAAC